>CM047871.1:27298206-27428115 GCA_026212405.1 Petrea volubilis
AGCCGGGCAAACCGTGTTCTTTGGCAAACGACTTGGGCTAAGCCCACTGCGTTCTCCCATTGTTCTTTTTCAACACTGACCAAGTCATCTTGGACTTCGGCTAGGCCAACTTGATAATGAGTGGCCTTACCGTGATGCCCTCTTCGATTTTCTTCTCTTAACAATTTCTCGTATTCAGTGACATGCCTCATTAAGTCAAAAATTGATGCAAATTGTTGGCCAAACATTTTCTTTTTTAATTCGAGGTGCATGCCTCCTATGGCCAAGCTTATGTAACTTTCCTCGGCCATGATCACTGGGCAAAAGTGTCTGGCCCGGACGAATCTCCCCATGTACTCTTCGGCTGACTCCCCGGGCACTTGTCTCATATTGGTTAATTCCGATATGGATACCTCAGGGGGTAGTCGATAGAAATGACTATGAAAAAGATTCTCCATAGTTGGCCAGTCGGGTACAGACCCAGGTCTAAGTCTGATGTACCACAAAAAAGCTTCTCCAGTTAATGAATTCGGAAATAAACGTAGCTTTAAGTCACCGTCCATTCCGATCTCACCACATTGTGTGGTAAATTTAGCAATATGTTCAATTGCGGTTTGTGACCCATCCCCACTAAACAAAGTAAAAATAGGGACCCTAAACCCTGGGGGAAAAGGAATTGTGTCGATATGAGGGGGGTAGGGACGAGAATGCCTGGGTGGCGAGGCTGATCGTTTATGCCTTGCCAACTCCTGTCGCAACATTTCCTGTATCTCTTGTCGAGACACGGCTGTGTTGTCATTTCGATTGGTGGGATTTGTGGCAGTGGTGGCAGGTTGGGGCCTTCTTGCCATGTGTGGCATGGCATAGGGGATCTCAGGTCTTTCGAAATGATCTCTGGAGCCCGATCCTTCCCCTTCCAAGAGTATTCCTCTGGATTCGAACGCCACTCTTTTGCCAGTATCAACGTTAGGGTACCTCCCACGACGATCATTTCCTCCAATACTCAGTTGTTCTGGCCGTGCCTCGGCGAGGTCGGGCCTGTGATGCTGTTCGGCCTCATTTCGTCGTGGGGTTTCTCTTACCTGTGGAACGTTGTCCATCCTTGACGCCACGCTGCGCAAGTTCATTCCGTAATGCGGATCTGTTACTCGGAGTGATTCTAACATGGTGGCCATCTGTTCGGCCCTCTCCAATTCTTCCTTGCGTTGTCTTTCTATCAACTCCTGGAATCTCCGATTGGACTCCAAGATCCACTTTTCCATTACATATAGCGCGTCTTCGCCACAGTTGGCCACTCTGGCCAATAAGGCGGGTGCTTCTTGAATCGGCGCCTCTTCAGGCGCTCTCTGATTTCGCTCGAGCCTGTCAATGATAGCCTGAACGTTGGGAGGTGGATTATGTCCACTCATCTCTTCGTTCTGATCACTGGCTGCCTCGCTTCCACTGTCTGAACCGAGGTCAGCTCGAGTTTGGCTCCTTAAGCGTGGTGGTGCCATAGCTTGCTGTTTTTGAATTTTAATTTTGAAGTTTTTGTGACTTTTCAATAAAGAATGCAAGTATGCAATTGACCCGAAATAAAACGTGCTTCCTAAGACCTAAATGCTGACAAAACCTTTTCGAAAACTGAAATGCTGTCCCAGTGGGCGTGCCAGAAAGATATGTTTGCATAAATTTCTTCCGGCCGCGCCGAAGTGGCCGCTCAGGGTTCGAACCGGCCGAGTTCGATGGGAAAACAGCCGATTCGAAGTGAGCTTCTTTGTGTTCGGGTGCGGGCGTGCCAGTGTGCAGTAGCACACAAGTGGAAATCTTATGATTCAGAGTGAATGTGAGGTGGTTCGAAATGGAATTAATGTGAATCGAAATGAAACAGTGATGCGCCTAAGACTTCTATCTGAAAAGCGATTGAATTGGAGTAGGCAAACACTACCCCTGAGGTTCTACTTGCCTACAACTGAATGTAGGACTTAATAATTTAGCACTCTCAAGAATCGAAAAGGGTCAGAAAGCTTAAATCGAAAAGGAAATACATTAGAAGACGATAGCTACTCGCCATGTGGACCTTACAGGACTCGACTACGTACACACGCATTGATGACTCGGGCCATATCTATGACAGAGATGCATTGAGCAGTCCATAAGAACTCTAGCTACAAATCGGACACATTGATGACTCCGGCCATATCTACCTGTGGGCGTATTCAGAGGCTGTTCACTCCGACGAGCATTGATTGACTTCGTCTGCACTCCTCTTCATGCATGCGCTCGATATGAATTCTGGGTACCACTCCGCCGCATTGATATCTCACCTCGAACCGGGCCCAATCCGAGTGAGTGATGGCTACGACTTCGTGACGTTACGGAATGAGTGCATTGATATCCTCACTTCGAGCCGAATGAGGTATGGCTACAAACACCCCGTAGCGGTTTTCTACCTACTTGAACTAAAGCTATTCTTTGTTCATTTAAGCTAAGAAATCAGAGAAGTGTGGACTTCTTGATTGAGAGAAATGTTGTTGTAGTTGATTGATTGACGTTGTGTGTTCTTGAATGAAGACTCCAGTTCTTCTTTTATAGGCTTCAGGCTGCAACTGCCTTCCTTTATTCTTGGAGCTGGAAATGATTTATTCAAACATGGCCAAAAGATGAGTGGCCGGCCTTATTCCTAGAAGTGGCAGTTGCTGCCATCTTTATTTAAATTTCAAATATTAGCACCATATGGCCTTTATTTTGGGCACGTGCAGATATAACAATGGCTATTTTTAGCCATTCTGTTACTCTCCATCTAACAACCCCTAGAAGTAAGGGATTTGAATTTTGACTTTACTATTGTTTTTATTTTATTTTTCTATTTTATATTTTTGGCCGACTGGGCCATGGGCCGTTATTTCATTCCGGCTTGGGCTTTGAATACGGGCTCGTGGACGTGTTGAAGTGGCCTGGGCCTTACTAATTCATTTCGGCGTGGCGAAAAGGACCAAAATCAGCCCACTCCGAATTTATACAAAAATTCAATTTTGGGCCCAAACAAGTCCCCATTTTCAAAGTTTGTCTACACTTTCATAGTTGTGCCAAGTATTGTCAAATACATGAAAGGCATTGAATTACTATTTTGTTGATAGATTGTCCCGTATTTAAAAGTTAGTGTCCTACATTTGTGACCCAAAATAAAAATTGTCCTCAATATGCTTAAGGGTATTTTAACTATCTTAAAAATGCATTTTTTCTAGACTTTAACAACTAGGTAAAATGGCATTACCAAGCCACATTCACCTGAAAAATGCTATAAGAAAAAGTAAAATTAACAACGAAAAAAGAAAGAAATATTTTATAATTTGAAAGTTGTTGCTAATAATATGCAATAAGTGACGATATCTTTAATTTTAGGGGTAAATTAGATCTACACCCATTGTGGTATAGTATAATTACAAATTAGTCCATTTTGTTTTAAAAATCACAAATATCCCCTCAAGATTTAGGGCCTTTTTGTAAATATTAATAGAAATGTCTAAAAGATAACATTCTTACAACCATAATAGCCAATCCACCCACCAAAAAAATATGCATCATCAAGCCCAATACGTTCCCTCATTCAATTTTGTTATTTCACCAATTTTCGCGAAATAATTTCCTTTTATATCACCACAATGATTATTGGGTTTCACCATCTATAATTTGACACCACTATTACTTTTTTCCTTAAATTGACTTCATATATAACTTATACATCTTGTACTTATCAAAAGCATGCGAATCTTATCTCAAAATTTAATCAAAATTAATAGAAATACAAATCATAATTATGTTCTGCCTTGATAAAGAATAAATAAATTGATACATACTTTAGGGGATATGTACAATTTTCAAAACCAGATGGATTAATTTGTAACCAAACTATACCTTAGGGGTGTGGGCATAATTTGCGCTTTATTTATCATTAAATTTTTGTTTTACCATAATATAACTCAATAATAACAAAATATTTTAGTTATCAGTATGGATAACCAGTGGCACCCCTTATAGTAACAACTTGGGAATGAAAACTGTCGCTAATGATTCTATGACAGAATTTTCCTTATCATTAATTGATTACAGATGGCAACAACTGAAACATCAAGAAAAATAATTTTTTTGACAGAATCAAGATAGAAATAGCATCGGTTTTACAACTTTTATATTATCACTAAGTGAATTTCTTTTTTCTTCCCATGAACATAGAACATTAATATCATTGCCATGAATTACTGGTGCAGCTTAACTGGATGTGAGAACCACCAGAGAACCAAAGCACAAACAATCAACACAAGTGGGATCAGATGAACTGCTCTTTCTCCTGATAAATGCTTTGGAGATATTTCCTTCTTTGAGAATTGATCATCATCAGAAATGATACCATAATTACCATCATAATTTGCTAACAAATCATGATTAGGATCTGAGCCCTTGAAAGCTGCAGCTGCTGTTGAGAAGTTCACCAAGAACTCGTCGGAGGGACGGGCAGCGGACGAATAGCTCGAGGATCGATGCATGTTTTGTTGATCAGAACTAGATGCAGACATACACACACACACACATATATATATATAGAAAATGTGTAAGTATATGTGAGATAGAAAAAATTGCAGAGGAAACAAAATTAATGAAGATTTTTATGTTTACATGATCATCATAAAAGAATACAAATGGATATGAAGTTAAATACGGTGGAAAATGAATACCTTTGCTTGTTCTTCTAAATGAATTCTGTGGCAAAACAATGTCAAGAACAAGAAAAGTGTATGGAGCTTGTGATCTCTCTCTCTCTCTCTCTCTCTCTCTCTCTCTCTTGTGATATTGTGAGGGGATATGGGGTTTGAGAGAAGCAACTTGTGAAGCAATTAAAGGCAATGCATGTGATGTACATATAGTATGTAGTTATGTACTAGATAATGGGAAACCGTTGAATTAGGCATGCTAATATTTTGTATTTTGCTTTTATTTTATGGATAAACATCAAAGACTTTTTGAAATTTGCCTAAATTATATATATATATATATATATATATATATATAAGAAAAACTCCTATAACTATTAAAATTACAATTACTCCCCCAACGCTAACAAATATAGGGCCTTTCTTTTCTTTTCTTTTTTCCAATTGCAGTAACTAATTACTAGTGTTATTTTAAAACAGAAGCAAACTTAAAGAGTGGTAATTGTAAATTCATTAAATAAAATATTTTCCCGTGATTGAGACAAAATCCAATAGATTTTTGGTAATTGTCCTTTTATTTTATGACATTCAACGATTTACTTTCTGTTTTGAAAAAGCAATTTACCTAATTGTGTAGTACCGAGTGGGATGGCACTAGAGTTTAATGTGTTAAATTTTACTTTTGTGGCCTAGGCTTTAAATCTTTTGACATAGGGGTTTAATTTGAATAAATATTTTGTTTAGGGGAATTGTTGATAATGTTTTCAAAAACATTATTGCACTTTTTCCATCATTATCTTTCAATTTTGGGAACATATTATTGAAATTATCTGAATATGTATATGCAGAATGAATCAAGATTAAGATCAATATATACCATAATACTCACCATGTTATTAATTAGTTGAGTGCATGAATCAATGAGGATTATAAGAATCCCATCCAAATTAAATACATTAAAAATTAATAATCACTTCAGATTATTTTATAATTGTTTTAATATAGAGATTAATTATAAAAAAATATTTTATATCTTTTTATTGTTATCATACAATGATAAAAATTTTTGGTGTATTCAAATAAAAAATTACTTAAAAGGACACTTACAGTTTTAAATAAATTAAATATTTTTTTTTATCCACACAATATATTTTTCATAAAGTATTTCCTCCGAAACTCTCACAATAAAATCAAATATCCTCATAGCCTTTACTTTTCGTGATGCATTGTGATTCTTTCCCTCTTAGATATTAGATAATATGAGTAAAATAGGGATTAAAAAATCTATATAATTTTAAGAATTGATTAAGAAAGGGGTAAAGCATATCTCTAATCTATACTTAATTCAAAAACCTTGAGATCGTCTAAACAAGTGTTACCCATGCACACATTTGGATAACCTCATTGTGTTTTATTATGTTATAATAGTTTAAAATTTTAACATGTACAATTATATAATTATTAATACTTATCTAAAAGAATCAAACACTTATCCAATATTTAAGATAAGATATTTTACATCTTGATTTAAATTCAAATAATTAAATTATTTCTTTATTTATAATATCATATTTATAATATTTATCAATTACTTTAATTTTAAAGCATTGAAATTATAAATTATCTATCCATCACTTTACATATGTTTTTTAAAATTCCATAACATGATTATACCAATATTTAATATTTAAATTGAATATATATTATTTATTGAGTTTTTGAATATATCAATATATCAATTATTTTCCTATAGTGTGATTTTAGAAATTTATGTTCTAAAAAAATTATTTACTTCATTTTCGTTTAATAGAATTTGTTGGAATGTCTATACTATCTATACTTCTATATATATATATATATATATATATATATATATACACACACACACACACACACACACACACACAAAGGAATATCACTCTTTAGTAACTATTTTAGGTCTCTCACCCATTTTGATCTGTCAGTTTTTTTTTTAAAATTTTTATTAATTTATTTTCTATTTTATCTCTCATCTATCTTTTTACACGTTCTTTTTGCCTTTTCTCCATCTTCCATCTCCCATATTTTAATATACACACACACACACATATATTTACATTAGTATTTTTTTCTTACTTGTATTATCTTATTTGAACTTTTGTTTATCTATACTTATATATATTTGATAGTGGTCTCAAATTCAGTATAAACTAATTATTATTATTATTTTGATAATACATAAGCTAATTTTTTTTAGTACCTCTTGATAATTTCAGGGTATGAAATTTTCCTATTTACTTTCTTCTTTATATTATTATCTGTTTGTTTACTTTTTACTTTTAATGGTTTTTTGGTTTACATTTCATGCTTTTGTAGAATAACGGTCAATTTTTTTTATTTTCTATTTTTTGTTTCATTTTTTTGTTGCCTTATTTGTGTTTACTTTTGCTAGTGTGAAGGGATATGTTGTATTTAACAGGTATATTTTCTATTTAACTATTGATAAAATTTATCACGTTATATTTATTTTTGTTGTAAGTGTCCTAACTGTTAAGTTGTTTTATTCATGATTTCATTAAAAATATCATTTTTTGTTTTCCATTAAAAATTATATGTTTTTGTTGCTTATGGGATGGGCAATATTGATTCATTTTGATACTTGCTTTTCTACAAGTTATTTCAATTCGTTTCACAATTTGTAAAAGACAAAGCATTTAATTTTTATTTTTCATTTTAGCATCTAAAATTTATTTCAATTTTGAATTATTTATCGTTTAGAAGGCCAACCAATATGATTTTTTTTTATATATTTATTTGTTTGATATTGTATTTCAAAATTTAAATTATGTTCTTTTTTTTTATTCTTTTGAAGGGATAGTTTCATTGCTCTTTTAATTATTAATAAAATCGTCATACTCTCTCCATTTTTATTTTAAATTTTAAAGATTATATATATATATATGTTTATATATTCTTATTTTTCATTCAAATTGTGAGTTTTTTTCTCATTTTAAATTCTTTCTTTTCTTATTTAATTACTTATAGTTTTATATGATGAGATATACTTATCTATCTTAATATTTCTATAATTCACTTCAAGTTATATATTTATGATTTGAAAAGTACAATCATTTAGGTTGTATTTTTTTATTAACATCTTCAAACCTTGCTTCAATTTTGATTATTTATTGAAAGGTCCTAATTTATTTTTTCTTTTTACCTATCTATATATTTTATATTTCTTTATTATAGATGCATAGTCTTTATTACCTTTTATCAATTTATACTATACATTTAGCTTAGAACATGATTCTATTAATAAATATACTTAGACAAGCAAAAGGACTATTCTTAATTAAAACATATTTTATTTGTTCTTTTATTATTTATCTTGATTCCATAAATACCTTTTTCAGTTTTCATACTTTTTTTTTTTTGAATTACTTCCTACTACCTATCTATATACTTTGACTCCGATTAAATTAATGCAAGATGTTACAATTTTTTATTAAAAAAAAATCATATAAAAACTTTAATATAGTTGATTTATTATAATTTTTTTAATTACTTTTGTACATAGCACAGGACATACGATAATTATTAATTTATATCAAAAATAGTTAAAAGAATGTGTTCTATAAACACGTATCAAATGTTCCAAAACTAGTACGATAAATAAAATTCTCATTTCCCATGCCTTGACACGAGTTACATACTAGTTTAGACTACAATTTCCAAAAAGTACCACTGTTGGAAAACGCGATATGTGGCAAAATAAAACCCGAGTATAGTTCGAACTTGAGGTAATTGCACATAGGCACCAATTCTCACCGATTCAATTCCCAATCCTCAATCCAACTCGTGTACCACTAACAAAACATCGAAACAAGAAAACGAGCGACACAACTGAAATTCGATTTCGCTTCAAGTTTCTGCGCAAAAATACACGCACATATACATACAACCTATACATACATCATATATATATATATTCATGGAATGCATGAATGTGATGTCCTCAATAGCATCATCCTCTGCCGCAAAAGCAACACATGGATTTTCGTTTCAACGATCACTCAATCCCACACCCCAAAAAGCCGCATTTTTTTGGCCCCGTAGGCCAAATTGTTATCCTCTGAAGCAAGTCTCATTCCCCTCTATTAAATCTCAACAGGTACATACGTTTGGCAAATTTATTTAGCTTTCTTTGCACGTTTAATTGCATCTTTTTTTGGTTATTATTTGGTGGTTTTTGCTGGATGTTTCTGATGTTTTTAGGATTTAGATTGATGAAAGTTGCAATCTTGGTAATGGGATTTTGGAGCTCGTTTGATGGGTTTTTTTTTTTTGGAAGAGAATCACTTATTTTTTTAGAAAAAAATGACTTTATGAAAGAAAATTATGTTTGGTTGGCCTTTTATATGTGGCAAAAGCTAGAGAAAGAAGCCCAAAAGTGGCTGTTTTCAGAAAGTATGATAAAAGCACTTTAATCAATAATCACTGCATTCAAACCCAAAACCTTTTTTTGCTTAAAAATAGCTCTACTACAAAAATGAGAATCATTTTCCTTTTAGCCTATCCAAGCGGTTCTTGGCTAAGTTTAAATGCAGTCATGTTGTTAGGTGCGTATCATATTATCAGGTGTCGATAGATATGATAAATAGCTGCCGAGCTTGTTTGTTTGAATGTTTTGATCTTCGCTTAAGGTAGTTTGAGTGCTTGAATTTGCTCTATGAACAAGTTTTTAATTTTTTGAATCAGACTTGGTCTATGCAGATGTATAAGGTAATAAATGGCTGGAAATTATAAGAGACTGTAGAGATTGTATGTGTGGAACATAATGAACATTTGTTAGAGTTGTTTCAATAGATTGATCTTATTTCTTTGTTAAGTTGAGTTAAAATGAGAAAGATATTGTGACTTCTTAAGTTCTTCGTTCGATTGAATTGAGTGAAGTGCTCGCTAGAAATGAAGTTAAGAGCAGTGTATCGAAGCAAAAATATGAAATTGACTAAACTTGGAGCAGACATAACTCATAAGCTTTTCCCCATTTTGAGTTAACCTACCTAAACGTTCATGTCTTATACTTTTAGTCTGAATTGAAAGATGGGTCAGCTACGGTGTCTGAACCTGGAATTTCTGATGGAGATGCTCTCAAAGTCAAAGAGTGGGAAGTCGGGATGTTCCAAGATGAAGTGGCAGATAGCCAAGGCATAAATATTCGAAGGCGACCACCAACTGGACCACCTCTTCACTATGTTGGTCCTTTTGAATTTCGTTTGCAGAACGAGGGCAATACCCCACGTAATATTCTTGAAGAAATTGTATGGCACAAGGATATTGAAGTCTCTCAGGTACTCCTGAATTTGCTTAATGAGTTTCTTTTCTTTCTTTTTATTAGTGTGTTTCCTTATTCGTGAACTGTGATGAATGCCGCTATTGGTTTTTAAATGGTAGATGAAAGAGAAGAAACCACTTGCAATGTTGAAAAAACTGCTTGACAAGGCTCCCCCAGTTAGAGATTTTATTGGAGCTCTCAAAGACGCAAACTCACGGACGGGTTTTCCTGGTTTAATTGCTGAGGTGAAAAAGGCTTCCCCAAGTAGAGGGATTCTCAGAGAAGACTTTGATCCTGTAAGTCTACATTGAGCCTTTCAGTCATTTATAATAAAAATGTGGTATTGATGAGCTAAGCAATAACTTATATAACTGTTCGATAGCTGTTGCACGAGGTATATGGGATTCTAACACTGTTACTGTCTTTAATGTGAGGCCTAAAAGATCAGTATTACTATAATGTGTTTTTAATGTAAAGCAACTTGAATTGTTAGGCAAGAATATAAGTGTGGTATTGACCAAAAATTAAAAGTACCTGCGATGCCGTGCTTGGCGAGCACCTTTTTAAGCTTTAACCTCTAACCTCTGGAATCTTACTTCACCTGGTGACATGATGTCTTTTTGTCCCTGAAAAGAATGCAAAGAATGTTTATGGAAGATTAAGTAGAGTGTTGAAACTGTTGCATGCCTTGAATCTTTTTATGTCTTTCAAGACAGGTTCAGATTGCTAAAGCTTATGAAAAGGGTGGAGCAGCGTGCCTTAGCGTTTTAACCGATGAGAAGTATTTTCAGGTGGGAGTTAACTTTTTGATTGTCTTCACTTTACTTTCAAGGCACACTTAACTGAATGTTTTCGTGCTGCTTTTTGGTTGGACAAATAAGGGAAGCTTTGAAAATTTAGAGATCATAAGGAGTTCTGGTGTACAGGTATAAACTCTTCCACAATTTTTCCCCTGTAGTTCTAAATATGTAGCTTAATGCTTCTACAATTACTATTATTTTAACTGACTTGTGCCAACTTTGAAATGCAGTGCCCTCTTTTGTGTAAAGAATTCGTAATAGATGCATGGCAAATCTACTATGCTCGAATCAAAGGTGCTGATGCAATTCTTTTGATTGCTGCTGTTTTACCCGATCTTGACATCAAGTACATGACTAAGATTTGCAAATTGCTGGGCTTAACAGCACTTGTTGAGGTTCGATTTTACATGTCTGCAGTTTATTCTTGATACATCCTATAGCATTTTTGATGCATTAATCTTATATTCGATTTCCTAATTTTGGTCCCTCCAACACCCCACCAAAAAAAAAAAAAAAAAACCACACCATAATTAAATTCATGGTTTTGTCTCTGGTTGTCGTTCAGTAAGGATTAATAAAATAATATAGTGACTATTATCATAACGCTGAAACTCTTATTTTCCATCTTATAGGTGCATGATGAGAGAGAGATGGACCGTGTGCTCAGGATCGAGGGGATTGAACTTGTTGGTATTAATAACCGTGACCTTGGTATGTTCCTCAGTTCAAGAAGTACACTGCAAACTTAATTTCTGAAGCTTACGGCTGATAAGTAATCTCCCTAATGTGTTTAAGTAGTAACTTCCATTTCTTTTTTGCCAGCCATCATTAGCATGAGATAGAGGTGTTGGCGTGTATTAGCATCACACTTCTTACTTCTCAAGTTCATTGCTGCAATTTGATAACTTTTTTTCGTCATAGTATTCTTCGTAAACATCTGTAGGAACATTTAAGGTCGATATCAGCAACACCAAAAAGCTTCTCGAAGGCGAGCGTGGAGAAAGGATACGTCAGAAGGGCATTACAGTAAGTAACCTTGAATCATATCCATTATCTTTCCTTTCTCATAACTTTCCAACACATATATCGTTTCGCACTCGATAAAACTGTTCAGGTTGTCGGGGAATCGGGACTTTTCACTCCTGCTGATATTGCATATGTACAAGAAGCTGGTTGTAAAGCGGTAAGCATTGATAACAGCTGCACCATTGCATTTGCACGTAATTTTCTTTTGGTTCGCACATGTGTGTGTGTGCGCGCGCGTAACTGATGGGTCTTCGATAGGTACTGGTGGGCGAGTCGCTTGTCAAACAGAACGACCCTAGTGCGGCTATAACTGATCTCTTCGGTAAAGATCTTTCTTCATGATGCCACCGGGCCGGGCTTTATTGAACTTTTTGTAAATCCCCAAGTGGCTGAGATGAGGCTTTGAGTTTTGCTTCTTGATTCATTACTGATCCATATATATATATATATATATATATATATATATATGCAGGACTCTGTTTTGTTAAGTTATCTGTAAGTGTACTGATGAACTGTTCTTGTATTAGATATATACTGCTTGCAAATTTTCTATGGGAAGTGTGATAAAAAAAGTTTCAGACTTGCTTTCTTGAGGGACTATTTCTTGTCTAAGTATTATTATTGTAAAATTGTCTAGTTGAAAATCGAGATATTTAATTTGAATAATATTAACATAGGTATAAACTACGTTGTTATATATGATGTTTTGCAAGCCATAATACTTCATAAAAAAATTATTAAGAAATTAGTATGATTTTTCTTTTTGCCAATACCTTCATTGGAGCCTAACTAAATTTGGGACGAGTGTCGTGGAGATTCATATAGGTGGTTATTCTTCCGATGATTATTTTTTATATATACGAGTCAAAAGCCAAATCTTGTTTAAGTAATTTAATTCCCTTGTCGCTTGAACCAACAATCGTAGTAGAAATTACTATGATTTGCTAGTTTGGACCACATCAAATAGGGTTTTTTTTTTCATTTGCTCTATTCGAGATTTACGACCTCTTTTTTGGACATTTTGAAAGATTTTTTCTTTTTTGAATTTTAATAATTATTATTTGACTTCAAGTGATGATGTGATGCTCTATTTAATTTTCAACTTTTATCTTTTTTTGTCAAAATTTACATTCAATATTAGGAATTTACAGTGGTGGAACATATTAATTTTGGGTTTTTATCCAATGAATTGGAGATAAATAACACTAAAATTCTGGCTCATATATTCCCAAGTTCTAACCACATTCACATTACCTATCTACCATTCTAAGTTATTAAATATTAAGTGGATATTTGTAATTTTTTATATTGTATGCAATTTTACAAAAACAAGCTTAATTTAAGGGAATTTTCTATAACTAATCCTACTATTTAAACTTATTTCACATCTTAAACACACTTAAAAGTTTTTTATTTTTTTTAATAATGCACACATATATCATTCACACATGCATACTATTAGAATTCGAATAGCAGCTTTATACTCTTTGCACTTTCAAAAACGAGATTCGAACAATTGTATTATACTTTTTACAACTTTAAAATCGAGATATATATATCTATTAGATCGAGATTCATGAACACCTAAAATCTTCTAGGCGGTGCTAATAAAAGTTGTTTCATTTTTTTACGGGGTTAAGTTGAGTTTGTAACACGTGAATAACGATATATTATTTTTTTGAAACTCTTTAGGTGATAACAACAAATCAAATTCAAGAAATTGAGGAAGTGAGAAATAATAAAGAGTTGTTTCTAGAAAATAACATAATTGTGCTGGAGAATGGGGAGGACCAATTATATATTATTATTTATTAATCAAAATCACTAATTTCAAAGATGTTAGAAGTCTTATCCACTTATCCTTGTAATTGACATGTCAACAATTTCCCACAAACTTAATCTAGAAAAATTCTTTTATGAATTAGGTATTTGACTTTCATTTATACACTCAATTATTCAAATTCAACCATATTATATATATATATATATATATATATATTATAAAAAAAAAGTAATATATATATATACACACTTGATTGAATTTAAATCCTAAGACAAATACACCCAATTCATGAAAAATTCTTTCTTAATTTTAAAAAGGAAATTGTAAGTCCACCTCGTCAATCTTTTCAAATGTCCAGAACTATCCACATGTCTCCAAATACTTTTCTTTAAATTTTGTTATAGCTATCTAGTTATAAACTTGGAAAATTCACTAGTAACATAGCAATGGAAGCTGCTGATAATATATATATATATATATATATATATTCATCTTAGTTTATCTATAGTCAACATATAAAATCATTAAAAAAAGTTAAAGTTAGATGATTGATAAACTTAAAAGATTTGTTGTTGAAATCTATTATTATAATAAAGCACTCCTTTTACTCAAAAAAAAAAAAGGGGTAATCGATCATAAAAATGATAGAGTTCTTCACAAAATGTTGTCTTGTGATAATATTTACGCATCACAAATATATTAATAAATATCATATCATTAATTATTGTTTTAATATAATTTTGTCATGAACTCATTAAAATATCTTTTATTAGCAATAAAATATATTTGCTACATATTTTCAACTATGAAAGAATATAGCTTGATTGAGTTTGATCAAATCATTCAAGGTTGAATTACATAACAAATATAATTTAATCGTATTTTAACTAAAATAACTCCATTAAATGATTAAAAAAGAAAAAAAGAAGAAGAAAAGAAAAGATTCGGTAAATCCCATCTTAAGTTTAGCATAACACCTCAAAGATGATTAGAGTAATTTAAACAAACTTGCAATGAATAATAAGATGTGATCCATTAAAAAAACAATGAATGGCAAAAAGATTTTTGATAATAGGGAATAAAGAGAGGTTCTTAGATAACAAGGAATAAGAATAAGTTATTAGTCAATAAAGAAATTAACACATTGTTCGAAAACTTGGCCATTTCCCTACATTGTTAAAACAAGGAGAAGAGAGAGAGAGAGACAGAGAATTTTCCAGTTTCAAGCCAAGAATTTCAGTGAACACATTGATCAAATACAGAGAGAGAGAGAGTGAGAGAGAGAGAGAGAGAGAGAGAGAGAATTGTCTAACTTTTCCTGTTTCAATCCGAGTCACTTTGCTTTGAGAGAGAGAGAGAGAGAATTGTCCTGTTTCAATCCAGGTCACTTTACTTCGCCACCTATCTACTTCCATTTTTCCATCTTCAAATATTTTTCTATTCCAATTTCTATAAAATGGCACATCCCCTCACGTTCAATTCCACAGCCATTACGCACCGCACCAGCAAAGCCAGAAGATTCATCGATTATTTGTTCAAGAAACCCACTCCCTCACCTCGTACAATCATTCCCTCGCGACATTCAATTCTTGATTTCAGACCCAATAATCCTCGTACACAGCCCATTAATTTTTCGAAAATCCCAAGATTTTCATCGTCCCATACTAGAATTTCCCGCAATTTCAAGACGGGCGACCCATTGACGGGCGAGGCTAGAATGACGGTGACGGCGGCGCCGTGCGTCAAAGACGGCTCCCTCATGGTGAATGGGACGGTGGTGCTGCCAGGTGTCCCACCAAACGTCGTCGTTTATCCGGTGACTGATAGCCCCTGTGCTGCTTTTGTTGGTGCCAGCTCGAGTGTTCCCAGTTCAAGACATGTTTTTGCTCTTGGGGTTCTTCGGTAAGTTGATATTAAATGAACAATTTTTGATACTCTCTCTCTCGCTCTATCTCTCTCTCTCTCCGTCTCTCTGTGTGTGTGTGTGTGTGTGTCTCTCTCTCTCTCTCTCTCTATATATATATATATATATATATATTCTTTTTGCATTTATGTTGCATAGAATTTACGTTTGTGGAGGATTTTATTGCCGAATGTAGAACTGTGTGCCAGCAATAGGATCATGAGTTAGTTTTGAGGTTTCTTGTATAATATGTATTGGCGGGGCTACTGTGTGGCTTGTACTGCTGAAAATTTGACCCCAATGGAGCCAGAAATTTTAGATTTAAGGTCAAGTTTAGATTTTTACAAAATGAGCAATTTTATTATTTTTTGAGTGGCAAGATTTTAATCGAGGTGTATGTAGTATAGCATTAAATGTATTAAATGTATGGATTTTTATGTTGAAACTCTTTTGTAACAAGGGAACAGTGTTAGAAATTTTTTGACTCCCAGAAAGATTACATTTTTGTAATATATAAAGGGGAATTTTGTTATTTTTTGAGGGGCGAAATTTAAATTTGATCAAGTATGTATGTGATATAATATAACATTATCATGAACTTGAAGGGGGATTACCGGGGCTAGGGACAGAGTTAGAAATTTTTATTTGGGGGACAAGATCAAATTTTTATAGAATATTAAAGGTATTTTCATTATTGAAGGGGGGCGAAATCTATTTTTTTTTAAAAAAATTGCATATAAAATTTAATTCAATATGACATTGAGGGGGCGGCGGATGCCCCTTCCAGCCCCTCCTGGCTTTGGCCGGGGAGACAACTCATTTCACTCTATCCCTGTGTGCATCAATACACAACTTTCTCTTGTTTGGCTATATAGAGGTTCTTGTGCTGATTTAATACGATGGGATTATCCTTTCCTTGTCAATTTGGTCAAGAAATGAAAATGATGAGTTCGACCTCTTCGTTTATTGATAATATATGCAGAGAATACAAGTTTATGTGTCTCTTCAGACATAAAATTTGGTGGATGATACCTCGTTTTGGAAGTTCAGGAAGTGATGTCCCGATAGAGACACAAATGCTGCTCTTGGAAGTAAAAGAAGAGTTTGCAGTGCGTTACAATGGTTTTCTAGAACAATCCGCCGATAAAACCTTCTATGTCTTGTTATTGCCCGTCTTGGAAGGACAATTCAGGGCAACTCTGCAAGGCAATCCAGTTAATGAGCTTGAGTTCTGCGTTGAAAGCGGTGAGTTGAATTGCGGTTTCTGCTATCGGCATGCTTTTTTGAGCTTGACCGAGTTGTAATAATTGGCGATGTTTGTAAGTGTGTTTACTTGTCGAGAAGTTAAAGCTGTAGAGAAAGATGAAGAAAATGGGGACTGTTTTGAGAATAAGAGCGAGAAGTAGGAAATTGGAAGTTTGAGTATTTTGGGGGGAAAAAGAAAAAAAAAATGAGTTGGACATTTAGGAGTCTTGAACTTCAAAATATTACCCAATTACCAAGAAGTTGCAAAAGCGCCTCAAAGGTGCTTTTTGCTTTTTATTTTCATTATAATTTTCTTTTTATTATTATTATTTCTGAAAAAAGGCAGAAGCTAGTGTTGTTATGGCGAATTTGACATTTTCTTTTTCTTCCTTCAGGAGATGTCAACGTACAAACCACTAAGGTGTCGGAGTCTGTCTTCATAAATTCAGGGGATAATCCATTTGAACTCATAAAGGAGTCTTTCAAGTATGTTGACTCAATCTATTTTTTTATTTATTTTTGTTTCTAAATTACTTGGCATTTATGTAACTTGTTCTATTTGAGATTTGGTTAAAATCTAATGTATTTTCCTGCATAGGATTCTTGAGAAGCACAAGGGCACCTTCACTCACATTGAACGCAAAAAGGTATGGACTAATGAAATCTTTTGCCTTCATCATGCCTATCTTGACGAACCCTACTTAAATTGTGTACCTTAATTTACAGAATCCTACACATTTAGATTGGTTTGGTTGGTGTACGTGGGATGCTTTCTATAAAGATGTGAATCCACAGGGCATTAAAGAAGGTCTCGAAAGGTGTTTCATTGTTAATAATCAATTTTACGATTCCCAATTGCAAAAAAAAAAATACCTTCTTTCTATTCAAATTACAATCACAACCCTTGAAGTTTACACATAGCACCAGCCATTAGTTGCACCGGTTACGAAAAGTCCCTCTATTGGTTAGTGCCAGGGGGTAATTGTAATTTCAATAGATAGAAGGGTTCTTTTTGTAATTGAGGAAAACTTTAGGGGCGTTTACGTAATTATCCCTAAGAAATAGGAAATGTATTGCTTCCCTACAGTTTTGTTGAAGGAGGATGTCCACCTAAATTCTTGATTATTGATGATGGATGGCAAGACACGATTAATGAGTTCCAGAAGGATGGAGAACCTTTTATTGATGGATCACAGTAAGTAATTTTGATCTTTCAATTTGGCTCGCCTATTGCATTCTCGACTACATCCTCTGTTGCGCTTTATATATAGACGATACCGGATACTTTCGGTTTTATATTTCAGATTCGCCAGTAGATTAGTCGATATCAAAGAAAGCTCCAAGTTCGTGGCGTCAAGTGCAGATATTCCATGCCATGATCTGCATGACTTTGTCAAATTCATCAAAGAAAAATATGGCCTAAAGTATGCTTCTATATCTGATTTCCTCATTATTTTTAACTCAAATTAAATCCCTTCATTATGAAACGCATGCTAATTGTGAGCCACTTTACGGTACAGATACGTGTATGTGTGGCATGCATTGGTTGGTTATTGGGGAGGGCTACTTCCATCGTCCGAAAAACTCAAGAAGTACAACCCCAAGATAACATATCCCATGCAATCTCCCGGAAATGTTGCGAATTTCCGAGATATAGCCATTGAAAGTTTAGAAAAATATGGAGTCGGTCTGATAGACCCCGAGAAAGTTTACGACTTCTATAACGATCTCCATAGCTACCTTTCGAGGTGTGGCATCGATGGAGTAAAGGTTGATGTTCAGAATCTCATAGAGACACTAGGCCAAGGCTATGGTGGACGCGTCTCCCTTACCAGAAAATATCAAGAAGCATTGGAGGAGTCGGTTGCTAGAAATTTTAAGGAGAATAATCTCATATGCTGTATGAGTCATAACAATGACTCGATCTACAGGTTTGAGAGCCCTTCCACATTCTGCTAGTTAGTTTTGTTTAGGGTCTAAGATGAGTCAAGCCTGTTGACCGGGCTCTAGTAGGGCTTGACTTGAACACGAGCTCAAGTCGCTTTTCAAAAGCTCACAAGCTGGCTCACGAGTTTTTAGTTTTTCAGATTTATTTACAAATATTTAACTATAGTTCAATAGAGGTGGAAAACTAATACTAGTATATTTTTCTTGAAAATAAGAGAAATTTAGTGGTAATATGATATATTTTAAATAACTGTATATCTTACTATTAGTATTAATAATTATATACAACAGCATAAGTTTAAGATTGGATATAATTAATTTAATTGATAACATAGAATATTACTCATCATAGGTATGGTGAAAGAATATTAATATTATTTTAAAATAATTTTAAAAAGTAATTGAAATTAATTATGTTTTCCTTTTGTGATAAATGGTCCTGAGTTGGGGCAGGAAAGTTGTCCAAAGGCTCGACTTGAGTTTGACTTATTTACCCCACTTAGTTCT
Organism: Petrea volubilis; assembly: GCA_026212405.1. Lineage (NCBI taxonomy): Eukaryota > Viridiplantae > Streptophyta > Magnoliopsida > Lamiales > Verbenaceae > Petrea > Petrea volubilis. The sequence goes on from CM047871.1 coordinate 27,317,405, forward strand.
ATGTAGTCGGACGTAGTTTCTAACCAATGATGATTCACCAGCTCAAGAAGAAGTGCCACATCGAGAGCATCGGAAGATTTCATGCCATGGGATCCTAAGTGTCACACTTTACATGTTCCGTCTGTGACCTTCAACAGCCTTCTATTGGGGAAGATTGTCGTCCCGGATTGGGACATGTTCCAGGTAATATTTCGGATGTTACAAAAATTATTTTTCGACCTTGAAAAGCACACATAAGTTAATATATTGGACTTTCATAAACATGAGACTTACAAACTTCCCGATTTGCGAGTCTTGGTTATATTTTCCGTTCGATCCTGTTTCAGAGCCATCATCACACGGCAGAGTTTCATGGTGCAGCGAGAGCAGTGGGTGGATGTCCGGTGTATGTGAGGTGAGCTTTTCTAGCAAACACATTGAACCGGTTTTTGAACTTGTTTTTCTTCATTAGATAGGCTTATTGTGGATTTTTGAATGATACTACAGTGACAAGCCGGGCATGCAAGATTTCAAAGTACTCAAGAAGTTGGTATTGCCTGATGGTTCGACACTAAGAGCTAAATATCCCGGACGACCTACGCGCGATTGCTTGTTTGTAGACATCGTAATGGATGGAAAAAGGTGAATGAAATAAATGTTCTCGGATATTGGTTTTTGTTTAGTACCTATAGGCTAATGTGTGGAACTTTTTGCAGCTTATTGAAGATCTGGAATTGGAATAAGTTATCCGGAGTAGTCGGTGTTTTTAACTGTCAAGGAGCCGGAAATTGGCCATTAATAGAAGGGCCGGAATACAACCCTAATTCGTCTCTTGTTTTGTCGGGCCGTGTGAGTCCTCGGGACATTGATTTTCTTGGAGAAGTTATTGCTGATGAGAGTTGGGATGGCAACTGTGCTGTCTATGCTGTTCGTGCGGGTAAACCCTTATTTCCTTAATTTGATTTAGTTGGTGCAATGTCCGAGCCCCTTATAAATTATTTTTGTAACATATGGTGTAATATCTTCTACTGAACCGCACTCACCAATGCACGTCACCGTAACCTCATTGCCTAACCACAATCAATTTTTTTTTTAAAAAAAATTGGTAGTCTATATTTAATTGTTATATATTGCGTATTAGATAATAATCTATAATTGTGAACCTTTTACTCCATGATTGAAATTTGAAGTAATTTCACAGTTAGTTTTTTGACCTCAGCAACTAATATTCCTAGAGTCGTCACTTCGTGCATGAATGGCTTGTTGTGATTGATGTGGAAAGAGGATTTCCAGATACTACCTCCGTTTCATATTTTCTGACGTTTTAACATTTTATTTTTGTTTCGACATATCTGTCACTTTACAGAAATAATGCAATATTTAATGCACTTTTTCCTGATCACCCTCACATTACTAATAGTGTAGTACTCGCATAACATCCCAAATTAAATCTACACTTATATTTTCAGTATGCAATTAATGAGGGTAAAATTTTCAAATAAGGTAAACTATTATTAAATTTTTCTTAATCTGTGTGAAAAAACCTTGCGCTACAGATACTGTCAAACGGAGGTAGTGTTTTCACATATCATAGAGGTTTTCTCTTTTCTATATCTCAACAGCTCGTTCTTACATGAAGCAGTGCGTGGAACAGAAGATGTTAAATTATGTTATAGATGATTAGTGCTTGTTGAGTCCATTATTTTGACAATATTTGACAACATTTTGTGATGGCACAGGCTCCCTTTCTCGAGTGTCAAACGAAGGAAGTGTCGAAGTGTCCTTAGCCACCCTCGAATGCGAAATATTTACAATCTCCCCGATACGTGTAAGTGAAACAACCTATTTATAATATCTTTATCAAGCAAATCCCATCGTGTTCTCGTGATATTCACAACTTAGACACGAACAGGTTTTTAACGAAGAGCTCGAATTCGCTCCACTCGGACTGCTCGACATGTACAACTCCGGAGGTGCAGCCGAAGGTTTAAAATTCACTCCCGAGGCATCGGGATGTACTGTAAGGATACAAGTACACGGTTGTGGCCGTTTTGGGGCGTATTCTAACAAGAAACCGGTTTATTGTGCGGTGGATGGTAAGAAAGGAGAATTCGAATACGAACCGGAGAATGGATTGTTGATTGTGAAACTTGAAGAGGAGTGCAAAACTAGGGATATTGACATATCCTATGAGTTGTAATTGCGTTTGATTGATATTTTCCTGGAAATTGTCTTGCAAGATCCTTGTACATAGTCGATCGCACGGTTTGTACAGATGTATGTAATAAAATAACATTATGTGTATGAATTGTATGCAATTTTTAGCCAGGAATGGAAGTTAATGTTGTCTTAAGTTTACTTGTTTAGTTGGATGTACCACGAACTAGTACATTATTATTTTGTCCAACTACTCTTTAGTTGTCCTTTTCTCTTTTCTTTCTTGGATTAAAAAAAGAAAAAAAATTGATTGAAAAAAAAAATAAAAAAAAATTGAATTTGGGGGTGGGCTGTCAATGGGGAGGATTTTAATTTGAATTTGATTCAAGTCCGATTTGAATTTTAGCATATTCGATCGATTAAAATATCGAATAAAACAAATTCGATTATAAATATCAGTAATTTGAAATAAATGAATATGATATGGAAGGGAGTAGGTTGATCCAATGAAAATCTGAATATGAACTTTAATGACAGTTTTTAATTTTTTATTGGATTAATAACTTATGCATATAATGTCCGGTAAAAAAATTTACATAGCATGTAATATATAAATTATAATAATTAATAATAAACTATTTTTTAATAAAATAATGTATAGTTTTAAAGCATATTTTTACATAATTTTGTACTTAATTAAATTTCATTGTTTATATAAGAAATAAAAAAAAATTATTGGTTATTTGATTCTAAAGTTTTGATTTTTGAACTATTAATGAAATCGGATTTTTTATTGGCTTTCAAATTTTTATATGATTGAGACTTAATAGTATTGAATGTAAATCTTATAATATTCGGGTCAAATTCAGATATCAATAAGGTTTATCAAATTTGAATTCAAAATTTCCAAATTAACTCCAAATCCGAATCATTGATAGCCCTATTTACGGGATAGTTTGGAGACTCAACTTCGTTAATTGAGTTAAACTTCGTCTGCTCGTAAAAGTGCTAGTTGCAATTTGAATATTGGACCATAGTTTCGTTCAAAACAATGTTGTTACCAAAGTGAAATCCGTGTTTGGGTATGAATATAGACATATCTCACTTTTAGCTGTTTTCAACGATAATATCGTTCATTTCAGCTGGCTCCATTATTTAACGTAATATTACAGCCAATTAATTTAGAGAATAAAATATTAAATTATTATTAGTAACATATTGAAAAAGATAATCAAAGGCAAGTGGATTGGCATTTGTAGTTATTACTAATAATTCATCTTCACTTTTCCAGAGGGTTGTTGTGATGGAACAAACAAGTTGACCATGCCCAAATCAAGAAAATATAAATTTATTGAAAAAATATTTATTTATTTATTTTCTCTGCATGAGTTTAAAGTTGTATATATAAATGCTCCGTAATGTTGTGGTGGAATCAAACCAAACGAAAGATCTCGAATTCAAATATCACCTCCATCTATTTATGAAAAATGAATTTCACGGACTAAGTTCTATCCTTAAAAATGACGTCTTCTGATGTCAAATATTTAATATTTTCTCCCTACGAGATATTGGATATCTAAAATTTCTAATATTTAATAATCTGAACTTTTGGATGAGATAGTCCTTCAATATTTATATTAGATATAAATTATTCTTTTTTTTTATTTTAAGATATAAATTATTCTAGTCACATAAGAAACAATAAAAAATTAAGGTACCATAAAAAATAGTAACAATATAGAAAGGGTAAACTTTGAGAAATGCCTGAGGATTATGTGTTGGAGAATTTGCATAAATATATAATGATACTCCCTTTTTAATAGCTTAAACTTTTAAATGAGGTAGACATTCAACATGGTATTAGTGCGAGCCAAATGAGACATTCTGTGTTCGAATCTTACTACCACTCATTTATCAAAAAAAAAAAAAAAAAAAAAAAATCATGTGCAATGTTCGATGCAAAAAAAAATATAAAAAAGTCTGCCTGCACATGTGGAGCGTGTTGGAATATTTAAATATATATATAATAACTCTCCCTCTCTAACAACTTAGACTTTAAAATGAAGTATAATATTAGGAAGTTATTTGTAATTTTTCACACCATAAATATTTTTTGAAAACGGACCGAGCCTCGAGGTGTTTTTGTAATGCACTCTAACAGCCAATATCATTTCCCAACAAGTCAATAAAGATGCCTCTTAATCCCAAATAAACCAATCTTTTCAAAGATTCCCCAATACAATGAACTTATGCCACATTATGCCAAAACTATATTCCATCATATCCTAAACATTTGATCTGATCTCCAAAAATATGCTATTTTTGGGGCAATTCTTGTGTTGTGGCCAAGTTTTGTTGGCTCCAAATAATGTGGACGCAGATTTACATTAAAATTATGCATCGTTAATGTCCACAAAGTGTGCCTACATGATGACTCATTTCCATGTCAGCTTTGCTTGGACTGATTCCCCTCATTTTTCCTATCATTTTCTCAACAACAATCGATCAAGATCAACAAAAAGCACCCCTTGTGGCTGCTGGCCTGTTGCTGTCTCCAACTGGATCTCTCTCTCTCTCTCTCTATCTCTCTCTCTCTCTCCTCCTGGTTTTCTTACCTATATAAGGCCATTCCCATAGCATGGTTCCTCACAAGAATTTCAACTATTTTTCCCTATTATTTTTCTTCTCTTCTAGCTTGATCGGGGCCATTCGGTTCAAACAATTGATATAGGTAACTATGAGACAAGTTTTTATAATCTATTGAAATTACATTTATCACCCTTTGAGGTTTGCTCGGTCTTCTAAATAGCACTATTCGCCAGATGGCCGTTACAAAAGTCCCTCCATCTAATAGAGTGAGGCGGATAATTGTAATTTCAATACATAATAAGCTTTTCTTTTTTCTTTTTTCTTTTTTCTTTTTCTGTTTGTAATTGAGATAAACATCAAGGGGATTTTGGTAAACTATACCCTTCTTGAAGTCTAAATCCGGGATAGAGATAGAAATTTTATTGAAAAAAGGAATGAAATTAGATTCCTACAAAGTATAAATACATTTATTATTATTGTTTTCTTTTTGGGTTGCAAAATTTTAAATGTTGTAAACATAATATATATATATATATATATATATGCATAATCACTTCTAGATAAAGTTAGGGAGCGAATGCCCCTTCTAGCCCCTTAACTCTGTCCCTGCTTAGCTACTATGTCACTTCCATTGCAAGAAATAATCTCTCTCTCTCTCTCTCTCTCTCATTAACTTATAACTTCATTTATTCATATTTTCTCGATCTTGATTCATGATTCTGGCTAATGCCTACAAGTTATCTTCAAAAGGGATCATAAGTTTTGATTCATTTCTCTGTGCAGACAGTCAAAATCGCCTTCGTTAATCCGTAGGCAGAAAATGACGATCACAGCAGTGCCGGTGATCAAGAATGGCTGCCTCATGGTTCGCGGCAAGGTTGTCTTAACAGGAGTTCCCAAAAACATTGTCGTCTCTCCAGCAAGTTTGGGATCAGCTTTCATTGGAGCCAACTCGACGAGCTCGAGCTCGCGCCATGTCTTCGATCTTGGAGTTCTCGAGTAAGTGCTGCATTTTAAGAAATAATTACAACTCCCTCCCCTGTAATGTGTATGATTACACAGATTTTAAATTAACATTTACCTCCCTTATAACTTACCTTCAACTTGCAGTTACCCTTTGCAATCATTAAAAATATAGTAAGTTTCGCAACTAGCTTGTAGGTTTGATGAAATGTCGATGCTTAGAAGGGGGTATTTGTAATTTTTAAAAGTCAAGATCAGGGAAGTTTGTGTAATTACAAATAATTTGATATGATCCAAGTTCTTTCACCATGTTTGTACTTCCGAGAACTTCCCACACCATATGTGCCGAAAAAATCGAGGGACAGAGCCAGGGAGTGTTGGCAGGCCTGGTCGCCCCCGAAATAAAACTATGTATTTTCATGAAAATTCGAAACTTTTCTTTCAAAAATGATAAAAATGGTTGTAAAAATCAAAATTTCGCCCCCTGAATAAAAATTTCTTGCTCCGTCCTGCTAATGTCATGTTTCAATCTTAACATTCTCCAAATGTTCTTTTTTTTTTTTCACAGAAATAGCAAGTTCATGTGTCTATTCATAGCCAGGATATGGTGGATGATACCACGCATCGGAAAATCAGCAAGCGATATTCCTATGGAGACTCAAATGCTCCTGTTAGAAGCACAAGAAGAATCTGCCTTGGATTTAGCAGAAAACGAGGGCACTACAGCAGAGCCCGCGAACGAAAACAAATTTTACGTTCTCGTATTGCCCGTGCTCGATGGAGCATTTAGGACAACTCTACAAGGAACTAAATCAAATGAGCTCCAGTTCTGCTATGAAAGTGGTTGGTTTTTAACTCGGAAAATTAACCTTAAAAGTTCCGCGTTTCGTGTCAGACATTAGTTTTTCGTTTTGATTCATGTTTGTTTTGTTTGTTTAAGGTGATCCTCAAGTTCAAACTTCTCGAGCATTGGGAGGGAGTTTTCGTCAATTCTGGCGATAATCCTTTCGAGCTTCTCAGGGATTCTGTAAGGTATGTATTGTTTTTGCGATACAAAATCTTCTGCAACATAATGTATAACATCTTCTGTTACACTTTTACGAACTATTTAGTTGTCAGATTTTTTGATTCTTGAAAATTTTTGTTTATGCAGGCTATTGGCCAAACATAAGGGTACATTTAGTCACCTGGAAAATAAAAAGGTAAACATTTGATCATACCAGATTCAGGAAACACATACAAAATGTGTTTTTTTGCACACATATATATATATATATGTACTATATATATGTGTGTGTATGACAAGAAATTCTTGGTTTAAATGACAGACACCAGCTCATTTAGACTGGTTTGGTTGGTGCACTTGGGATGCTTTTTATACTGAAGTTAGTCCAAGTGGAATCAAAGAGGGTCTTCAAAGGTATGGAAAAAAAACCAATTGATGAGATGTGTTAGAGATATTAAATATTCAATTTATGTCCGTTTTTAACAAGTTATGAAATAAGACGGTCATTCAGTATGGTACCAAAATCACGTCCAAGAAAAGAATATCATTTGCGCATCATAAGTTCCAAAATTATCGCCTATATGCTATAAGGTGCGCTAAAGATATTAAATGATTTAATATTAGCTCTTTGTAACATCGTAAGTTTTTAGATAAGACAGTCGTTTCATACAAATAGAGATCCATTTTTGATAAACATGACTAGAAATACTCTACAGAATAACATGCACATTTTCATGTTGTCAATACAGTTTCAAAGAAGGCGGCATTTCGCCTAAGTTCCTAATCATAGACGACGGATGGCAAGAAACAGTGAACGAGTTTCAGAAAGAAGGCGAGCCGCTTGTCGAAGGAACACAGTAAGTTTTTGTATGTATATATATATATATATAGAAAAACACACACACACACATATATAGATACCTTTGATTAACTCATTTAGTCTATCTACTGATTGTATGCATTGATGCTTCTGTTGGTATACAGATTTGCAACCAGATTAACAGATATCAAAGAAAACAGCAAGTTCAAGGTCTCAGAATCAAACTGTTCGACTACGAATCTCAAAGAGCTAATCCATTACATCAAGCATAATTATGGCCTAAAGTAAGAACATTCTTAACACCAACTTTTAAAACATTCTTGATCTCTCCAAATGATCCTTAAAAAAATGTACCGATGATGGTGCAGATATGTTTACATGTGGCACGCACTGGCCGGTTACTGGGGTGGGGTCCACGCTTCATCGGAGAACCTCAAAAAGTACAACCCGAAGCTAGAGTATCCCATGCAATCAGCTGGGAAACATAGGAAACATCAGAGACATAGCCATGGACAGCTTAGAGAAGTACGGAGTTGGTCTAATTGACCCTGAAAAAGTTCACGATTTTTACAACGATATGCATAGCTATCTCGCTAGCAGTGGCGTGGATGGTGTTAAGGTTGATGTGCAGAATTTGTTGGAAACTCTCGGGGCAGGATATGGCGGACGAGTGTCCATTACTAAGCAGTATCATGAGGCTCTTGATGAGTCTATTGAGAAGAACTTTGGGGATAATAATTTGATCTGTTGTATGTGTCATAATTCGGATTCCATTTTTAGGTGAGTCTTAAATTTTTTCGAGACCTTGATTTAATGTGTTTTCGTGATTCTTGAAATGATTTTGTCTGATTTTTATTCGTTTATGTATCGGTTAGCTCGAAGAAGAGCGCAACTGCTAGAGCATCGGAGGATTTCATGCCTAACTGAGCTGACTTTTCAGACACTACACATCGCGTCTGTTTCTTTCAACAGTCTTCTCTTGGGAGAAATTGTTGTACCAGACTGGGATATGTTCCATGTGAGTGTCTTAATCTTACATAGATTTCTTATATTGATCCTAGTTGATGTATGAAAAAGCTACAATGACCTCCCCTGTAACTAAGGGCAAATACATATATATCCCTCCTCTAGTTTCAAAATTACAAATACCTCCCTTGTGGGTGTGTCCCCCCGGTCTTATTACAATAATCCTATCTTGTTTTCTGAAGAACAAAAGTTGGGCTAAATTTTAACATCATTTTTTCCTTTCAGAGCAACCACAACACTGCCCAGTTCCACGGCGCAGCTAGAGCGTTAGGGGGTTGTCCAGTCTACGTAAGGTAAAACCATTTAATTCTAGTAACAAATTAATCAAGAAAACCTCTAAAAAGTTTTTGTTTTTCATTACTCATCCATGTGATTTTGTTCATTTTAACAGTGACAAGCCGGAAAAGCACAATTTCAATATCCTCAAGAAGCTCGTCCTTCCCTGATGGATCCGTCTTGAGGGCTAGATATGCTGGCAGACCGACAAGGGATTGCTTGTTCGTCGATCCTGTCATGGATGGCAAGAGGTAAACAAACAACCTCTTCCTTGTACTGAAAGCATTACTTTGCACTAGTAATAGTAAGTAACACGATACAGTCGGGCTAGTAGGAACAGTCTCCTCCAAGTCTATACAGAGTTGTATTATCGTTATATATATATATATATATATATATATAGAGAGAGAGAGAGAGAGAGAGAGAGTTATATTATATTATATATATTCAAACTCCCCTTTCCCCCGTCCCCCAAAAAAATTCTGGCTATGTCCGTAGTAACTAATATCTTTTTCGGCATACTCACCAGCTTGCTCAAGATATGGAACTTGAATAAACTAACTGGAGTAGTGGGGGTTTTCAACTGCCAAGGCGCGGGAACTTGGCCAATGAAAGAAGCCCTAAATGCCACATCAGCAGCCGCTTCTATCTCAGGCCGTCTCAATGCCCTTGATGTTGAATTTCTTGAGGACATTGCTGGAGAAACTTGGACCGGAGACTGTGCTTTATATGCATTTAACAAAGGTAATCTTATTTCATTCTCACACCAAAACTGTGCGTAAACAAATCTTTCCCTCTTGGTTCCGAAACTACAAATACGCCCTTTTAACGATTGAAATTTGATGAACACTAGCAAAAAATACCAAGAAACTCAAAAAAATTTACTAAAATTTGAATAATATCATTTAACTGTGTGTTCTGATCTACATAAGGGGGTAATTGTAATGTAAACATAAGTTACAATGGAGGTAGATGTAATTTATTTTCTTTCTTTCAACATAAGCAACTCTAACATGTCAAAATATCTGCAGGATCCCTTTCCAGAACGGCGAAGAACAAGAACATCAAAGTGTCTCTAAGCACGCTAGAATGTGAAATATTCACCGTCTCCCCGATAAAAGCATTCAACGAAAGCATCGACTTCGCGCCTATCGGATTAGTTAACATGTACAACTCAGGAGGAGCGGTCGAGGATTGCACGTTCGACGACGTGATAAGAATCAAGGCGAGAGGGTGTGGAGTGTTTGGAGCATATTCAAGTAAAAAACCAAGTTCCTGCAAGGTGGACAAGAAAGATGAGGAGTTCACATATAGCTCTGAGAATGGATTTTTGACGCTAAATCTTGTGAATGATAGCAAAAGCTTTAAAGAGATTGAAATTGTGTATTAAAGATAGATTTATACAAGTTATTATTAGAAAAAATGAAAAAGCTCTGTTTTTTTTTTAAAAAAAAACTTATTTTCATGCTACCACAATTGTATTGTTGTGGTGGATATAATTGTATTTATTTTGAAAATCTTGAGAAATAGAATTACTCTTTTTTTCTTTTATTGTATGCCACTTGTAATTTTATTATTATTATTTTTATAAGATTTATTATTTTATTATTAGTATGAAACTTTTGGATTTTTTCAAATTTATAAATGAACTTTATGTAATCCAATGTCAATGCAAAGATTAGTGGTCATTGTTATCTTCCCTCACGCTAGTCTGAAATTAAGTCCAGATTTTTGAAATTCGATTTGAACTCGACTCAACTTATCATTATATAAATTCATATATAAAATTATCTTATTTCGAAATCGTTCATTCTCAATCAAGTATACCATAGTTGTCATCATAATCTATTTGTTTTTTTTTTATTTTCATTTAAGATTTATACATAAGAATTACAAAACATAATTAATAATCATAATTTAGATTAATATGATCAAAACTTCATATTAATCAATGAATTGTTGAGAGTTTTTTGTTTTGAAGAATTTACAAAAGGTATTTGTAAAGTAGAAGGATACTATATTGGAAAAAAATAATAATAAATGCACTGTCAATAGTTCAGAATAACAAATATTTTGAACAATTTGTTTTTGCTAGGACGATAATTAAAAAGCAACGGAGGGAGTACTATAATATACATATATATATATATAAAATAAAATAGAAGATGTATATAAAATATAATAAAATGCTTATATCAGCCCTTGATATTAAAAAAAATAACAAGAAAAAAAGAAAACAATTATGGGCCGTTGATGAAAAGAAAAATATCACCAACCCAAACAAAAACTCCCACATAAAATCTTCATTTCATCTTCGCACTATCCGCCGCTCTGCAAAACTCCCCTTCCCCTACTCTTCCTCCCTTATCCTCTCCATTTTTTCATACAGACACACACACACACGCACGCAACACACACATATATATATCCTGTATAAATAGCTCAAGAAAATGTCATTTGCAGCTAAGACTATACTGAAGCCCATATCAATGGCGACAAACGGCTGCCTGGTTTCAGTCCCATCACTCTTCGCAGCTTCAAAAGCTTCATATTCACACCCGCGTCTCTCAATCCCTTTGAAGCCCGTTAAATTCCAGCTCTATTGCTCGTATTCTTCTTCACTCTCGCTGCCCGCTGTGTTCTCTCTGAAGAAAAATGAAACCCTTTTGAGAGTTTCAGTGATAGCCGCACAGCAAGAAGAGAACAACCCGGTTCTTGTTGAGGAGCAAGAAGAAGAAGGCGAACAACAAGAATTGCAGGGCGATTTCAACTGGGGTGGGTCTGATAATGGAGTTGAAGAGCAAGGGAGTGATGGGACTGTGGAGGCTTTGGGGGATGCTGGGGAGAGCGATGGCTATGCGGAGCCTCCCGAGGAAGCTAAGGTTTATGTGGGCAATTTGCCTTATGATGTTGATAGTGAGTCACTGGCCAAGCTTTTTGAGCAGGCTGGTGTTGTGGAGATTGCTGAGGTAAAACGGTTGCTTTTGAGCTTGAATTGGGTTTTTGTATTTTCTTGAGTTTAGAAGATCGGTTTTTGTGGGTTTTGAATTTTGAGTGCAAAGTTTGGATTTGTATGGATGGTTTGATGATGGGGTAATTATTTTGGGATGTTTAATTTGTGGGTTTGTTGTGTGGTTTTGCAGATTATTTACAATAGGGAGACTGATCAGAGTAGAGGGTTTGGTTTTGTGACAATGAGTACTGTGGAAGAAGCTGAGAAGGCTGTGGAAATGTTCCATCGTTATGTAAGTTTTGAGTAGTATGTTTCATGAGATTGTGTTGTGTCCTTTTGGATGTCTAAATAATATCCTGAATTTGGAATTTGTGTTTGTTGTTTGTAATGTATTGAAGGTACATCATAGTGTAATAAGTTGAGTATATAGGCTGATTGGAGAGATTGATGATTATGATTAGCATATCTTTGATTTGACATGGATAAATGCCTACGATTAGAAAGTAGGACTAGTCATTTGCTTTGGGTCTCTTGGTATATTCACACACACACACACACACACATACTGGAAGTGTTGTGTTGGTTTACCATTGTTGTATTCAGTTTTACACTTTTGAATCTTTGGGAAGTGTATACTGAGGAATGACAGCTCATATGGTTGCCATGACAAATACCTGGATTCTTAGCATAAGGTTGTTTAGGCTTCTAAATGTAATTACTTAAAACTTGTGTCAGTTAAATAGTTCTTTGCCATTTCATAATTTTGGAGTTCCTTTCTTCTACATTTTTATAAGCAAGATATTTGAATTGAAGTAATTTTCATGGGACATGTTTTAAATAAAGAAGCTACCATTTGACCATGCCCTTTCTGGGGAGTTCGCATGATCTCATGTGCCATGCATAGATCACCATCGCCCATCATAGTCATCTTTATTTTAACAAATGTAGCACTCCGCCAATGGCTTAAGCTGTCATAACTTAATTAACAATTTTGTGGTGATGGAAGGTTCTGTAGTAGTCTTTGGCTAATAGTGCGGGATTAAAATCTTTGGAACTATGTTTGAATCAATGGATATGGAATAAAGGATTTCAAATCCATAACAACACATGCACTGAGGAGCTTGTTTTGGGTAATTTTACGTGTGAGCTATTTTTCGGATCATTGTGGTGGAGCTCAAATTCTTTTGGTATAAAGTCATTTGAAATACTGCACCTCAAATCAGTGGTAGCTAAAGAGGACTTGTTAAAAACTGAATTTATTACGTCAGTCAAAAGAAATATATGGATTTATATTTGTTTTGATCACTGTTCCTCTTTTTTTCTCCCTTGTGAACAGGATGTGGGTGGCAGACTCTTAACTGTTAATAAAGCTGCTCCAAGAGGATCAAAACCCGAACGCCCCCCTAGAGTGTTTGAACCGGCTTACAGAATATATGTCGGCAACTTGCCATGGAGTGTGGACGACGCACATCTTGAGCAGGTGTTTAGCGAGTATGGTAAAGTTGTGAGTGCCCGGGTAGTCTCTGACAGGGAGACGGGAAGATCGCGTGGTTTTGGATTTGTGGTGATGTCGAGTGAGTCTGAAATGAATGATGCCATCGCCAACCTTGATGGACAGGTAAACTTTGACTGCTGAACTTTTGATCTAGATTTGATAATATGAAGTCTTAGAGGATGTTTGACTGAGCTTGTTTCAAACATTTTGTAAATTCGTCCATCTTATAAGATGTTAAATCTTATTCTAAAAATAAGCTCGTGAAGTTTTTGGATAAAATAAGATTTTGGAGTTTATAAAATGTTAGTAATGGCAAATTTGCAATCAATATGGTTAAAGGAGTTTGTTAGAATTTTGAAATAAGTTAGCAACTTCTTATTTTTAGGGGGTGTTTGCACTAACTAAAAAAAGCACTTTTGTGCTCTTTGCTATTTTTAAGTTGTAGAGTAGTGTCTGGTAAACTAGCTTGTACTTTTTTTTAGTAGAAAAAAGCTAGGAACTAGAAACACTTATAAATCAATCTTTTTTCGTACTTCTTCATATTTTTGTAATTATTTACAAGTTGATTATATTATATTGATGTACTTCTCATCTTTTTTGTTCAAACACTCCAATTGATTTTCTTTGTACTTTTTACTTCTTTTTTCAAATACAACATACTTTTGCTACTTAATTGTTTTTCTACAACTTCAACTTCTCCAAAACTAGAAAGCTTTTGCAAACGCCTACTTAGTATATGAGCTTATAGGCTCTTTCCCTAAAAATTTATCAGACATTTTATGAAATCTCAAAATTTATCTAAGTTACACTCATATTAGTCCATTATCTTCGGAAATAAACGTTCTACGCCTCGGAGAAGTCGTGTATTTAAATGTCACATTGTTTCGTTGCAGAGCTTGGATGGGAGAGCGATCAGAGTAAATGTTGCTGAAGACAGACCAAGGCGCGGCAGTTTCTGATTCGATTGAGAACAACAATAGAACTGTGTTTTTTGTGCGCCTATTCGTGAATGGATTTGTCGATTTTATAATTGCTGTCGATTTAGCTAAGAAATTTTGTTGTCGGTTTTTACCGTGTAGTTTTCTTGCTTTAGTTCTGAACCTTCAACCCCCCCCACCCCCCCGCCCCACCCCCACACACACACCACCACCAAACCAACAATAGACCACAGTTATTGCTGTTAATTTGCAGGTGAGAAGAGAATAGCAAATCATTATACATTTATTGCATTCTAAGTACTATTGTATCTCAGGACCCTTCTCTTTGTGTGTGTGTGTGTGTGTGTGTGTGTGGTTTGTTTTGTTTTTGGATATCTCATTAGTTATGTTATTGTTGTGGTGTTGTGGGTAGGGCTGTGAATGAGTTGACCTCGATTCATTTTTCAAGCTCGATCTTGAGTGGATGACGATGGGCTCGACCTTGATGAACTTGTTCTTCTCGGAGCTCAAGCTCGAATTAGATGAAAGCTCGTGCCCCGAGATGGTTTTTTTATGAATTTTTGATATATTTTTCTACGAATAACATAAAATCATAATTCGAATGTGAAGTGAGAAATTTAAGGCACCAAATTAAACTCTATCCTTAAATAGCATGTTGATACTATTATTAAGGATGTATTATATATGTAATATAGTTGTTGATGGTGTAAAATTATTAATAATACATAATATATAGTATATAAAAAATAGGTTTTTAAAAAAAAAATGCTTGAGAGCCAAATGGGTGGGCTCGATCTCAAACTGAGCTTGGATCAAGCTAGTTCACGAAGCTCGCGAGCCAGTTCAATTCGGCTTACACCCCTAACTGTGAGGCCGGTTATATATTTTACTAAATTTGGTTTTGATGCTATTGATCAATTGGAATTGCATTATTGTCCATCTTCGACGATTTCTAGGAGTGAAGGAAGGTAAAACTACATTACTACAAAATTGGCTTGAACGTGACGGAAGAAATCATAGTTAGTTATTTTCTAGAAATAATATAAGCACATGATGCACTTAGTTTTAAAAGCATACATGCCTCTCTTTAACTTATTTTCACCTGGCAATTAACCTTTTATGTCAATTATTATACATATTAAATGATATTATAATTCAAATTTCAGTAAATTTTTCTAATTATACTGCATGTTTGGAAGATGTTATCCAAAATTATTAATAACTTTCATTCTGTTTTACAAAAAATATTTATTGTGATGAGGTTAACACTAGTAGGACCAACTTGTATAACGAAGGTCCTGATTAGATAGACTTAAAAAAAAATTCTCGAATCGTGTTTTTATAACAGAGTTTTTTTAAACTAAATAGATTTGCATTTGGATGCAACAATTAAAAATAATTTAAAATGTGATTTTATTTGGAACTTTTTTGGATATCTTCTTAAAAAAGCCAAAAAGTGGCTTTTGCTTTCTTAAAAAAACCATCCAAACCCAAATTTTTTCGCTGAAGTGCTTTTATTAAAAAATTAAGCACTCCTCCTCTTAAAAAAAAAACCATCCAAAAGAGTTCTAAATATACAGAAGAAGCCAATATAATTCACAAGAAAACAATTGGAAATGCGATGCATAGAACATAGTAATATATTTCCCTGATCACCCAACATATCAATCACATATATATATATATATATATATATATATATATATATATATACGGCAAGATAATACATAAAAGTCTCTTTATTACATCAGTTCACCCCCTTAGTCTGGAGACAGTGATTACCTTGAATCAGTAACCCCTTAACTGGGCTTCTCGACTTGTCAATGGAACGTAACGAACAGAAGTCTCGTTTCGAACACTTACTGTGCCATCTGTATTCTTGTCCACGACTTTCAGGTCCTGGAACATGTCACCCACGGGGATCACCAATCTGCCGCCAGGTTTCAATTGTTCGATAAGTGCTGGAGGAATTTCTTGCGCAGCAGCTCCAACATGAATGGCATCGTAATGTGCATGCTCCGGCCACCCCTGCCTACCATCTGTTACGATGCAAACCACAAAAGTAATTAATGTATGTATAAGGCATACAAAATATTAATGTGTTCTTATGCGCAATTAATGGATCATCAGTGATTTTGAGAGGAAAATTTGTGTAATTACACATGTTTACAACCTAGGCCATTGACTGTGAATACTCGATACCTCACAGAACTCTTTAAACCAGAGGTTTCTGCTAAAAACTACCACAAAAGGATACAACAATCGATATAATGCCACGTTTTCACCAGTCAACTATATTGACTGCATTCACAAACAAAATGAAATCTCTTATCACCCCGAGCCAGACAGAAACAAAGTCAAATGAATCTTCAAAACGAATTGAAATAGAGGAGCAACATGATAATCCACAACATACCACCAACATGGACTGCAAGGGATCCTTCTTTCAATAATGGGGCCGCTGCACTCTTCTCGATATTTTTTACTGAAGATTCAGCCAATTCAGGAATATGTTCCACACCAATAGCTCGACCTTGTGGTCCAACCATAACAGCAAAGCAAGCAGTCAAATATCCCGTCCCTACAGCAAGAACTTAAAAACTCAGAAGACTGCAAAAAAATTTGCAAGAATGGGAACTTTTTGGATAAAATAATTTTGAATGCATTACAGCAAACATAATTTCCAACAAAACAAACATTTGTTTTGCCAAATCCTGTTTCTTCCACATTGTTCATGAATTCATGTAAATCATCTAACAGCAACTTGCGTAAAACAGCACTATGTTCCTTAAAGGGACTAAATTTCCACAATTTGACATACCAATTTAACAATGTCAACCGTTGCATTAAGTACAGAGTAAACTTCATGACATGTTTAACAAAGATGGAAAAAAGATATATTACCCGAACCAACATCCAAAGCATGCATGCCAGGCTGCAAATGGTTCTCCAATAATTCAAGGCAAGTAGCATGCATATGAGGTGCAGAAATAGTAGCATTGTAGCCAATCTGCATCGGGCTGTCATAATACGGGGGTGATCCCTCTGGCACAAACAAACCTCTGTCAATGGTTTCCATTACTTCCACCACTTTCTTCGATTTCATCACTCCATAACTCTTCAAGTGCACTACCATTTCTTTGTTCTTATTGATATCACTTCCGCTATAATATCGCTGTTCGGAAATAAGAACAATTTATAAGATGTAATACAAAGGTCCATCTCCTAGCCTATTATGAAGTGAACAGAAAACCAAACAACAAATTAAAGATAATGAATTCTTGGACCAGAATAAGCAACTCAAACGACTCATTTTTCATGGATTTTACACACATTTTACATCCCAGTTCACTCTCGTCACACAAATTGAAATCAATACAAGCATTTCTATGGGCTATCATCAAAAGCAAATAGTGAAAATCCCGCTAGATTTGACACATTCATTTTCATACACAACCAATTTGCAAATTTTGTGACATAAAAGACTAAAGCGAGCTCGAATTCAACAGAAAAGCCCAAATCAAACTAGTGCTACACCTAAACATTATCTGTGCCATTAAAAGTTGATCCGCATAGCAATCAGTAAACAGATAATTGATTGATTAATGCAGCTCCATAACATCCTCAAATGTCAATCCCAGAAAAATTCAGCACTGATTTCTCGTATATTCTGAAAAAGGGAGTATTGAGATACCTCCATGTGGTTAAAAAGATAACTGAGGAAAGGATTAAAGACACGGCAGCGGCGGGCGGAGGAGTTGGTGAAGGTGCGGCAGTGTGGCGGCGGCGAAGACGGTGGTGGTGGTGGTGGAGGAAATGGCGAGAAGTAAAGTGATCAAAGGTCTTTAGGGGCGCCCGATAGCGGCACCGGCACGCGATAAGTACGTGCTCCTCTCTCTTCCCCCCCCCCAAACACACCTTCTCTCTAGGCACATGCGTCTCACACGACGAACAGTTCATGGATTGGACTTTTAGTATATAGATGGGCTTGTTTTTTATTAAGCCCAACTTTTGAACTTCATTTTATAATATTAATGGGCTCTACTAAAACAACTCAACATATAGAAATCTCATGATAAAACTAATGCTAGGTTAAATACGCTTTTACTTTTTTTTCTTTTTTTTTTTATAAAAATCGGTCAATTACATCCGTAGTTCATTACGATTAATCAATTGTATCAATAAAAACTACTATACAGTAGACATAAACTAGTATCAAATTAGGAAAATATTCGCATCACGGAAAATCAAACTCATAACTTTAAAATTATGAAACCTCCATTTTACCGATAAGGAAATGCCCCATTGGCGCTAAATTACACAAGCTTAACTATTCAAAATGATCGTTTATCTTCTCAACTAAGTAACGTAACATATACAAGGACACAATAATTTTGATTATTATATCCCACATCTTGTCGCAATTTCATCGAAGCAACTCCGAATCAGAGTTCTTCATTATTGTAAAATTAGTAATAGTGGCACACTCGATGCATGTACATAATAAAAAATTAATATAATTTAATCATATACTATAATTTTGATAGAATATATACTATCAAAATATTTTTAACAATTTTTAATAAATTTATGAAATTAGTGACAAAAAATAAAAATAATTTAAAATAAGAAACTAAGAAAATAATTACAAAAAAAAGTAAAAAATGATAGTGAAGACATTTTAAATTATGTTATTTTTACTTATAACTAATTTTATAAATCTATTTAACATAGTTTAAAATATTTTAATAGTATAGATTCTACCAAAATTGTAGTATGCCATTAAACTATATCAAATTTTAATTATGTACACATATCGTGTGTGCCAATTTTACTAATATTTATTAGGAAAAATTATTCTACACACCTTGAGGTACATTGTAATTACAAATTAGTCCCTGTGGTCTTAAAAATAAGAAATACCCATATGAATTATATATCATCTTAACAAATTTCACCTTTCATCAAGACGGGCATAATTACAAGTTGTAATTTTGATATTTTTAGTGGGTTTTTGAAATTGGATTCGCATGGTTTTGACAAGTCCAAAATGTAGAAGTTATAAATTAAATCAATTTCAAAAATAAAAGTAGAAGTGACATGGGATCATAGATGGTGATGTCAGCGGTGGTTATAGTGGTATAAAATAAAATTACTTCAAAAAAATTGGTATAATAATAAAATTGGTCGAGGGGTTTTGTTAAGTTTAATGAAATGCATCTTTTGGGGGCGAAGTTGACTAATCTAATTGCAAAAAAGCTATCTGTTGTACATATATATTAATGTTTACAATAAGGTACAAAACTTTGAGAGTGTATTTGTAATTTTAAAATAAAAGGGACTAGTTTATTATTATAATATATTTTAAAGGGTGTAGACATAATTCACTCCATTTATTATATAACGGTTGGATTCAGCCAAATCTGATCCGAGCAAAAAATTTCTATTATCTAAGTTGTCCCCTTGAGCTCCACTCTCTACAATTATCAAGACACAATGAATGAGAATAGATTTATGGGCAGGTAAAGACTAAAGATAATTGAAATGTAATTTCTGGGAATTTCTTTGGCCGAAACGCAAGAAGACTAAACCGTCTTACAAGTTAATACAATAACTTATTCTCCAAAAAGGATATTTCATGGAAGGTTTTAATGATATCGACATCTTTAATAATGTATGATTAAGATGTGAAAGTCAATAGAATTATCAAAGAAAACAACAATACACATCACTTATTTATTTATTTATTTATTATTTTGTATAAAAAGGGTGAAGAAATTTGACCTCGGAGTTGAATGAGAAAAACGTATAATATCGTGATGTCTTTTTCAAATTAAATATTGGGGTAGAACGAGTCTTCTTAGAATTAATGAATACAGATAAATACATTAAGTTATGAAACGATGAGTTTGGAGTGTGACATTTGTGGTGTCACAAGGCAATATTGCCGAACCAATCTTCTTGAAGTAATTAAATTTCAGTCAACATTTTGGTCACTAGTCGGTCTTGTAAATTTTGCACCTGATTAATATATTGAACTTGTTAGATGAATAAAATGTATGTATTTAAATTTACATTTTTGTTTTTATTCAATAAATTAAAATTACTATATCACTTTTATACACATGTCATCCGTCTAACTATTCAAAATACTGTAGCTGCCGCAGGACGAGATACGCCGTCACTAGTCTTAGTTTAGAGCTACAAATGTGTAATTTATTACTCTCCTCCATCCCACAATAGATATCGTTTTAGAAATATTTTTTTGTCCAATAATATGTCCTCCTCACATTTCAAAAGTGAATCTATTAGTTTTTTTTTTTTTCCTGATATGTTGTTAGACTCTAATTGATATCTTTTGTAAATGCTTAAAAAATCTCCCAACAACTTATTAATTATTGGGGCATTTTGGTCAAATTAATTTATAATTAATATTGTCAATATATTTTCTTAATTCTTGTGCGATAACCTTAAACAATATCTATTGTTGAATGGAGAGAGTAAAAAAAAAAAAAAAGAATGTAAGAAAGAGAGTAAAAGATAGAAGGAAAGAAGAATATTATATATATTAACGACATTCTCACTAAGAAAAACATTGTATTATTAATAATAAATTAGGTGATAATATAAAAATTGTCACGCCAACATATATCATGTCTAGGCCTTTAATTTTGTCACCGAAAATATTTACTAAGTACTAAAATTTTTCATTTTGGTAACACATGACTCATTACTCATTAGTATATGCGTAATTTGCCCGTTAATTGTTATTATTGACAATTAGCGACGCTCGTATGATGACAAATTTGTGATAGATCTTGTGACAAAATTTATATCATCACTAATTGTTAACCATCATACTATAATTTTTATCTCTGCTAGTTTAGTTTAAAGAGATATCAGTTGACGAGCAAGACTTTGAATCATCAGTACTTGTAGGTGAATTAATTGCTTAATTTCCTATTTGATAACTACGTAATAATTAACTTAATTAAAGTCAAGCCAATCAAACGTAAGTCTTTGTTCTAGTAACTCTATATTGTGACCAGGCTTTTTGTTATGGGGCTTAAATTCTAGAATCTATGGATTTTATTTTGTCATAATTATACTTTGAAACTTCATATTTGATCGTTGATGCTAGGTCTAGGTACTTTTTCCCCTAAATTCATTTTTAAGAGAGCTATTTCTGCAAAAATGAAAAAATAAAAAAGTCCTCTTAATTCATTTTTATGAATTAACTTTGGCTTAATTGCATTTTGCACCCTTATAATATACTTCATGTCGTGTTTACCCCATAAACTAACAAGCAAATCCTTGAACTCTAGATATTAAGGATTGATTCGTATTGTTTTTGGCCATTGTAAGTAATTTTTAATTATATCTTATAGTTTATGAAAATAAACATCATACAAAATTTATTTGGATGGGCTTTTTTTAGAAGAGAAGCACTTTTTTGAGAAAAAAAAAATACTTTAAAGCAAAATTTATGTTTGAATGGATTTTTCAAAAAAAAACGAAAAATAGTTTTTTTTTTAAAACTATTCAAAAATAGCTTCAAATAAAGGCATCTTTTAAAATATTTTTAATTATTATATTCAAATACAAAATTATTTAATTTTAAAAAAAAATTATTATAAAAAATACCATTTAAAAGGTTTTTTTTTTTTTTTGAAACTCAACCAAATGGGCCCATAACTTGCCATTTGGGGGGGGCAAAATGTCATCGTTTCTTTCCTTTGTCGTTTTTTGGTGTGCGTCATGTGTGATAGAAAATTTGCGAGATGATATATGTTTTGTTTTTTTTTTTTCTCATAACTACTCTATATTTCCTGTATATGTAGCTGTGCGTTCAGATTAGTCAACTTGTTATTTTTATGAATGTAACACGCTGTGATAGTTTACTACGAATAAATATTTAAATAATAATTAGCAACGACCCTAATTAGTTTTATATAGGCCTGTCAATGGGTAGGGTTTTATTCTATCCGTACCCATTTTTTATTTATCCATACATACTCATACCCTAAAATTTTAAAATTTACCCATACCCTACCCTAACCCATATTACTACAAATTAATGGGTTAGGGTAGGGCATTACCCGTTACTACCCATTGGGTAATGATACCCAATGGGTATTCACACACTACACACATCATTACCCAACGGGTATTCACACACCACATGCATTTTTCACACACACACACTGCGCACACATTTTTCACACACACAGAGCGCACACACACTATGCGCACATATTTTTCACACACACACACATTGCGCACACATTTTTCACACACACACACACACAGAGCGCACACACACTATGCGCACGTATTTTTCACACACACACACTGTACACAATTTTCACACACACTGTGTGTAAACACACACACACACACTACACATACACACTGCACACAATTTTCACACACACTGTGTGTAAACACACACACACACACAAACACACTGCACGCACATCACTGTGTGTAAACACACACACACACACTGCACGCACACACAAACACACTGCACACACACACATACTGTGTGAAAACACACAGTTTCACACATACTGTGTGTGTGTAAAACTGCACACAGTGACACCGTGTGAAACAGGTTTTCACACAGTTTCACACACACTGTGTGTATTCTGTGTGTGTGTGAAACTGCACACAGTGACAGTGTGAAACTGTGTTTCACACACTGTGTGTGTGAAACTGCACACAGTGTGTGTGTGTGTGTGTGAAACTGTGTTTCACACACTGTGTGTGTGTGTGTGTGTGAAACTGCACACAGTGTGTGTGTGTGTGTGAAACTGTGTTTCACACACTGTGTGTGTGTGTGAAACTGCACACAGTGTGTGTGTGTGTGCGCAGTGTGTGCAGTGTGTGTACAGTGTGTGCAGTGTGTGCGTGTGCGTTCGTGCATGCATGTGCAGTGTGTATGTGTGTGCAGTGTGTGTGTGTGTGCGCGCGCAGTGTGTGCAGTGTGTGTGTGTGTGTGTGTGTGTGCGCGCGTGCGTGCATGTGCAGTGTGTGTGTGTGTGCATGTGCAGTGTGCTGTGTGTGTGTGCAGTGTGTGCTGTGTGTGTGTGTGTGTGCAGTGTGTGCACTGGGTGTGTGTGTGTTGTGTGTGTGTGTGTGTGTGCATGTGCAGTGTGTGTGTGTGCGTGTGTATGCAGTGTGTGTGTGCATGTGCAGTGTGTATGTGCGTGTGCAGTGTGTGCTGTGTGTGTGTGTGTGTGTGGAGTGTGTGCTGTGCGTGTGTGTGCAGTGTGTGTGTGTGCACGTGCGTGCGTGCGTGTGTGTGCAGTGTGTGTGTGCGTGTGCAGTGTGTGTATGTGTGTGCGTGAAAACTGTGTGTGTGCAGTGTGTGTAAATGCGTGTGTATGTGTTAACCGTGTGTGTGAGCAAAAAAAAAACACGTTATCAAAAAAATACAAATAAAAAAATATATATGATTGGGTAGGGTACATATCCTATCCTAAAAATAGGGTATACCCAATACACATACCCAATGGATAAATATTTAAATTGGGTAGGGTAGGGTAGGGTATATAATATATTTAATCGAATATTTTTAGGATTAGGGTCAGGATAGGGTAAAACCCTACCCATTGACAGGCCTAGTGTGAATGTTTCTAACGTTCTATTTTAATTGGTAAGTCTTGTGGGAACATTAACTTTTTGCTTCAAACTAAGAGTGTGAAAAACGTTGTATGAATTAATGCAAGTATGAAAGTGAAACCAATGACCTTTTCAACACTTCATAAAACTTGGAAAAGTCCTTGTACTAAAGTAAAGAAAAGAACAAATAGTTTATTGTTTATAAGGATGTAACTTGAAAGTGAATTAAGCCGAATCAAACAAAGTATTATTTAAGTTTGATTTCAATTTCTTACCGAGTTCGAAATCTTGTTTAAATTTGATTTGATTATTAAACAAGTCGAGTTCAAACGAGCTTTAATCGAACTAAACTCGAGTCGAGTTGAGTCGTATAATTTGATATTGTAAATATATGTTACCATATCTATACTATATATAAAGTACTATACCTATCTAATAACTACTTCTAGTTTGAGTTTGGCTTGATTATTAAACAAGTCAAGTTCAATTCAAACGACCTTTAATCGAACTGAACTCGAGTCGAGTAGTATAATTTGATATTTTAAATATATATTACCATATATAAAAGTACTATACCTATCTAATAACTACTTTTGATATCTTTGGTCTGTCAATTTTTTTTTTCTTTCTCCTATTTTCTCTCCCCTCTTTTCAATGTGATGTATTCTGTTTACGTTATATTTTTTTATTTATTTTATCCAATAATAAAACTCAATTTAATTTTCAATCAATCTTTTGTTGTTTTTCATGATATATGTAATTATAATTTTACTAAACACATGATTAAATTATATTTTATGTTTATTTTGCACATGCATCAAGTAGGATACATCTGCTAGTTTCGATTAATTGAGTCGAGTTTGAGTCAATATTCAATCTTTATTAAACGAAAAAAATGTATTAAAAATTTGTTTTGATATGTTCAATAAATTGAGTTCAAACAAATATTTTATAATTGAAATCAAGTCTAATATCGAATAATTTGATTCATTTTCCAACCCTAATTGGTTTTTGGCAATGCCTTCTTGATCTTCAGCCCTAGTTCTCATCGCATAGGCGTCTAAACTAAGGAGACATGTCCAAATCATTCTTGATGAAGAGTCCGGACTCTCTGCTTTTCACAACACAGGAAATAGAAGAGAGAAGCCAGTTCTTCTTCCTTTGTCGGGTATAAAGCACTTAATCGAATAGTAAAAGAAATACCCTAAAATAGCTTTTACGAATGAATCCGACCAAGATCCTTCGTTAAGGTGCGATACCATTAATTTAATTAGCGAATGCCCCCTAGCAAGTTTGGCAAGGATTAGCCCTGTCAGAATCGTAACAGATGCAAAAAGGCTGTCTTTCCAGATAAATTTATTTCTGGCCAAATTTATCATTGATTGGTCATGATGATTTCGTGTGGGTCCTTCTTGATTGGATGACTAAGAAAAGATGAGTCTCTTTTCATATATAGAAATTAATTTAGTTTTACAAATTATTTTTTATAGTTTCCTGGCAATGAGATGCCAACAATTGTTTGTATGGAAATAAAATGTGTTAGAAATTAGTTGATTTGGAGATTTTGAATAAAATCTAGGAATAAAAATAATTTGCCCTCGTCTTCGAACTATGATTGTTTTTACATTTTGACTATAAATATATATTTTTTGTTCATTATACTTTCTCATATAATTACACAAATTTGTACCTTTTCCCCAGTAGTTATTTTTCGATCAAAAGAGTTGTCGGAAAATAATTGCCATGGTGATGTGATGATTTTAACAGTAAAATTGACAAGTAAGAAGTTGCTATCCTTTGAAATTGTTTTTTCATTTTTTTTTTTTTTTTTGAAGTGGCAAGACAAGTTTAGTAGTAAATAGAAGAATCTCTTCATTGAATGATTTGGGAGTATATCGGAGTATCATATCCACTCCCACATAAATTTTGTTCCTTTATATGCTCAGAATTTTTATCCAAAAATAATAATAATGAGAATCCGTGACTTAAAAAGCAAAAACAATACCTAATCAATGTGTAGAATAAAATGGATTTGAGTTCCACTCAATTTCAAAAGCTAGTTTAAGTGCGATAGTTGCCCAAAGTAGTATAAAGATTGCTATATTTTTATAATTAATTAATGTGAAGTACTCGACACACATTCTTCATGTAGTATTGGATTGAATACATATGTGGGACTTGGAATGTGAAATTTGTACGTTGATATTTTTGGTGCTAATGAGGTCGAATTTTCGTGGAATGGGTGATATTTGGTGGCGAACGCTTATTCAATAGAGATGCTACAGGGTTTATCGACCTGTTGAGATGGAACATACGTGAGTCTAGTTGAAAATATTTCTGACGAAAACTTCAATACTTAAATCAATAGAGTGTATGAATATGAGAAGACACTCGAGCAGGTAGTTTAGTATTTCAAGACTGATGACTTTAATATTATGTTGGAACAACTGAATTTGAGCCAAATTTAGATGGTGCTCGAAGGAACTTATATTTCTTAATTTTCAGTTTTGGTCTCTCAATTTCTGTTTGCACAGTCTTAAGAAAAAAAAAGTTAAATTAGTACAAAGGTGCACCAATTCAAAGCACCTAGGCACCTGCTTCTAATTATGCTTCCCTTTCTTTTCTTTCTTTCTTTCGTTTTTTTTTTCCAAATAATCACTTCTCAAAAAGTTAAAGCTTCCCCAAACACACCTTAAACCTAAAATCTAGCTTAAAAGAGCAGCACATTCTTCTAATAACCCATCTTAACATAATGTCATCATATAAATACTATAATTCTACAATTATACGAACATGATTAGCCCAATTTCTTTTATTTCCTTTTCAAGTTAAAGACCTAAGTGAAATAAATAAAAATTGTATCACAAGAGGGCTAAAATGGGAAATTCATACGTCAACTAAACGATAAGAACTTGTGAGCATTAGTCGTCCCATGGGCCATGGCCAAATTTTTCCACACGTTGCCCCGCCAAAGACTCATTTTTCAGTCAAACCCCACAAGCTAAATATCCCCACCATAAAAAAACCACCAACGATAACTCAAAAAACGACTCAATCCCCCCAAGCTCCACCACCTCCTCCGCCGCCGCCGGCGGCCATAACCCCCGCAATGGCTTCATCTCAGGCCAAATCCTCCTTCTCTCTCCTCTGTTTCTTCACAGTATTCCTCCTAGTTCAATCAAGCTCACCACCATCTCTCCTCCCTTCTGATTTCAATGCCCTCTTGCTCGTACTCAAAGACCTCGGCCTCCGCCGCGGCCCGGCCGAGAACCCCTGCGATTCTGCCGGAATATTCTGCGAGCCGAGGATCTTGAACAGGTCCTCTGTTCTCAGAGTGACCCGTTTGGTATTTGAATATGAGAACCTCAATGGGAGACTCTCTCCGGCCATTGGTCAACTCTCGGAGCTGAAAGAGCTGAGTTTATCGAACAACCAGCTCGTTGACCAAATCCCAGCTCAGATCATCAACTGCAAGAATCTTGAAATCCTGAATCTGGGAAACAATCGGTTTTCCGGCGGGGTACCCACGGGATTGTCTTCGCTGATCCGTCTCCGGGCCCTGGATTTGTCCCGGAACAGGCTCGCCGGCAACCTGAAGTTCTTGAAATATTTTCCCAACCTGGAAAAACTGAATCTGGCAGACAACATGTTCGCCGGAAAGCTCCCTGTTTCTCTCAGATCCTTTCGGAATCTCAGGTTCATCAACGTCTCCGGCAATGATCTGCTCGAGGGCCCGTTTCCGTCAATGGGCAATCATCTCGACCAGTATTTGTCACCTGAAGTGACGGAAAATGAATCCGTCCCTAAACGTTACGTTTTGGCCGAAAATTTACCGGGCCGGAACGGGTCGGCGCCCGCGGTGGCGCCAGCCTCCTCCAACGCTGCCGGCGCGCCGTCTCCGCTGCCCTCTCCCCCCAGAAGACACCGCGGACACAACAAGAAAAGGAGAATAGTCGGGTGGGTTCTTGGATTCTTGGCCGGAACGATAGCGGGCTGCGTATCTGGATTGATATTCTCTCTGCTTTTCAAGCTGCTCATGCATTTAATCCGGGGCCGTGGCAAGGACACAAGCTTGAAAATCTTCAGCCCGATAATCAAAAAGCCCGAAGATTTAGCTTTTCTTCAGAAAGAAGATGGGCTAGCATCGCTCAATATTATAGGCAGAGGTGGCTGTGGAGAGGTTTACAAAGCTGTTTTACCCAGCAGCAACGGCAAAGAGATCGCGATAAAGAAGATAATCCAGCCACCAAGAGATGCGGAGGAGCTCACGGAAGAGGATAGCAAGCTTTTGAACAAGAAAATGAGGCAAATCAAATCGGAAATCCAGACTGTAGGCCAAATCCGTCACAGAAACTTGCTTCCCCTGCTAGCACATCTCCCCCGGCCCGATTGCCACTACTTAGTCTACGAGTACATGAAGAATGGTAGCTTGCAGGATTGCCTCCAACAAGTATCCGAGGGGAGACGGCAACTGGACTGGCCGACCCGTTACAAGATCGCGCTCGGGATAGCCGCCGGGCTAGAGTATCTCCACATGAACCACAACCCGCGCATCATCCACCGGGACCTGAAGCCCGCGAATGTCTTGTTGGACGACGAGATGGAGGCCCGCATTGCGGACTTCGGGCTGGCTAAGGCCGTCCCGGACGCCAACACGCACGTCAGCACCTCAAACGTGGCAGGCACGGTGGGTTACATCGCGCCTGAGTACTACCAGACGTTCAAGTTCACAGACAAGTGCGATATATACAGCTTCGGGGTGGTCTTGGGCGTGCTCGTGATGGGGAAGCTCCCATCGGACGAGTTCTTCCAGCACACCGAGGAGATGAGCTTGGTGAAGTGGATGAGGAACGTGATGACCTCGGAGGATCCGAAGCGGGCTGTCGACCCAAACCTGCTCGGGAACGGGTACGAGGAGCAGATGTTGTTGGTGCTCAAAGTTGCTTGTTTTTGTACTTTGGAGAATCCTAAGGAGAGGCCTAATAGTAAGGATGCCAGGGCAATGTTGTCTCAGATCAAGCACTAGTTGTTTATGTTGCAACAAGGTTGATGATTTGTGTGTTGCTTTTCTTGTTTTGGATCATAATGTGCTATAGTGATGTCTTGTTTTGAATGCAAGTGTAATAAAGTTGTTTTTTCAGGTTTTGTTGAATGAATTTGCGTTATAAATTCGATAATTTATGGATGTTCATTTATCCAATAACAAATAAGTAGTCAACCATTTAACATTTAGTTTTATGAATGTTTATACAATCAACAACAAATCGTTAGCCATTTATAGGCTTCTTGTGCCTTATGGGTTCGGTAGCCCGTTCACTATGGTCCGTGTTTTAAGATGGATTGAATGGGGAGTTTACTGGCCAGTACCGAAAGCACGCAGTTCCTCAAGGACGTATAACTTCTTAGCTTATAAATAGGGGTTTTTTTAATTTTTTTTTATTTTTACGAGTATTAGTAATACAGATAAAAACCCAAAAATAATATTATCATTTTATTTTCTCAATTCGCTTGTTATTTTGTGTATTTTTACTTTGTTTCAATTATTCTATAAAAATTTGTTTTCTTTTTGGTTCTCAAGCAAGATTTTTTCTTTTGAATCGACCTTCAAGGTAATCCATTTTCTAATATATCAATTTAGCCACATTGCCTTGAAGGAGAACACTATGTTCATGCAAAAATTTTAAGTTTACCAATGGTCAAAATATTCGACAGTACTGGTGGGAACAGTCGTTTCGCCTCATCCTAAATTCGTAAGAGGTCATTTATTTTCTAAAATTTAAAATTTTGCTCCTCTAATTTTTGTAAAAAGTTGTCGTTAAGATTTTTGAGTCCTTCACGGCCCAAAATCAAACCAATTTAACACTATTTTTTTTGATGTATTCAGATAATTTCTATGTAATAAAGATTTTAGTCTTTACCTCAAAAAATTGGGGAAAAAAATAGTTTTCAGGATAATTCACATATTTTTCAATGTAATTAGATTAAACATTGAAAAATATGTGAATTTTGTTCTTAAGTTGTCACAAAGAAACCCTATAGCTCCCTCTAAATTACATGTGAATTATCTTGAAAATTAGATTAAATTAAACAACGAAAATCATGTGAATTTGCTTAAGTTGTCCTTTACACTCCCTCTAAATTACAATATGTTTAGTCAGAAAAAATAGAATAATAGTTGGAGAAGGGCAAAACTTGAAAGGTTTTACAATATATATATATATATATATATATATATATTGAGCACGTCTGGTGGCGAAGCCACATACAATTTAAGGGTATACATGCACTCCTAATTTACGTAGTTAAATTTTAAGTGATCGTCTTAATTGTATTTTACAATACTCCTTTTAATTCATTTTTTGATTTTTTTTAGTTTAATTATTTGTATTATTTATTTTTCTTTATAAAACTTTTATAAAAGGTACGATCGTTAAAGTGAAATTCAACTTCACGAACCATTGATTAATTAAATTATGATAAATTGAAGTTGCCAAAGTGAAAACATTTTAATTAGCAACTGGTTTGATTAAACCGTAATTAATTAACTAAAATAGCTAGGGCATTATAAATGTGATAAAAAAAAAATTAAAAAGGAACCAATCTTATAGCAATTATAATGTTTGTTTATGTAATTAAATGATCGAGCGCCACCGAAGCAACGCCGCTTCGGGAAAGCAGCTCACAAGCAGTACACGTGGCGAGATAATTTGTGCCAGTTTGGGTTTAGATCTGTTAAGCTCAGTTAATTAGGCTTTATTAGCTTTAATTGCGGTTTAAGAGTTAGTTACAAAGCTTAAACTGAAGATGACGATTGAAGATCTCTTCCCTCTGTCTCTCTGTCTCTCTCTCTCTCTCTCTCTCTCTCTCTATGGCCATTTTATTCCTTCTGGAAAATCTGAAGCGGCTTTTGCTCCACAATGCACGTTTGTTTGATCGGCGGCGCGTGAAGAGGCCACGGCGGAGGAGGAAAGGGCGTATATGGTATGGGTTTGTCTTTTAATTTTAGATTTTGTATTACTTAGTTATTAATTTATCTTAATTGATTAGTTTAATTCTTAAATATTTTATTTTTGTCATTCACAGAGTTCAACAAATATTGGATTAGTGTTTGCCTTGTGATGTTTTGGTTTGAATAAATTCAGTTTTTTTTTTCTATATATATTTTTTTAATTTATGAAATAAGGTTGTACCGTTTACATGTTTAGTTGTGAAGTATATTCAACCATATCTATTTTACTAAACACACACACACACACATACATATATATATATATATATATATATTCTGATTAGGCCTTTTTCGTGTGAGTTGGTGGTTGGATTTGGGGATAATTGGTATAGTGGTGGTAAATTTCTGGCTGATTAGGGTGTATTAATTTAATTTTGGCCGGGAT
Source organism: Petrea volubilis (assembly GCA_026212405.1). NCBI lineage: Eukaryota > Viridiplantae > Streptophyta > Magnoliopsida > Lamiales > Verbenaceae > Petrea > Petrea volubilis. Next base: position 27,348,628 of record CM047871.1, read on the forward strand.
AAAAAGTTGTGGGGTATATTGGGATTTGGGATCAGTAGAAGTTCAACTTTTTTGGTAATGAAAAACAAATTGGTGTCAACACATTCATATTGCTTTTCGCAAAAGGCCAAGTTCATATTTTTGACCTCTTAATGAGTTGCTATTTCCGTTTCACAAAATTTATCGTTTTTGTATTTTAGTTTAGCTTCAAAATATTTGTCGTTTTTACGAAAAATAGGGTAATATTTAATGTGTATTTTTCCCAAATTAATCGTCATACAAATAACTCTCATATAACATTTGTTTGGGATTGTTAGAATTTCAGTAAGTGATCAATAGGGATGAAATGGTCAATTACGGAACACTTTTAAATTTTCTTTAATATGTGTGAAAAAACACTTATAAACGACAAATATGTGTGAAAACACTTATATGTTTTCTCCGAACTTTCTCAACTGTCGTGTTGAAACTAGGAGGAAAATGCAGTTGTCTGTTTTTCCAAAGTTTAGTGGTCCTTCTTAAAGTATGATTTATATGGGAACAAGTTTCCCAAGGACAGTGAGTTGAGCTTGACCAACATCTCTTTTCTTTTATTTACTTTTGTTTTTTTTTTTATCACTGGGATTAGGCATTAATCAAAGGAACTTGTTTATAGCAACAGAACACAGCTTGATTAAGCATGGATCCACATCCAGTTACTATTATCTTGCTATTTCTCTGCTTAACCAACACATTCAGAGCTGTTGCTAGCAGCAGTAGTAATAATCCAACTCACTTCACGGGTCCTGTTTCCATTAATTGCGGCTCGAGTGGCGCTTCCGCAGCACGAAACGGAAGGGAATGGCTCGGAGATGCACAGCGAAAGTTCTCTTCTTTGCTTCAAATAAAGGGCTCCTCGGCCAGCTCAAATGTCATCCATAAGTTGAACCCTGCTGACGATCCAGTTCCCTACAATACAGCAAGGCTCTCTCGTTTCAGATTCTCCTATGCATTTCGAGTGAATCCAGGTCAGAGAATTGTACGCCTTCATTTCAATCCGGCTCCATACAGAGGCTTTACAAGGTTCAAGGACCTGTTCACTGTTGAGGCTGGTCCTTTCACCTTGCTTAGCAACTTTAGTGCTTCCCTTACTGGGCATGCTATTGGTGTGAGTTCTTTTGTGAAGGAATACTGTATAAATATAGAAGAATATCAAGAATTAAACATAATTTTCTCTCCTGCAACCAGTCAATCACTGGATACGTATGCTTTCATAAATGGAATTGAGATTATCGGGATGCATGCCACTCTTTCTTACTTTCACAGAGGAGATCATATTGGAGTCCAGGAGGTTGGGAAGCCTCAGGTACTATATGTTGATAACAGCACTGCTCTTGAAATAATCCGTCGAGTAAACATTAAACAGGATTATGTTTCATCAGCCGATAACATGTTTGGAATGGGGGAAATGTCAGTTCCCAAGCAACAAGCAAGCAAGATGAATGATAATATCACCTGGACAACGTATGTGGATGTGGGATTCAGGTACTTGATCAGGCTTCATTTCTCCCGACAAGGAATCAAGATAGCAGAAATTAGCGGCATCAGTTTTAATGTCTGGATTAATGGAATGATTGCTAATACTGATGTTGACATTGTGAGAGAAAATAACATCCCCCGTTTTAAGGACTACATGGTGATGATTAAAGGCAGCAAACAAGAGAGTAAACGGGATCTCTCAATCTGCATGCAATCGAGTGACGGATTCATGGATGGACATGGACCCCTTCAAGGATTTGAAATAATGAAGTTGAGCAACCTTGATCATTGTCTTGCTAGTCCGAATCCCTTCCCCTCGGCACAAGATTCATCATACAGGATGATCCAGAATTCACATCTGATTCTTGGTCACAGAAATTTGGTTATAACTATTGCAATAACAGTACTTGCTCTGATAAACATCGTTGTTCATACGTTACGAGAAATCTGGGAAGCTAGCAGCACAGAAGAGGAAAACATGCCATCAGCCAGAGCTAAAAGAGTTTGTCGCCGGTTTTCACTAGCCCAGATCCGAGTAGCCACTAGAAATTTCAGTGACGCACATCTTATTGGAAGGGGTGGATTTGGAAAAGTTTACAAAGGTGTCATTGATGATGGGCAAGAGACTGTGGCTATAAAGCGGCTAAAATCGAATTCCAGTCAAGGGGCCCGTGAATTTTTGACAGAGATTGAAACACTAACTGAGCTTCGACATGTTAACCTAGTCTCTCTGATTGGCTACTGCAACGAGCAGCGGGAAATGATTCTTGTTTATGACTACATGGTCTATGGAACGCTGGCCGATCATCTTTTCAAACGGGCTAGGAATAGCGACAATGGCTCATGTCTCACCTGGAAGCAATGCCTTAATATATGCATTGGAGCCGGTCGAGGGCTAGACTATCTTCACACTGGCCACTCGCTCATACATCGTGATGTGAAGGCTTCCAATATCCTGCTGGATGAAAATTACACAGCTAAAGTTTCAAAATTTCAGATTTTGGCTTGGCAAAACACTTAAGTGGAAGTAGGTTACGAAGCCATGTTAGCACCAAAGTGAAGGGCACATTTGGGTATTTCGACCCGAATTATTTTACCACCGGTAAGTTAACCAGAAGAAGTGACACATATGCTTTTGGGGTGATGTTGTTGGAAGTATTAAGCGGGAGACCAGCAGTGGATCGAAGTGTTCCAGAGGATGAACAGATTCTGACCAAGTGGGCTCGTGAAAACATTTGCGAGGGAAAGGCCGAGCAGATTGTCGCTTCAAACCTGAGGGGAGAAATATCAGAAGATAGCCTCAAGGCATTTGTCGAGGTTGCTGAAAGATGCATACATGATGAACCAAAGAAACGGCCAACAATGGCTCAAGTCGTGCTGCAACTTGAGTTTGCACTTGAGCAGCAGGAGAGCTCTAAGTCTCCAGTACAAAACGAGAGAACGACCAATATGGATGGTATGCATCTGTCTGGTGTGGAGACTAACTTATCAGTTAGTACTGGAAAAGTCACAGTGGACTTCACAAATGTGAAGAATCTGACACCCCCTCTGAAAGAACAAACTTACCGAAAAGTGGATATTGCTGAGCCTTCATCTAGAAAAAAAGATGGGAGAAAGCTGCTGAAGTTCTTCGTTCGAGGCCGCAGCAAACGTCCGAGGCTGCAAATCTTCAGCCTGATGATCAAAAAGCCCGAAGATTTAGCTTTTCTTGAAAAGGAAGACGGATTAGCATCACTCGATGTGATAGGCAGAGGTGGCTGTGGAGTGGTCTACAAAGCTATTTTACCAGGCAGCAATGGCAAAGAAATCGCCATAAAGAAGATAATTCAACCCCCTCGTGATGCAGTGGAGCTCATAGAAGAAGACAGCAACCTTTTGAACAAAAAAATGAGGCAGATAAAACACGAAATTCAAACAGTGGGACACGAAATTCAAACAGTGGGCCAAATCAGGCACAGGAATTTGCTTCCCCTGTTAGCCCATCTCCCTCGGCCCGATTGCCATTACCTAGTGTACGAGTACATGAGAAACGGCAGCTTGCAAGATTGCCTCCAACGAGTATCTGAAGGGAGGAGGCAGTTAGACTGGCCAGCCCGTTATAAAATCGCGCTGGGTACAGCGGCTGCGCTTGAGTATCTCCACATGAGCCTCACGCCGCGCATATTTCACCGGGACTTAAAGCCTGCAAACATCTTGTTGGACGACGAGATGGAGGCCCGCATTACGGATTTTGGGCTCGCCAGGGCCGTCCCAGACACCTACACACACGTCACCACCTCGAACTTGGTGGGCACGGTGGGTTACGTCGCGCCCGAGTACTACCAGACGCTCAAGTTCACGGACAAGTGCGACATATACAGCTTCGGGGTGATTTTGGCCGTGCTCGTGATGGGGAAGCTCCCATCGGACGAGTTCTTCCAGCACACCGAGGAGATGAGCTTGGTGAAGTGGATGGGGAACATGATGACCTCGGAGGATCCGGAGCAGGCCATCGACCCGAACCTGCTGGGGAACGGGTACGAGGAGCAGATGCTGTTGGTGCTCAAAGTTGCTTTTTTTTGTACTGTGGACAATCCTGAGAAGAGGCCTAATAGTAAGGAAGCCAGGGCAATGTTGTCTCAGATCAAGCACTACTAGTTTGTGTGCAAGAAAGTTGATGATTTGTGTGCTGTTTTTTCTTGTTTTGGATGTTGTGTGTTTGTTGTAAGAAAAAAGGTCTATATAGATGGTAATGTCTTAATTTGAATGAAGTATAATGAAGTTGTCTTTCGAGGTTTTGTTAAATATATTTGTCGTCCGGGTATTTTGGGGATCAAGATTCTTCTCTCAATCTACCTTTGTTGGGCATTATTCATTTGCTCCTTTTGAGAGATCCATGTTTAGTATATTTAGTTAGCCGCATTGCCGTGAAGGTAAAGGCTAGGTTCGTGCATAAAATTTTATGCTTATCAAATAATCAAAATATACAAATTCAAGCATTCCCCCTTCCCAAACAAAGTAAACTAATATATTAAATTAAACATTCTAGTCCCAAATTTGGTAATGATTTGAACTAACAATAATTCAACAAGTGCACACTCGATACGTGTACAAAATAAAATTAAAATATAATTAAAGTATGTATTGAAATTTATTATATAGAATATAAATTTTCATCACAATAATTATAAAAAAAAAATCAAATAAAACTAAATTATACAATTAAAGTATATATGAAAGAGAAAATATAGGTTTAGGTTTAATAGTGGAAATTAGGGAGGGGAGAATAGGAGAGAGAAAAGATGAGAGAGATTAAATAGTAATTCATCGGGCCACTCGTTTCACTGAGATGTATTGTATTTTCGCTTTTTATGTGAAACAGTTAAAAGTCAAACACTGAATTTATGCCAAACAAGCCCCTATAGCTCAGTGGTAGAGCGTCAGTCTTGTAAACTGAAGGTCTGTAGTTCGATCCTGCATGGGGGCAATTTCTTTTATTTTTTTATTTTTTAAAGTGAATTTCCTTTTAAGTTGGGTTGGGCCCTTAAAGTAATACTCTGTGTTTCTTTAAGTGGGCCTAAAATGCTATTGGAGTAATTACATTATGGGCCGCAACAAGGAGCTAGTTCGGTGCATTCCGCGTACACAAAGGCTATTGGGCGGATCCTAATCCAAGTTCGATTTGAATTTTAGCATATTTTAACACATTAAATCATTACATGGGATGATATAATGCACGAACACTCATAATATTAGAGCATGCAGTGTCGGATACTGTGTCAGATAAGATACTCCTTTAACACGTGTCTGGTCAATTTCCTTTCTGTTTTTTCACAAAAAAAATCTACCAAACTCAGCCTAATGTTATAACAATTTTAATTTGTCGCTAAGACAAGGCTTCATTGGGTGAATGTTTTTTTTTTTTAAGTGTTTCATTCGTATTAATATCACAAACATAACATTTTGATTATAAGACACATTTATACGTGATGCTGCTCTTAAATCATTTTTCACGAGAGCTAAGGTCTGATTTTTTTTATTTTTTTTTCTCTTTCACCCTAAAATTTTGCTAAGGCAAATGATTAGTCATTAATCCCAACATAATCCAATTTAGTGTAGCATTAAGCATGCATTTTAATGATCTAAAGCAAGCAGCTCGGATACTCTATTGCATAATTGTGTTGCATCTTCTATTATACTCATCAATACACGTCAAGTGTATTGGTAAGCGGTCGAGACAAGGAAAAAGAATTTTTCATATCATCAAGTTTTCTCATTCTTTATCTCGATCGCTCACCAATACACATGGCGTGTATTGATGAGTGTAATAGAAGATACAATACGATTATACAATAGAAGATCCGAGTTGCTAATCCAAGAGGAATATTTGGGGAAAATCAATGGACAACAAGTATTTCCAAAAAAACATACGAGTAGAAATCTTGTTGTTTTCATTAAAATAAGGGATAATTACTCACACTACCCCTGAAGTTTGACCTAATTACAAATAACACTCCCTTATATCGAAAATTATCGATACCCCCCTGAATGTTGTGGATTTATTGGTAAAATAGACAAAAGTGGTACAATGTCCATCTTACCCCTTAAATATTTGAAATATTTTTTATTTAAAAAAAATAAAAAAATTGGAATATTACTAAATGGACCAAAATACCCCTCTTTAATATTTTTGGGGAAAAGTTATCATTTTCTTCCAACAAAACCCTACCCCCCCCATACCCCCACCACCACCACCAAACCGCCGCCACACTTCACTCCACCGCCGCCGCCACTGCCTCTCTCCATCACTCACACCACTACCGCGGCCCCCCACCCCAACATTCCTCTTCCTCTTTCTTTTTTTTTTTTCCCTCTCTTTCTTTTTCCTTCTTTTTTCTCAGATTTGGATCTGAGATTGCTCTCTCTCACTTTCTCTCTCTCTCTCTAGTGGCGGCGGGTGGAGATGGCGAGCGGTGGGAGGCGGCTGCGGCGGAGGGACGGGCGGAGCGGTGGTTTCTCTTCCCCCTCTCCCTCTCTCAACCTCCACCCTCGTCTGTATCTCTCTCCCTCCCTCTCTCTCTCTTCCTCTCACTATAGATCGGACGGTGGGTGACGGTAGTGGCGGAGGCGGATGGAGGCGGATGGAGGCGTTGGAGGGGCGGGCACAGATGACGGTGGAGGTACCGCCTTTAGTTGTATCTCTCTCTCTCCTCTCTCTCTCTCTCTCTCTCTCTCTCTCTCTCTCTCCCCTTTCCCTCTGTATCGCTCTCTCTCGTCTCCCTCTGTCTTCAGCGGACGTAGGCGGTGGAGGCCGGCGGAGGCGGTGGACGGCGGGCGCAGATGCGGTGGAGGAGGTACCCCTCACTCCTTTCCCTCTGTATCTCTGTCTCTTGTCTCCCTCTGTCTCCGGCCGACGGCGGTGACGGAGGCCGGCAGCGGCAGCCGGCCGTCTGTTTGTGTGTATATATATTTATAAATAATTTTCGTATTTTATGTTTTGTATATTATGTTTATATATATTTATATTATGTATATAAATTTGAAAAATGTGCAAATATATTTATATAAATATATTATGTGTAAATATGTGTGTATATATATATATATAGACATTATAAATAAAAATGTTGAAATATATTTTTCTATTTATTCAATATAAAATATAAAATTAGCCATAAGATTAAAAGTGTCCATTTATAATTGGTCAAATATATTTTTGCCTTCAAAAGGACAATTTTGAAAGTTCACTTGGATTTACAAACGTTGACCGTTAGTCAATCTAACGAAAGTTGGAAATTGAAAGACGGAAATAAAACTCAGGGGGTATCGGTAATTTCCGATACAGGGGGTGTTATTTGTAATTAGGCTAAACCTCAGGGGTAGCGGGAGTAATTATCCCTTAAAATAATCATGCAAATCTGCTAAAAGATACGGTTGATTTGCATTAAGCATATATTAATGGTGGATTAGTTATATGATAATATACTTAATCCTATCCTATACAATTCTGGTGCATGCATGTGATATAATGAATCATATATTGGTTATGGATATCAAGATTCAAGAAATTAACTAAATTAATATACTCCACTAGTCCTGGTTCATGCGGCAATTTGAAACCTGTTCAAAGGGAGAACACACACACACACACACACACATATATGTATATATATATATATATTTATATATAAATTTCATGTCTTCCTATACTGTTTGTATTTAATTTTTTGCGTTTAACTTAATAAACTATATATATTCATGATAACATCCCCACTTTTCTCATATAATTTTGTTTTATATATATATATATATATATATAATTCCGTCACAAATAAATAATATACATGATGAATCTTGAACGAAATACTACTAAATTTGAAGAAAATTAAACATGTTAGTGATGGAGTCGCAACGGTTTTGTGATAATTTTTATATCGTTTGTCACCAATCTATCACAAGCATTAAATTTGTCATCAATTTCATAAATTTTTTGTATGATTTTGTAACGAGAATACTTATTTATTCTGTCACAAATTTGACTATGTGACAATTTTTTTTTCTTTTCTCACAAAACTGTTAATTGACAGGAATATATTGGGCCAATGGTAGCTTTGTGTTGGAGCAAAATCGGTCACAGAATATGGTTTGTGACGGATTTTCACCGTATTTTGTAATGGATTTTACTAAATATGTGGTTAATGTTTCCTTTAACGAAGGAGTGTTATCATATATTATTAGTTTCTGATATTTAAGACACTACAAGAAAAAGTAATACAAATGACAAGATATAAAAGTAACAATATAAAAGTTAGTACCAATAATTTTATTGATTGACAACACGTCAACATTTTATATATTTTGTCACTAATTTAGTTTATTTGGTGACAACAACTTTGATCTTGTCATAATATTCATCCAATATGACAAGAATTAATGTTTTAGTGACAATTATTAACAATTAGTGATATATCTATAATAATGACTTGAAGACAAAAAAAAATTGTGATTTAGATTTTGTGACAAGATTTCATGGTCACTAAATTGTCATCATATGCGTTTCACTAATTCTCAATTTTGCACTATATTATCACATTTTTACACAATGTTGTCACCATTAATATTGTACAAATTATGTTTTGTGATAACATAATTTCGTTGTCACTAAATGCATCTATTAATGATAATTTTTTTCATTATTACTAGTAATATTTCCACTAATTTACTTATTTTCTTGATGGATTTTTTCTACAAGACAAGCACTTATTTTTTAAAAGGAAAAAAAAATCAATGAAGAAATTGTGTTTGATTAATTTTTCTTTTTTAAATAGAAGCTAAGCTATTAAGAGTAGCCTCAAATAAAAATACTGTTAAAATACGTTTACTTACTGTATCCAAAATTTCAAAAGCAAAACTACTTAGTTTAAAAAAAAATATTTACTCTAAAAAGCACGGTTCAAGAACTAGTTTTTTAAACATATCTAAACAGAACCTTAATTATAAAGGGAAAAAAAATTCAAAAACATATTAAATTAAATGGTTTATATTCATTGAATATATTTTTCTAAGATATTTAACCAAATATTAGCAATTAGATCATTTTTTTTTTTCAAAACATCATCAAAAGTTATGGAAAAATAAATAAATAAGCAATTACACCCTCCTCGCTTCGTCCCACTTCTACGAAACCACCTTCTTTTCCAAGTTACTTAACTTTTTTCTTATATGAATGTGCAGATATACTTCATATATACATATATATATATTATAATATGATTACGTAAGCTCTTACGCATGTTAATGCAGAATTAAGTTAAATTTAAACTATGATTAAACAAAGATTAATATAATGTATAATTATAAAACATTCATATAGCTCCCACTTCTTTTGAAATCTGCAAGCTCGTGCTGGTTGTCTAGCTATTTGCTGACAAAAATCTCAACTTTTTCTGTTCTTTTATTTGCTATGAAACAAAAAAAAAAAAGAAAAAGAAATCAACTTTTTGTAATTGTTAATTAATTGTTTTTAATATTGTTATTATATATAATTAAGAAGCATGTGAGGTCCCATTAAGAGAATTGTCCCTCAGCCTGCAGCAGACACAAGTCAAACGAGCTAGTGACATTGACAAATTAATGAATTGATGTTTTGCTAATCTTTTGTTTTATACAACCATCCAACTTTTATAAATTAGACAAACCACATTTTTCAAATTATAAATTGACTAATACATAATTTACTTTTCTTAATATCAATCATGAAGGACCATATCATCAAATATCAATAACTATTGATAACTATTATAATTATTAATAAATAACGAAATTAGAATAAGAACTGTCATGAAAGAAAAAAATACGAACCTACACAAGTTGGTGGGGAAAGATTTTCTTTTTCATTTCGTGTTTTTTCCCCTTGCGATAACATCTTTAACGTGCGCTTAATTGTTGTACTCTCATTGACACATATTCACTACAAAAAGACACCCTTGTAACTAATTTTAAAAAAAATGTAATTGATAGGTTTTATTATAGTTATAAGATATTCATAATGGATTTATAATGAAATTCTATTAAAATAAAGCTCGATCAACAATTAGACACAAAATATTTATTAATAGATCTGTTACGAACAATATTCGCTATAAAATTATATATGTTACATATGAATTTCATTAAATGTGTAATGAATTGTTCTGTTACTGAAAATAGTGTTTTTTTGTAATGATTTATTGCGTTACAAATATGCGTGTCTACTACATACACACACACACATATATATATATATATATATTATTAACAAAAATTAGGTGATAGCATACCAAAAAGAATAATTTAATTTTAATGATGGTCTGCACCACCTATAGCTTATTATTTATTTATTTTTTTGCACCTTTTGTTTGCGTTTGGTTCATTGGTGAATTAAAGATGTAATTAATTAAGATTAATATATAAATATAGCCTCCTTTTCTTGCACTTTCTGCGGGGACATGCAATGTATCTTGTGTTAATGATTGCAAAATTGAAGAATTCAATTAAAACCCCCCATATTTGTGGACAAGTGTACCCTATAAATTGTTATAATTATAAGTAGCTTCAATTTCATGATTCCATTATAGCTTAATACGAGGAAATTAAGACAATACAGGCCTATGTTGAAATGACAGCTCTTCACATGTTTCCATGATTTAAATTCCCACAAGATTTGTTTGATTAATTTAAATGTTTTTGTCATCAAACCACCATAAGTCTTTGTCTAGGAGATACACATCAATGCCCTATATAACCAACGGTTGTTAATTCACATGTATACATCTATTTCAAACAGAATTTTATTTCTTATTTTAATATATGAATATATGTTCAGTGTAAAAATTTTCAATTAAATATATAATGAAGAAAGTAATTTATACAAATGATACGAATATAAAATATGATATAGGAGATGAAATACCATTTCACAATAAAAGATTTTATCCATTGTTAATTCCAATAGTTAGAGGCTTGGATCACTTGAGTAAGATCTCATAATCAAATTTTGTCTATGTCAAAAAAAATAATTGTTGGGAGAATAACTATTTGTACAGATTCCAACGACGCTTGCCCAGATTTAGTTGGGTTCCATCTCTACAAGAATATATCCATTTCAGTTGACAATCAAATCATTATAAATTTAGTTCATGTGACATATTTTGTCTATAACTAATACATTAGTAAATATCTTGTTACAGATTGCTTTTTTGATTTTATTTTATTTACATTGAATTCTGTCACTAATTCATTACAAATAACTTAAATCTGTAATAAAATCTCTTGGCCACAAATTTCTCATTGATGAAGATAGTGTTTTCTTACAGTGCATTGGGATGTTAAATATTGTAGTCCATGATTGAAACAACGGGAAAAAAAAAAAACTCCTTAAATATGCCCTCTTTGAAAAAAATGAAAACTAATATATAAATTAAATTTATATCAAAATGGTCGATGAGTACTTATATTAAATCTAAAGAATTCTTCTAAAAAATTTAGTATCCATTGCAAAATTTGTATAATTATTTAACGTTACTAGCACAAGTATTGCATGTAGTGAATTTACAGTACTGTATTTGTAATGACAATTTAGTGGGAAAAATATCCTAATTGGGTAATTTATAAGTATTCTCAACTGGAAACAATTCACGGCCTATTCAATTTGTAAAATTATTTATTGAAGTAGAGGAAAAATTAATTTCAATTATTAGTATATGTTGTGAGTGATATGTTTGACATTGTCACTCACAAATTAAAAAAAAAAATAGTTATAATATATGAACTGATAGTGCAAAAACTATCAATAATGATATATATTTAGTAGAAAAGATTTATTCATAACGATAACAACTTTTATCGGTTTAATATAGACATATATACTAGTGATACATTTCTAAAGGCAACCATAGTTTTATTAGTGTCACATTAATGTTTTTCTTTTTTTGGTTGGACAGACATTGCTCTCGCAATTTCGAGGAATGGAACATTAAATGTTACTCCTCCTCCCAACAAGTGCACTTCCCGGGATTTGGACTTAGTGTCACATTAAATTGTAATTAAGTTGATATTATAAATACACTGTCAATTTGTTAATAGTAACAATTGAACTTATTATTTAGTTCTTATCATGATAAAATTATGTTATAATAAAAAAGAAAAATTATTATGTTTTGACATAAATAAAAATTATTGCCACTTTATATATGCCAATGACAATTTTGAATATTAATTATTACTCAAATTCTCTTCTCATAGTGACTCAACATTGCCATCAATAAAATAGTTGAGGTGTCTCGAAACTATAAAAAGTGAGGGCAATTTTTTAATCAGCATTGCAATTAACCAATTAAATTGGCATAAAACATGTAGTCAAATAACTGAACAAATGATCATACAACAATGTGATATCACTAGACTACTAGAGCAATAAGCATGTGATAATAAAAAGTTTACATCCTATATCGAGAGAGAGAGAGAGAGAGAGAGAGAGTGGTAGTACTGATACTGAAGAATGAGAATAATGCTAAATACTATGCAACAATTAAAACAATGAAATTTCTGAGGACATGATCAGAAATTCAGAATGGATATTTAATATAGTATTTATGAATAAACCTGATCAGATCACAAGTATATTTGCACATGATGATGAATTCATAAAATTTCGAGCACTTTTAAAAAGTAATAAACCTAAAACAAACAAAAAAAAAATTCATTCATTCTCATCAGAAAATCATAACTTTTCCGGGCCCTGTGCTGGAAATAAGCTCGATCAAAAATTTCAAATGCAATTATTCAATATTCTTTTTGAACTATTTGCTCATAATCCGATTTCAGGGTATATTTAATGAGTTTGGAGGCAATTTTTACGCCCAATGTTGTTGAAATAAATGTAACCAATTGTCAAAATAAGATAAAATTTGGTCGCCATAAGTGAAAAATAAATTTAAATAATTAGGCACATTAATTTGAAATAAAAACATAATTGTTTTCTGAAAATAAAATACAAGTTTAAGAAATTGTAAAAGTTATTTCCAATAATCATGATTGGGATTTTTCAAAAGACAGTTTCCGTTGGACTTTTATCGAGAAAAAAAAGGGTATAATTGGTTGCAAGAAATTTTCCGGTGGAGGGTTTCATCGGAAAAAAAGGGTATAACTGTCACAAACATCAAGAGGTGTAATGCTAATTAACTTTTGTGAAAATTACATTTTTCATTGTTACATCAAACTTCAAAACGTGACTGTAGTTTACCCTACTAACTAGCTTCTTCTAAAGGGAAAATTCTTGTCCAGACCCAGCTTGGCTGCACCCAACCAATCATATAGCAAGTGTTAATACACTTGTCATGTGATTGGTTACTCTCCCTAAACTGTACACCAATCACATGGCAAGTGTAAAACACTCAACACCTAATTAGTCATAGTGTGGGCGAATCCGGTGCGGGTAAGAATTTCCCCCTCTAAAGAATGAAATTGATGCTAATTATTACTTTGAAAACCATAAACAAAGTCAATCTTCGGGCATCCAAATGAGCAGAACTCCTAATTACTCTATATATGAATATATATATATATATATATATATATATATAAATTTGATCAAAAAAGTACATGCGTTGAACGTGAAAATGAATTCATGAATTCCCTCTACCAGAAACGGAACCAGTGAAAATGAATTCATGAATATCACTTCCCTCTACCAGAAACTGAACCAAAACAAACATCAATCCCTGTCAATATCAGAACTAATAACAACTTTCCAGGCCCTGATTTCCCCATCCAGGCTCCCACTAAAAACTGTCAAACTATCCTCCAAATCTCCTCCAGGAACAACCACCAGGGCCTTGACAGGCTTACAATGCCCCTTCAAAACTCCCAAACAAACCCCCAAACCCTTCCCATATCTCCAAATCCTCAGAGTCCCGTCCGACGAGCCGCTGATTATCACACCGTTTACACACACTAAACTCATAATCGCGCCCCTGTGCCCCCTCAGGGAGCACGAAACAAACATGTCGCGATCGACATCCTCCCTCTCCCAGACATGAATAACCCCGTCGCCACCACCGGAACACAGCCACCCGTCCCGTGTCAGTGCCAGGGCATTGACACTGGACTCGTGTTGTTTCCTCAAGGTTGATGGCGATAACATGATCTGCTTCTGTTTCGCGTCGCGCGACGACAATGATGGTCTCCAGACCTTGATGTCCCCGTCTGCGGAGCCCGTGTAGACCGTCCCGTCCAAGGGACTGACGGCGACAGCATTGACGGCGTCGGAGTGGGCCCTGATCGACTCGATGCAGCGCATTTCGCCCGAGGTTGATGCTCTCCATATCTTGAGGCACTTGTCCCACGAAACAGAGTACATCATCCCGGCACGCTCGTCCACCGCCAGCCCCGAGACCGTGTCTGCGTGCTCGATCCAGAGCTTCTGCTTGTGCCGCCGCACCTGCACGTAGTTCTTCGCCAACATCGACTTGAAAAACCTATCCTTCAGCATCGGGAGCGTCGAGACGAGCTGGTGGTGGTGGTGCTCCAGTTTTTCTTCATAATTATTCGATTTCTTCGTGGTGTTCGCCCGGCGCCAGGCCCGAATCTTGCAGTCCTGATGGGCCGTGAAGATTTTCTTTCCACTGAATGCGATGGATTTAACCAGGCCCCAGCCCGAACCGAACGTGTCGACGAGCTCGAACGTTGTTAAATCGAACACATTTATGTCCTTGATCGATGCTGCGTAGAGGTTGTTGTTTTGCACGGCGAGACAGCTGATCTGTAGGGTGGTTGTTTTGATCACAGCAATGCATAAATGGGATAGAGACGGCTTTGAGACTGAACAAGCAGTGGATTTGAGACTGTTGAAGCTCGAATCCTCACACAGTGTGGGTGTGCTGTGTGTTTCTTGGCTTGAAGTTGTGGCAGTGGATGATGATAGAGATGGAGATTCTGAGAAGATGGGGATTTGATTATAATTATTATTATTGTTATAGCCATTTTTGTGGAGCCATGTTTGGATTTGATTATCCTCCATTGATGATGCTATGGAAGAAGGAAGGAAAACACACATTCACACACACAGTGAGGGTGTAAATTGTAATTGAGGGGAAAATTTGAATGTGTTGCATATGGAGATTTGGAGATTAAGTGGGAGATGGGGTGTTAATATAGGACTTAGGGAATGGAGAATTGACATTTGGACTTAATTGAAAATTTTGGTTTTATTTGGTCCTTTCTTTAGTCTTTGTTGCGGGCCAATTGTAGTGCAATGTTTGATTGGGTGCCTAACATTTGTCAATGTGGGACATTTTTTTAGTGTTAATATACTTAATTAAGGCTAATTAAAATAATATAGATTGCAATATGCTGCTTCTAATTAAATATTATTTGTTGGACATTCTATTTTTGAAAAAATGTTTGAAGCTGATTTGGTGGTTTGTTCAATCTCACTTTCTTGATTCAACCTCTCTTTTTTGACAATCTCAGGAAAAGAATATATATATATATATATATATAAAGAAAACTTTTTATTTCGAATTAAGTTTGAGCACCTAAGAGGGTGTTTAGCTAATCTTATCTTAAAGAGTTTATAAGCTCGTAAAATTTATAAAATATTTTTAGAGCTTATAAGCTCTTATATTTTATTTCAACAATAAATTGTCAAAGTGTTTGGATAAAATAAGATCTTGAAGCTCATAAGATATTTTTTGAGTTTATAAGTTATCATTTTGTTAGTAAAAATGAGAGCTTATAAATTATTTTAAATGTAATGATGACAAAAAAAATAATTAAGTAAAATTAATTTCATATAAATAAATATTTTTTGAAATAGTAGAAATGTTATATTGAAAGTATAAAGATATCGATGCTATTTTATATTTTCGTGCTAAAAATAATGTAAAAAGTTGGAGAGAGCCTATTTTATCTTTTTTGGCCTTATAAGCTTATAACAACTTATTTTTTTGAGCTTATAAACCCCTTTGTTTAAAAAATTACCAAACAAATTTTAATAGCTTATAAGTTTTCAAACATACTATAAGATATTTTAAGGAGTTATAAGTTCAGCCACATACTCTCTAAGTCAACTATACTTGACATATGATTGATCATTCCTGTTAAAACACACACCCTATATATTGAGACACCATAAAATATTATTAAACCATATATCATCACACTTTTAATTTGAGTCACCAGCCAACAGTGTCACTTAATTAAGTGTCACAAATGCTTTCTTTTGATATTTCATAATTGTCATAAAAATATATTTTAATAAAAAAATTAGTATAATATATGTATATATTGAGATACCTTTCCTGAAATATCACAATTAGCATAGCCAAGCCAATTTTTTTAAGGGTGTCACGCAATTAAATATCGCAATGATATCTTTTAATAATTCATAATATTATAAAAATACAATTTGATCAAAAATTTAATATAGTTTTTTTTATGAAGTGTTACAATTAGTTTATAGAAATACTTTTTAAATGTATAATATATTAAATTTTATATATATATATATATATTAAGTATCACTAGAATATCCATACATAAAAAGTAACTTATACTAACTCGCCCAAAATATATGCCATATCAAATAAATAAACATAGTATATTGATCAAAGCCAATTAATTACTATTGTAGCAGTTCTTGTTAGACTTCCTTTGAGTTAGGGTTAAGGTATATATGCGAACCTTCATTGCTACTCCATATATAACATATGCATAATTAATAAATTATAATTAGTGCATAATTAATAAATATTTGTGAAAAAGATCCAGTTTAAGTTAAAATTGCTGACAATTGTTTGCCCTATATATATATATATATATATATATATATATATATATATGGCAAACATTCTTATCACGTGGATTCAGAAAATTTTATTGGGCAAAGGTCCACCAATGAGGTCTACTTTTAAATTTTAGAGATTTGCCCCAAAAAGTACTTTGTTTTTTTATATTTTGTATTTTAGTACAAAATGTTGTTAGAAACTTTGTTTTTGATATGCAAAATTAGATTAATATGAATTATTTAGTATCATAAACTTGCTCCCAACCACCCACACACATATGAAATTAAAATTGCTAATTCTAGATCAATGTGTGATTATATTATACTTATATGGAAATGTAACGAACGTACCGTAAAGTTGATCGATTATTTTTTTAATAAACGAATAACATGATAAGTGTAATTTATTTATAGAATGAAATATAAATATTCACGAAATTTTTCTTCATTCTGATTATTTTTTGACCTTGACCAAGAAGCAATAGCATGGCTTCCATTAGTTAATTTTCTTTATTAAAATGTGGGACACAAACAAAGGAATATATAGTCTATATATAATTCTTTTTTCTTTTTTTTTTTCTGAATAAATAAATTAAATAACATGATTAGAGTATATTTAATTACTTGGGTCGATGTATGTGTGGTGTGGAATTTAAGAATATTCTAATTTCTTATCGTATAATGACGATGAGGTATCTATCATTTATGTTCTATTATTTAATGTCTATGTTTCTTTTTGGGTTGTCAACATGATAGATTTTAATCCATCAAAATATCCAATGAATTAGAGATTTGATTATAAACCTTTTATAGTTTAAAATAAATAGATTGGATATAGAGTCGAGCAATTTGATTTGCTAAAAGTCTAAATCCTTTTTAATATCACATTCATTACGTTGATAATCTTATATATATATATATATATATATATATATATAAAATATTAATATAGACTTTAGAACATAATGTAATATAAGTGGCTATATTACTAATAATGCGCTATTATTTATTTTATTGAGTTATTATTTGATAAAACAATGTATTTTTAATATTGTGTAATAGTTTTTATTTTTATTTTTTTAGTTTTAAACTTTGCATTAGACATTAAATATCCGTTATTTGATTTTGGTTTTATCATTATTGTTTATTATTAATTAGGTTGGATTTTTTTTTTTATCGAATTTCGGATTTTCTTGAATTCAAAAATGATATTAATATACATTGATCCTATATGATCACGGGTTGGACATCAATTCAAATTAATCTTATCTAATTTAAATATGAACCATTTTTTAGTCACTTTTTTTAAAAAAAGAGGTACAATACATTTCGAATAATTACATCAATTAGGTGTGATCGAAGTGATTATGGGTTCGATTCATACATATATAGGTTTTATTATATTGTATAGCAGTTTTTTTTTCATATATTATTTGTTGTCCTTTGAATCGATAATTGATTATGAAATGTAATAATTGTCCCTGATATGGATCACTAAAGTTAATTATGGTATGTAATAATTATACTTAATTTGGATCATTAATCATCACGGGTCTCCTTCTTGCCGTGAGGTCAAGGAATCCTTGACAGATCCGAACCATTGACCACCCTAATTTTTTGTTCTTTCCTTAAATTTAAAATAGTACTTGGTTGCTAAATCTAATAAAAGAGACTAACACCAATTGCCAGTTGGTCTAAGGAGATAAAACGCTAGATTCCTTAAATAACGTTTTGGATTTAAATTTAATTATTGTGAATTGAGCAATTGGGTTGGGAGGAGGGACACCTCCATAATGAACTTCTATAATACTCAATCCAAATTAGTCGATTAATTAATTGAAATTGGATGGCTTAGACAAAAAAAAAAAAAAAAAAAAAAACTGATAAAAGAGACAAACAATTTCCACAGATGACCCACAATGATGACCCATTCCTATCCCATGAGCCCAACCGTATTTCCGCGTTCATGTTTCCGATGGATCAAAACTTGAAAAATTGTAGCCCAATTAAAATAGTTATTTTACATCATTTTCTTTTTGGTCCCTCAAATTTCATTAATCATCCTTATCAATCATGCCTCAAATAAATAGTTGTTCGGTGTAGTAAGTAGTAACATTATCATAAAATGACAAAATAATGAGACTTAATTAAAAAAAAAAGAAATAAAAATTTTATTGATTGTTCTTTCTATCGATCGCATCCAAATAATGACACTGAAAATAATAGAAAGCTCATAATGCATGTATTACTAATTAGTTGAAAATGATCAATTGAGGTCTCGCAAATAATTAATTTAAGGATCCACTTGGATATATTTTAAAAGATAAATATTTGTCGAGTTCTACTTTCTATAATAATCTTTAAAAAAAATCAAGATATTTTGTTGTTGGATAGCGTATTTTGAAAAGTGTATTAAAATGTATTTTTATTGAAAGTTACCCGTGATAGTTCGAAAAAAAAAATCACTTTATGCCTTTTTATCTTGCTTTTATTTTTCTAAAAAAGAACTTAGCCAGACAATAATCTTTTCTATGTATTTAGCAAAAAAGAAAAGTACTTCTCTTATAAGGGAAAAAAAATCCACCCAAACAAATCTAGACTAATTACTCTTGGATTTAAATTAATTAGTCATTTGATTTTTAAGCGACAAAAGGGATATATATATATATATATATATATATTATTTTATGTAATTAATTTTTTTCAAAAAAATTGAATTAACAAGATCCGAGGTATGAACATCCGAATCTGCCTTTAATTGCTTCACTTAAATTAATTATACATAATCTTCTTGGTTATAGTGAGATTTTACTTCATCGAAGCAGTGTCTTCAATATTTCCAACACATTCCCCATTTCCCAATTATAGAATAACTATCGTGACAATGGAAGAGATTAATTAATTAATTATGTAGTTAGTGTTGGTTTTAAGTTCCTGTCCATTTTGAAACAATATACCTCTAAATAATATTTTATATTATGTTTGCTATTTTAAACTACAAAATATAACAAATTCAACCCTCAATTATAAATCTCAGGAACTGATTTGTTATATCTTACCATTATGAGGGACTAATCTGTTATACTTTTATCGTTACGAGAGATTTAAAAGAACAAACGTGATATAATGTATAATTCAAGAATGTGAAATATATATAATTAGCCCTAAGCTTTATTAGAAATAAACTTAGTTTTGCACTCGATTAATATATTAAATGTAAATATCATAAATTTGACTCATCGAGCAACTTATCAATTTAACCTATGTATTTAAACAAAAAACAATAAACAAAATTGTCCAACGCAAGCATAGTGAACTTTGAACCTCGAGAAAATTTTTCATACCGTATGTACACAAACACACACACACACGCATATATATATATATATATATATATATACACCTCGAGAAATATATACATATCTAGAATTAAACTCCAATACATAATTGGGTAAAAATTATGTTCGAATTTTTCACTACATAACAGCTAAATCCGAGTTCCATATCAACGAGCCTAGCTAGACCAAAAACTATTAGCTATATAACTAGCTAACATGAAATTATTTATTTGTTCATGACTTTAATTACCATTATCATAAACTAATGGAATTTTCTTAATTAAAGAAAAAATGAAATTAGATGCAACACAAAAGAATAAGTGGCCACTTAAAATATTTAGGACAACTTTTGTGGGGATCGAAATTTTTTTTAAGCGATTTAATGCTCCAAGATTTATTGAGAATTGAATTAAATATATATGCATATACATATATATATATATATATATATATTAATAAGGATTATATTGTGGAACAATTAAATTGGTGGACACAAGAACAAATATTCTAAGATGGCCACCATGTGAAGCTACATTGATTTGCAAATCCCCACAAAAACCAGCCCATAAGTCTTGAATTTTGTGTTAATATATGATTTTTTTTTTTAAAATCTTATATAGTTTGAGTCTGAATTTGTGATTTTTTTTTACTTCAAAATTTTAGATAGATCGAGTAAGAAAATTATGAACTGAAATATGATCATAAATCGGCATTATGTTTCTCTCTCTCTCTCTCTCTATATATATATATATTCAAAATAATATTAAGACTTTGTGATAATAATTGCTACTAATATTACTATAGCTACAACCACTACAACTAATAATAAAATTATAGTATAATTAAACCACAATACAAGGACACGTTTGTTATTTTGGATATGATTGGATATAATTCATTAATTATGGATTATTAATGAAGAAACTATATTAAATCCTGAGTAATTTTTTATTTGTTAATTTATTGTTCATTTTAGATATCCCACTTTTTTACTAGTTTATTGTTTAATTGTATGGATTCACTTCTCATTTTTAAGAGTTTCTCATATTCATTCTAAAAATTTATAGTACTATTTAAATTATGAATTTACTTAGCCATGGTTTCACTTGTAAAATTATCATCCACCTTTTCATATGATTTATTTAATTAATTTGATTTAAGTTAGTAAATTTATTTTTATAAGTCATAACATTGTGAACATTCAATTTTTGATAATTAAAAATATGTTTCAACTTTGTGTTATCTAAAGTTTGTATTTATTAAGACAAATATTTAAATATTAAATATTATTTTTTATTATTTATAAAAGAGGCCATTATTTTTTTAAAAAATAGTAAAATTGTCTTTCCAAATTTATTAAAGAAGAAAATAAAAGAATGAAAAACATATCACACCCTTTTAGATGTGATCTATAATTAATTAAATCTGTCAAATAGATCTCGGACTCTTGTATAATTATATGCTTAAAATTTTACAAGCAAATAACAAATTATATGGATAAACGTATTTATCTAATTCAATCAAGAGTAGCAAACGTATCCTTAATAATAAGACATTCATTTCATAATATTAGTCATTTAGTATTATTTTATACAGATTAAGGAGAATCATCAAACTCTACTTCACAGAATTAATTCCTACTTAATGTCTAAAGATATGTCTTGAAAATATAAATTGTATAATAATTATGAGAATATATGAGCGGTACATGATGGCAAATTGCAGAAAAATATATTAAATACTATTTTCTTATTTTCATAACAAATATTTTGAAATAGAAATAAGATCATAAAAGAATTAATAATGTACAAGGAAGGTAATAAATTAAAACATTAATTGCTTTATTTTTTCTAGAACGAGAGAAATACAAAATGAGAGAGAGAGAGGGAGAGAGAGAGAGAGAATTAGACATGTGCCTTCTTCCAATGAACAGTGCAAGTATCACAGCTGGTCACGTTATCATACTCTCTACTCCTCTCTGAGTCCCTGTCTTCTTCTCTACAATTCTCTCTCCTCTCTCTCTCTCTCTCACACACACGCACACGCACACGCACGCACTTACACACACAAATACATATCTGCAACAAATACACACAGCTGCAGTAGTGTTTATTACATACAGAGGGAAGACAAGGAAAAGAGTAGAGAGAGATGGGTGGTGTGAAGTCATCAATGGCGGCAAAGCTTGCTTTTTTCCCGCCAAACCCACCGAGCTACAAGCTGATTAAGGAGGCCGCCACCGGTTTGCTGCTTCTGCATCCATTCCCACACCGTGAAAACGTCAACATTTTGAAGCTTCCGACGCGGCGGGGCACCGAAATCGTGGCGGTTTATGTGCGGCATCCCATGGCGACCTCGACCTTGTTGTACTCGCATGGCAACGCCGCGGATATTGGGCAGATGTACGAGCTGTTTATCGAGCTCAGCATTAATCTCAGAGTTAATCTCTTGGGGTAATTCTCATTTTCTGTTCTCTTTATATGAATAGATTGTTTGAATTTATATGTTTATTTTTTTTCTTTTGGGCATGTGGGAGGGGAACTCTCTCTCTCTCTCTCTCTCTCTCTGTGCATATATGTGTGTGTGTGTGTGTGTGTGTGAGAGAGAGAGAGAGAGAGAGAGAGAGAGAGAGAGAGAGAGAGAGAGAGTTTTCATGGGTTGTTTTTTCTCACTCGTATAGGTTGGAGCTGCCATATTTTAATAGTTTTACATTTTTTTTATTTGTTTGGATATGATTGATACTGTGTACATGCCATATTGTACTGTGGGAAGTGATAATTTTGAATAAATGGGAGTTTGTAACTATTGAAAAGGACGCATTTTTATACATGCCCATATGTATGTATGAGTTGTTCGCTTTGTTGGATCAGAGGTGGTGTTTGTTTTATTTGTGCCCTTTGGAGTAACACGTTAACATACATTATTCTTAGAGATGCTATATATATATATATATATATATATATATGAACACGCACAGACACACAGTTCTTTATTGGGTGGGTGAGGTCCGTGAGGATAGGAAGTTAGTTTGACTGTGGAAAGGTGGTTGAAAAAGAAAAAAAAGGAAAGAAAAGAAAAGAAAAGAAAATTCTTTGGAAGTTTGGGAAATGATACAAACTTGGTTATTGCAATTGGGGAGTTCTGAACTATGAATTGAAATTTGGAAAATTTTTTGCTGATTGCTGCTTCAGTTGTCTTCGAAATTTCGTTTGATGAATCACTTTGATGCATTGTCCTGAATAAATAAAACTTCTCGTGGATGGTCAATGAATGCTGTTATATTTATATGGGAGTGGGTGGGAATGACCATGAGTGAATCATAATTGATATCCAATATATAATATTTATCAAATTGGTGTGACATCGAGAATCATTGACGTGTTAAAGAACAGAATTTTCCTTTTTTCGATTCAAGTTGAACATATATAAAGGAATTCTGCTGGTCATAGGGGACCGGGGGGTGGGCGGGGTGGGGAGGGTTGGCTGCTTTTTAATAAGTTACTTAAGAGGAATGTGTAATTTTGAAACCAACCGGGGATATCTGTGTAATTGTACATAGTTAAAAGGGAAGGCTCTGTGAGTAATGCGGCTCTCTCTCTCTCTGGGGCGTGGCGGGGTGGTTGGGGAGGGAAATGTATTAATAAACACAGAATAGTCCTGTTTACATAGTGGATGAAGCTTTATGCATGTCATAATCCAATTTAAATTGCTCTAATTATTTTTGTTACTATCCTTCATTGCCACTCTCTTGCTAAAGAAATTCATACTCAAAAGTGTCTTGTGCTCATTCTGCGTGCAGGTATGACTACTCTGGTTATGGCCAATCATCTGGAAAGGTTAGCCAAAGTGACTTATCCTGAAAAGTCTCCTTTTTTCTACTAAGTGAATGAACATATAAGACAGTCCGGAGCTTTTGTAACATTTTCGTATAATATCTTATGTTACACTTACCAATACACGTCACATTGTAGATGAGCAGTTAAGATAGGAAAATAGTTCTGCAGTTTTTTTCTTTTTCCTTATGATAATTTTTGTCTTTCTTAATCTCAACCGCTGGCGTGTATTAGTGAGAGTAACAGAATGTGTTACACGAAAAGTGTTACTGAAGATCTGAAGTGTGCATAAGAGCTTCTACCAAGTTAGTATATTTGCTTTAATGCAGCCAAGCGAGCATAATACATATGCGGACATTGAAGCTGCATACAAATGTCTTGAAGAGAATTATGGGGCTAAGCAAGAAGACATTATCTTATATGGCCAATCGGTTGGTAGTGGCCCCACTGCAGATCTTGCAGCTCGTTTGCCTCGACTAAGGGCTGTAGTTTTGCACAGTCCTATTCTGTCTGGCTTGAGAGTCATGTATCCAGTGAAGCGTACATATTGGTTTGACATCTATAAGGTAAAACACTTGATAATTGAATTCTAAAACTCTGTTTAATTATATACTTTTGATATTGCTCTGAACATAACTTTATGTTCATGTCATGCAGAACATTGACAAAATCCCCTTCGTGAAGTGCCCTGTTCTGATTATTCATGTAAGTTCGCACCGCCCCCCCCCCCCCACACACACACACCTTCTATGTATATATAGTTAATTTAAAATAATCCCTCGAGGTTAGGTTCGTTTTTACAAGACCCTCCATGATATAAAAAATTACAAATACCCCCTAATGATTGGTTCAATGTTACAAATACTCCTCTTACTACAGTGGGGTTTGTAGTAGATAGCCAAATATAGGAGGTAATTGTAATTTTTCATGCCACAGGAAGTTTTGTGCAAACAGGGCAAACTTCAGTGTTTTTGTTTTTGGGTAATTAACCTTATATATGTGTATTTAACAGTTGCATAGAACAATCTCCTATATTATGCATGTGTCGTCCCTGTATGTATTTTTGGTTCATGGAAATATTTGTACATCTCATTGAAAAAAATGTATCTATAGACGGCATGTGTCACGGGCTTTATTGGAAGTTGGAACAGTTTCACCGCATGCAACTAGTTAATTTGTAAATTTGCATATTAAGTGACCATGTCTGTCATAATAGGCACACTGCATTGGTATTGGTGAACTAACAATTACAATTTTAGAAGTTACGTTCAAACAAACTGTCACTTATATTTTGAAAAATTTGATGACGATAATTGCTACATGCTGTGGCGTTATTCAGGGCACTGTGGATGATGTTGTTGACTGGTCTCACGGTAAACTGCTCTTTGAACTATGCCAAGAGAAATACGAACCGTTATGGATCAAGGGGGGAAACCACTGTGACTTAGAACAATATCCTGAGTATATTAAGCACCTTAAGAAATTTGTCTCTACAGTCGAAAAACGACAAATCTCAAAGAGAAGCATAGACCTCCCAGAACATTCCGGAAGCAGTGCCGACTGTATTGTAGCTCCAAGGAACAGCATCGACAGGAGAGATAAACTAAAGACTTACAAATACAAATTTGTTAATGATGACAAGTTTTCCAAGATGAGAGTATCTCTTGATCAAATGGAAAGATCTAGAAGAAGTGTAGAATTTCACGAGAAGCCCCGAATGAGTGTTGACATTCAACTAGAGAAAGCAAGGATGAGTGTGGACTGGCTGGACAGGCTACCAGCTTCATGAATCTGTGTGTGTGTGTGTGTGTGTGTATGTTTGTGTTGTGAGAAAAGAAATGGGGTGGGGGTATAGCATGATAAAAGTCATTGCTCTCTGAGAATTGCTGCTTATTTTCTCATTGTTGAAAGACATGCCTGTATAAAAAGCCATGCTATTTTGTATACAAAAACATTGTTTGTATGTCAGAGTTGCATTTATTTACTTTCACTTGTTCGAAAACTAGTAAATTGATCTCGAGGACTCAAAGCAACCCTGTGGCAAGTGAAATTGCGATTGCCATGTAATGTGCCAGTCGTCTTGGAGTGCCAACTAATCTCATGGCTTGTTTAGATGATATGTTGTATCTGTGGCATATGTTCTGAGTTTTAGAGTTCTTTTGTGAATTTTAGCAGTAAGGAATTGTGCTTTTGTACTATGCTAACTCTGTTTTAAGCATGTGAAGCATAATTGGCCCTAAAGAAACACACACACACACACACACACACACTCCGTTATTACAATTTTTTAAGGTCTATTCTAGTACTGTCAGATATCTCTTCTTTTTGGTACTATCTGATACCACAACAGGTACTGAGGGAATCCTTGTGTCCTCTGCAGCATTTCCCTGTAATGTCTCCACTCAAAAGAAGATCACTGAGAGAATCAAGTACGTTAATCTCTTACAACACTGTTTTTTGTCTATACAAGGCTTTTTCACACAGGCTTTTAGCACCAAAACATTGAAAGTGATATCTGTCATTTGTTTTCTCTTCTTCTTTGCCAGCACTCTTTTATCATATTATTTCAAGAGAGTATTGGAAAAGTTGGTCCCAAGAGTTGCATGAAAAAGATTAAGTTAGTAGTTTTGAGTTTGGTATCTGAAATCATATCATTTGAATAACATACATCTTTCTTATTCTTGTTTACACAGTTTGCCAATTTTTCTTATTATTTTTTCTTTTTTTTAAAGGTAATCATAAAGAATGGAGTCTCCAAATCAGCCACAGGTGCTTGTGTTACCTCCTCCACCTGAAATTGCCCCTAATGTTTTTCCCATTGAAATACAACCGCCGAAGGAACAATCTCCTATGTTGGACACAGCAAGCCCAAAAGTTGCCTCGACGATCACTCCTTGCCCGGGTTCTAAAGGGAAAAGAGTATCCCTATTGACTAACCACCTCGAAGTTTCAGTTGCAAGTACTATTGGTGATTTCTATTACTATGATGTGAGTCCTTATGTAGCAAATTTTCTCTTTTGTTTTGAGTATGTTTGCACTAGAAAAATGACTGTTTTCTTGGTGCAGGTATCTATCTTTTACGAAGATGGCCCTGAAATTACTCAAAAAAGTACTAAGTGGGCTGTGATTGAAAAACTATGTGATGTATACAAGTCAGAGTTAGCTGGGAAAGCACTTATTTTTGATGGAGTTAGAAGCTTATTCACAAATGGGCCACGGTCACAGAACAACCTGGAATTTAGAGTTTTGCTAAATTCAGTCTCAGCAAAAGGGTAAAATAAAATCTTTAGCTTTTTATGTTCTAAACTTTGCTGTATGTATACGTATACATATATAGATAGATAGACAGATAGATATTTGATATATAAGTAATTCAGTTGTGGCAGCCTCAGCCCAAGTGGGAATGGTCAGAAGAGACAGAGGCTTGCGTCCCATTCAAAAATATTTAAAGTGCAGTTGAGATTTGTCTCTCGAATATCAATCAAGTCCTTTAATGGGTCGAAATGTGGAGTGGACCCAAGATGCTTGAGAGTCCTGGATATGATTCTGCAGCAACAAGCATTAAAACAGTATGTATGAAATTAATATGATGATTTGAAAATCATTGGCTCTGGCATTGAAAAAACAGTATATTTACCTGTCCAGGGGATGCCTTGTTGTCCACCAATCGTTCTTTCTCAACGAGCCAAGAAACTTCACAGACTTAGGTGGTGGTATACTTGGATGCAGAGGGTCCTTCTCAAGCTTTAGAGTTCTTCAAGGTGGCTTGTATTTGAACCAGGGTAATTAACTTCTTTTCCTCCTAGGAGAAATAATGACAAAACCCACTTCCTTTTCTCTTAGTCCGTCTACCTCTTCATTTGAGACAAGGAATTTTGTGTTTCGTGTTTCATCAACTTTTGCACAGATGTATCTACAACAGTAATCATACAGCCAGGTCCGGTGGTCGATTTTCTTATCAGCTACCAAAATGTGAAAACTCCCTTCAAAATTGACTGGACTAAGGTAAGAAAAAAGGGGGAGAAAAAGGGACTTTCTTTCTAAGCTGAACTACTTCTTGGAGCCCTTTTTTTTTTTTTCCTCTCCCCTTCGTAAATTGTATTTATTTACTCTCTGATTGATTTTTTTAGGCTAGCCAAACATTGAAAAATTTGAGGATCAGGGTGAAACACTTACATCGTGAATTCAAAATCTTTGGATTGAGTAGAAGTTCTTGCAAAGAACAGAAGTGAGTCTATACTCCATGCTGTTTAACATCTACATTGAATTCAAATTCATCAACATATTCATTTTTTTTTTCCACCAATGTTTGGTAGATTTTCTCTTAGACTGGGAAAAGCAAGTGATGGGAGTGGTGGCAACAGAAGTATTGAGACAACAGTTTATGACTATTTTGTCACCACACGTGGCATTGAATTGAATTTTAGTGCAAACTTACCTTGCATCAATGCCGGGAGCCATTGTTGTCCGATTTTGTTTCCAATTGAGGTGATATAATTTGTTTTACCTCTGTTATTGTAAGCTACTAAAGTTTTACAACAACAGAGAAGCTGATCTTTATCTCTTGTTGTTGTGATCTATGCAGCTTTGTTATCTGGTTCCTTTACAGCGCTATAAGAACGAATTAAATGTTTATCAGAGATCTGCAATGATAAGAAAATCCATACAAAAACCAGAGGAATTGATTAAGTTCTTGACTGATGTAAATACATGCACTTGTCAAATTGGAACATTTAAATTTTTTTCCATAAAATATATATAGATTTACTCGAAATACGGCGCTTTTTTAATAGGATGTAAGAAGAGTTAAGCATGAGGTGGGACCATTATTGCAATCTTGTGGCATTTCAATTAACAGTTTTGTTCAAGTTGAAGGTCGCATTCTTTCTGCCCCTCGGGTATTGTACTATGCTCCTTTTTTGTGTGTGTGTGTGTGTGTGTGTGTGTGTGTGTGCTATTTGCTTTCTGCATTTCTATTGAATTTGTAATTACTTTTTGGATAATGTTTTACAGTTGAAAATGGGAAATGAAGAACATATCATTCCCAGAAATGCCTGCTGGAGCATCAAAGATAAGGTGATAGATATAATTTACTATTTTTTTCTTGAATTTGTCAATTTTTACAGATGTTAAATCTCATGCAGAGACTCCTGAAGCCAAAAGGACTCGAAAGTTGGGCTATAGTGAACTTCTCTACTTGCTGTGATGTACACAATATGTGTGCAGAGTTGGCCAAAGTTGGCTCTGCGAAAGGAATGGTGAGATTTTTCTTTAATAGGTAATAAATAAAATTGATGCTATTATACCACTTACTCCCTGAATTTACAAAATGCTCTCAGGTAATAAATCCTCCTTTACATGTTTTTCAAGAAAATCCTCACTATAGAAAGAAACCGCCGTCCGTCAGAGTCGAGATGATGTTCCAACAAGTACGATCAAAATTTCGACAAGACCCACCGAAATTCGTTCTTTGCCTTCTTTCTGATAAGAAGTTCTCTGACTTATACGGTTCGTGCATAGCTAGACTCAAACATACGAGTCAAGTAGTGTCCCCCCCCCCACCTCCTCCCCGCTCTCTCTCTCTCTCTCTCCGTGACTACCTAATTACATGATTCATTTTATAAGGTCCATGGAAAAGGAAGACAATTATAGAGTTCGGAATTTGTGATCAATGCCTTTCCAGCAACAAGGTTGATGAGCTCTATCTGACAAACGTTTTGTTAAAGATAAATGTGAAGCTTGGTGGGCTTAATCATACACTCTTCTCTGAATTAACACGAAGCATTCCTTTCGTTAGTAAGATCCCTACAATGATATTCGGGGTCTACGTCTCTCACACTGCCCCCGGACGAGCAGACACAGCTTCCATTGCTTCAGTATGCACTCTTAGTCATTTTTCGGTCCTAATAACCTTATGGGTTTCTTTGTAATTTTCAAAACAAGAGGGACTCATTCTCTAACAGTTTAAGCTGATTCTCAATATGCACTTGGTGTTTTTAGGTAGTCGGCTCAAGAGAGTGGCCAAGAATTTCGAGTTATCGAGCATCTCTTCGTGCACTCCCACCGAAAGTTCAAACGATAGATTCGCTTTTTAAGCCAATGTCTCAACACGAGGATGCAGGCATAATAAGGTAGCATATATTTATCTTCGGCTGCTAGAGACCATGCTATTGTTTACTGTACAGACACGACGTACAAAGTTGAAAAAAGTCTAACTTCAGATATTTCATGATTCTATTTCTGCGAAGTTACGTATAAGCCTTCTTATGATATACATACATATTACTTTAAATTCAAGGGAGTTGCTGTGCGAGTTCTACTCAAGCTCTGGCCAGAAAAAGCCGTCTCAAATTATAATATTTAGGTCAGTGTTTGCCTTCATCCTCCTTGTTGAAACTAGTTTTAGCAGAGCTTATTAAATGTAGTCTCTCTCTCTCTCTCTTATTTGTTTATTTTTAACTTAGGAATGGATTGAGCACATCTCAGTTTAAGCAAGTCTTGAATGTAGAAATGGATCTGATTCTTAAGGTCTGTTGTCTTCTGTATCTGTCTTTATTTAAGCAAACCATCAAGTAACTCATTGTGAAACATATACATATGATCGAATCGTTTATCATTCTTGTTTACTAAATGCATTCTAGGCCTGTGATTTCCTTGAGAAGAATTGGCGTCCCAAATTCACTTTGATCGTCTCCCAGAGACGACACCACACGAAATTCTTTGATGCTAAGTCAGGCGGTAACGTTCTTCCAGGTAAGCGTGAATCCCCGGGAGACGGGAGAGATATTAATTCTCAAGAACTTTCGGATTGCTTATTAATTCTAACTTACATATGCAGGGACTATTGTTGACAACAAAGTTTGTGATCTTCAGTGCAATAATTTCTACGTGTCCCCTCATAATGCAAGGATTGTAAGTAGAATCTCAAATATCCCTTTCTTTTCTTGAATTCTGTACTTAATTGTTGTAGTGGATTGTTGTGGGTACTTCTTGTTAATATCATCCTCTGACTCGAGAGAATGTAACTAGATGAGGGCTGCCCCCCCCCCCCCTGAAACACACACACATGCGTGCGCACACTCACACACACCAAATATTAATGATTCTTGTGGTTTCGTTTTTTAGGGGACTTCAAGGCCGATACATTACCATGTCGCGCTAGATGAAATAGGTTTCTCACCTGATGATCTGCAGGAGCTTATTCATTCTCTATCCTATGTGTAAGCGATTTAATCCGTTGCAAATTCGCAGAAACTTATCCAACTCTATACTTAAAAATATTTTTTACTCCAATGCAGGTTTCAAAGAAGCAACAGTACAATATCCGAAGCTAATGCATGTCTTATCACAACATTTTCTAACTGAAAAAATAACTCAGATTTTCGTGTTTTAAACTCAAAATCTGCTTTGCTTGTTGCAGTAGCTCCTGTACGGTATGCACGATTAGCTGCTGCTAAGATGTCACAAGTAATCAAACATGATATATCAAAAAGTCTAGGAGGTTATCAACTGCCAATGCTGCACAAGAAAGTGTCGTCTTCAATGTTCTTCGTCTGATTTCTGTAAAACTAAAACGCAACTTTTAGTTCGCTATCTACTCTTAGAACAGGCTCGGTTCGAGTGCACTTTGTTACCGCTTTTATAGTACTAGAAATGGCGTGTTGCTCTGTAGTATGTTTTATGTATGACCTAGTGTCAAGCCCGTGAAAATTTGTCTGTGACTTACTCAAGATTCTCAGACATCCTTGTTTGTTTAAGAAAATCTATCGACGATTTACAAACATTTCAGGTTCACGATGATGCTGTTCTTTTATCAACAATACGATGATCTTTTCCTGTGTGAATTACTTAGCACGCACGACATGGTTAAGACCTTCATGATCGCGCCCCATTTTAGGGCCTCAGATTTGCGCGACGAAAAATAGAGAGGAGTTTATTTGTGTGTTTGAATATAGAAGGCAAAAACAAAGGTAGAAACCTCAATATTTTATCAAATTATACGCCATGAGCGCCTGCACGCGCAGAGAGAGAGAGAGAGAGAGATGTCTGGATATATAAACACGATGTACAATGAGGCAATCCAGATACACCACCATGTACATACAAGGCAGATATTTGAATCTCAATACATAAATACATTCTTTAATCTTAACGAGCACACACCATACTCAAGAAGCTAAGCTACATTTTGAAAAATACAGACTTAATTCATGCATTATCAGACTCCAGTGTATGAACAAACTCAGCAAACTATACGGCTCACCTTCATGTATGAATCGTTACTTGGAGACTCAAACTTGAAGACAAAAGTTTCCCATGCTCTGTTGCTCCTCTAGTATCGAATTCGCTGATACAACGGAAGATGGGCTACAAAATTGCAAATCAATCAACTCAAGAGTCGGAATAGCTCCAATACCAGACAGGATCTCCTCCAGTCTAGCACACTTTCGAAGAGTCAGCCTCTCAAGTCTGGGGAAATGAGTATCTTCAGCATGCCGCTTCTCTAGTCCAGAGGATTCGAGCAACAAGAATTTCAACCGACAGAACCTCCCATCAATCGGCAACCACTCCTTGCCGCTCCCCATCACCGTCATATCTTCCCCAAGGGATAACACTACCTCCGCTCAAGGTTATTTTTTTGAGCGTACGTGGGAAAACCTCGTAAGAAACTCCCAATCTCTTTACATTAGGAATCCTTTCAAAGAACTCCTTAGTGCATGTCGCAAAATTTTTTCTAACTTTTGTCTAATTTTATTATTGCTCTTTAGCATGTTTTTTTAGGTTTCTCCAATTCCTCTGTTTCACATCACCTCAAATTTAAAGTATTTATCACAAAACATGATTGACGAAAAAATAAATAAATATATAAATGGACTTCAAGCAATATTTCAGATAACATAGTGTTAATTTTGGTCAATTGGAGCTAAAGTTGCCATAATATATATACAAAAACTTCATCCAAAAATGCTCTTACGAAACAAGAAATATAATCCATTTTTCGATACAAACGCACAACATCTTCAGCAAACTATGTTAATAATAAATACATACTATTTTTCTTATGAGATAAAAGCAATTCAGGAATCCAAGTATCCAACAGAGGCTGGAGAGCTTGTACGATGATGCTCATTCTTGGGCGGAGATCAGCTTCATATTACATGCACGAGGCAGCAACTTCAGCAATCTATTTTAAGCAGAATTATCATAATCATGAAGCCCGACGCGTTAGTACGGGTCCACACTACTCGGTTCATCTCAAGAAACGAGTCATCATATATCGGACAAACAAGAATCCAGCTTTGAATCGATTTACCTTTGCAACAGCCTCTGGGGGGCAATCTCTCTTCAGTCCAGGATCGATTAAAATTATCCGTGATGTCCTGTAATTCTTCAAGTGGAATGGCAGGGATAGCGGTCGGCTTCATATGAATAGTCTGTTTGTCCTTTTGCTCTGTTCGCGAGGCAGGATTTCCTACAGGATTGCCCAAAGAAAACCTATCATAAGTTTAATTATGGTATCTACGAAAAGTGTAAACTTTGATCAAGATGACAACCAAAGAATGAGCAGAGAAATGCAACAACAAAGAACAACTTGGAGATAAATATTCAAGTACACATCGGCAGTATATATAAAAAGAATTGGGCTTGACTACAAAGGATTCCACTCGAGCTTCTAATTTCTGAAAAAATTCTACACATTCCGAAAAAGTATTACAAGCAATTGTAAAATTGCGTTAGTTATGAAAGTTTGAACATCAAAGTATGAGTAGGAGATGTTGCTTAATTTTATTGTGGCTACACACACTCATACCTGATAATAACAATTCACTTTTGCCAGATGGCTTAAATATGTTCAAAAGTGCATCCCATGGCCAACGTATTGTTGGTTTATGAGTTGAGGTTTTTCTCCCATCTTTTTTTTGAGATGAAGGCTCGGCATTAACCACTTTCCTGCAAGTTTTTTCTTTTAGAGGAGGTGTAGTGAAGACCACCGTGAGTTGTCCAGTGCTAATTGATAAGTTAGTTTCCTCATCAGATGGATGGAAACCATCGATATTTCTTGTTATCCTGTTTGGCACTGGAGGCTTTGAGCTCTCCTGGTGCTCAAGTGCAAACTCAAGTTGCAGCACAACTTGAGCCATTGTTGGCCGTTTCTTTGAGTCATCATGTAAGCATCTTTCGGCAATCTCCACAAGTGGCTCGAGGCTATCATCTGAAGCTACAATCTGCTCAGCTTTTCCCTTGCTAATGTTTTCCTGAGCCCACTTGGTTAGAACCTGCTCATCATCTGGAACACGTGAATCCAGTGGTGGCCTCCCACTCACTACTTCCAATAACACAACCACAAAAGCATATGTATCACTCTTCTTGGTTAGTTTACCTGTGGTGAAATAATTTGGATCAAAGTACCCAAATGTGCCTTTTACTTTGGTGCTAACATAGCTCTGTAACTTGCTTTGGCTTAAATGTTTGGCCAAGCCAAAATCCGAAACCTTAGCCATGAAATTTTCATCCAACAGGATATTCGAAGCTTTTACATCGCGATGTACGAGTGAGTGGCCAGTGTGAAGATAATCCAGCCCTCGACCTGCTCCAATGCATATATTAACTAATTGCTTCCAGGTGAGAGATAAGCCATTATCACTGTTCCTTGCCAGTTTGAAAAGGTGGTCAGCTAGCGTCCCACAGGCCATGTACTCATAAACAAGAATCATTTCCCCCTGATCATTGCAGTAGCCAACCAAAGAGACTATATTAACATGTCGAAGCTCAGTTAGTGTTTCAATCTCTGTCAAAAACTCGTGGGCCCCTTGCTTTGAGTTAGATTTTAGCCGCTTAATGGCCACCGTCTCTTGCCCATTATCAATTACACCTTTGTAAACTTTTCCATATCCTCCCCTTCCAATAAGTTCTGCATGACTAAAATTTCTGGTGGCTAATTTGATCTCAGCTAGTGAAAACCGCCGACAAACTCGTTTAGCCCTGGTTGATAGCATGTTTTCCAACTCTGAACGGCTAGCTTCCCAAATTTCTCGAAATGTGTAAACAATGATGTTTATTAGAGCAAGTACTGCTATTGCAACAGTCACAACCAAATTTCTGGGAGCATGAAGTTTGAGAAAATTGTGGATCACTTGGAATGATGAACCTTGTGCTGAGGGCAAGGGATTTGGACTTGCAAGACTGTTGTCAGGATTGCTCAACTTCACTATATCAAATCCTTTCAGGGGTCCATGTCCATCCAAGAATTCATCATTTGATTGCATGCAAATCAAGAGGTCCCGTTTACCCTCTCGTTTGCTCCCTTTCATCATCAACATGTAGTCCCTAAACCAGGGGATGTTATTTTCATGATCCCTTTCTTTGGCAATGTCAATACCAGTGTTAACAATCATCCCATTAAGCCAGACACTAAAACTAACACCACCATTCTCTGCTATCTTGAATCCTAGTTGGGATAAGTGAAGCCTGACCAAGTACCTGAATCCCACATCCACGGGTATTTTCCAGGTTATTTCATTCATCTTACTTGCTTGTCGCTTGGGAACCATTTCCCCCATCCTGAACATGTTACCAGTAACATCAGCCGATGAAACAGAATCCTGTTTAATATTTATTAGACGGATTATTGCAAGTGCAGTGCCATCATCAACATAGTCCAAACTTCCCGACCTCCTGGACTCGAATACATCCTCTGTGAAAGTAAGAAAGACCGGGAGACATTGAGATAATCTCGATGCCATTTATGAAAGCATACGTGTCTAGTGTTTGACTACTTTCAGGAGTGAAAATTATGTTGATTTGTTGGCTTTCTTTTATGTTTATATAGTACTCTTTCGAGAAAGAACTCACTTCAAGAGCATCAGCCGTAAGTGAAGCGCTAAAGTTGCTAAGCAGAGTAAAACGACCGGCTTCAACAGTGAATAAGTCCTTGAAACTTTTAAAGCCTTTGTAAGGAGCCGGATTAAAGTGAAGGCGGAGAACTTTCGGACCTGGATTGACGTGAAATGCAAAGGAGAATTGAGAATGAGAGAGTCGTGCTGTTTTGTAGGGAACTGGATCATCAGCAGGGATCAACTTATGAATGACACTTGAGCTGGTCGACGAGCCCTTTATTTGAAGCAAAGAAGCGAACTTTTGTTGTGCATCTCCGAGCCATTCCCTTCCGTTTCGTGCTGCAGAAGCACCACTTGCTCCACAATTAATGGAAACATCATCTGTGAAGGGAGTCGGATTATTGTTAACAGCTATGAATATGTTCACAAAGCGGAGAAAAAGCACTGGAATTGTAACAGGATACGGATTCATGCTTCAAGCTGTTTTCTGCCGAAAACCAGCAAAATGATTTTTGATGACATTCATATCCCAATGTTATTTGATCATTTATAACAATGGAATTAACAGATAAAAAACAGAAGTTGACTTTGTAAAGTCATTGCTGAACCATTCTATACGATTGCTCGATCATTTTCCAGTCCTTTTTTCACTTGACCAAACTGTTAAGAAATTTCCTAAAAGATGCTGGGACACGAGATGTTAATAATTAAGGTATAAATACACAGACCCCCTTGAGGTTTGCGCCGTTTGCTCAAAACTCCCTATCTTATCAGGAATTACCTTGAACTCCATGGGCGCGTTTACTTTAAAAGGGAACGGCTGTCAAATTAATTTAACGGCTGTTAACTTGTGTTTACTTTTCTTGTTGGGCAGCCCATGTTTTTACACTGGGCCCGTGTGTTGGACGGTTAAAGGCAGTCAATTTAACTGCCCAATTTGGCCAGTTTATTAAACCATCATATAAGCCAGAGGTGTGAGCTTACGATATGGACCATTAGTTGCGAAATATTACACAAATTGCCACTAAATCCCTAGATGAAACGTCTCCTGCAATTGCTTCTCGTATGAGCTCCAACATCTAAACTTGAACGGCGGCTGTAAACTGCTATCTGCGTCCTCTGAATATTTGGAGTAGTCAAGAATTACGCAATTTTTCTCTTTTTCTTTTGATTTTAACTCAGAAAAATTGTCTATACCTCCTGCCTATTTCTGTTAATATTTTTCGGATTTGTTTACTTTGTCAAATTTTATGAGATTGTGGTAGTAGGGTTATATTTGTTTGGGAATCCATGATTTTAGTATCCAACGTGTTGTCCTCCATGGAATTTATGAGTAATTGATGGGGTTCTGTATCATTTTTCTGGCTGCTTCAAAAACCACCTTTTTTGTTTTTCTCTGAATTATAACAAATGTGTTCAATTTTTCAAGATCAGTGTTAGGGTTTTGATGGGTTTTCATGTGTATCTTTTTGAAACTTCAATTACGTTATTCTGCTCTATTAATTGATAGTGTCTGTGCATTTTTCTCAAAGGAATCCTATCAGCAAAAATTGGTGCAACCTGCTATAAACCCAGGCGGAGAGAAGAACTTTTCTTCGTTTTCTTTGGAAGTTTGGGAGAAGGGCAAAATGGGAAGTTAATCATATTGAGACAACAATTCAAGTCAAACTTGTACTACACTCGGTGGAGCCCACTAAAATAACTCCCAATTCAACCAAAATTGTAAACGAGGGTTACACAAAGGTAATGGTACGACAAACTGGCCAATAAACTGATGTTAGCCAAACCATCTTAAACCATCACCTTGAAGTAAACACGTCCCATGAGGTTTATTGCTGTTTTACTCTCTTCACCTATTATTAGTCAAACTAACGGAAAATGATGAAATCAACAAAAATATTCAATTAAAATTCAAGTTAGCCCTTTAACTATTTTTCAAC
This sequence comes from Petrea volubilis, assembly GCA_026212405.1. Classification (NCBI taxonomy): domain Eukaryota; kingdom Viridiplantae; phylum Streptophyta; class Magnoliopsida; order Lamiales; family Verbenaceae; genus Petrea; species Petrea volubilis. The sequence goes on from CM047871.1 coordinate 27,386,377, forward strand.
GCTTATAAATTGACTAAATTACCCTTTGGGGTTATGTGTAAGTTTATGCGAAACTAAGGGGTGGCAAAGAAAAATATTATTATAATTTTATTTTATATAATATACAAGAACAATTTTGATAAAGAATTATTTTTTGTTCTTGTATATGTTAGAAAAAGGCTTGACACATCACAATAAGTACTAGTGGGTTATTTGTAATATTCGTAATATGTTTGGGGTTGGCGAGTAATTGTAACATTTCCAACATGTTAGGTTGTAATTTGATATCAGTTCACTGATTAAATTTGTGAGAGTAAATTCTTACATTTAATAACAATTTAATAATTTAACAAAAAAGCTAATAGAGAACATATCCATTAGAATGCCGAATTGTCAAATTTCCATGCAAATTAACCAAGTTTGATAATAAAACATTCATACGAAATTTCTATCACCAAAAACAAAACAAGGACTAGACACCATTGCCATGTCAATATAGCAACAAACCTAAGTGCCCAATTAAATATGCCCATGATTTTAGACATCAACTATAGGGGTGTCAAAAACCAACCCGACCCCAGACCCGAACATGACCCCCCCGAAAAAAAAAGGTTTGGGTTTGGGGTTTTTGTTTTCGGGTCGGACCCAAAAATCAACTTGAAAAATAAAATCAGGTTGGCTTGGGTTCGGGTCAACCCGAATAACCAGAAATTAAATATTGGGTGACCCAAAATCCGATTCAACCCGATTATTATTATTATTATTATTATTATTATTATTATTATTTTGATTTTAAATTATTCTTCACTCTCCAAGACTTTAACCTTTGATATTATTTTTCTATTCATTTTCCCTTTAGTATTATTGAATTTTTAATAAAATATTTATTATCGCATTTAAAAATAAATAAATATAATTCATTTTTTACTAATGTAAATAATGGGATTGAACTTGAAAAGAGTTTAATATAATGAAAAAAGAGTTCAAATATTCTCTTTGTCAAGAATAACTTAACAATGTAGTTGTAGTCTTGTAATACTTAAAAAATATTTAATAAATCGAAATAATATATGTGATTATCATATATCATTTTTTTTTATTGTCTTTACCTTTTGATACCCACTAGCTTAATATTTGGCCCCATAATTTAAAATTATCAACACAATTAAAGACATTATATGTAGTATTCTTGAACTATTTTCTTAACAAAGGAAAAAAAAAACTCAATTTATATTGATAGGAAGAATGATAATGGTATAAAAGATTATGTTATTATCTTTTTGCAAAGATAATGTTATGTTGCAGGCAAAATAAAAAACTTTTAGTTATTGAAAAATGTAATATTTTTTTAAAAAATAAAATGGATTAAATTATATAAATATAGTTTACGTTAAGATCAATATTTTAATAGTATAAAAATATAGTATTTCATTCTCATTAGTTTACTTAAATTTTATTATAACTTATTTAAGAAATTCCTACTTCATATAAAATGATCTAGAATTTGATGATGGTATTTATGCTAATGTGGTCTTTATTTTAAGATATTAAATTGATCTTTTTCTATATCTCTTTTTGTAGTTTTTAAAAAATTTTTTTGGTCATACTCATTTAAAAAAAAAAAAAGAAAGAAAAGTAGGTCAGGTTGTTGGGTGACTTGAAAATGAATCAGGTCAACTTGAACCCAATCAGATCGAGTTCGGGTTGGCATTTTTTATATTATACCTATATCTCAACCCGACCCAACCCACCCGAATTGACACCCCTAACTACACATAGGGCAACAAGTTTATAATTATTCCTTACAAATCTAGTAATTGCAAAAAGAATACAACAAAACATACAACATCTTTCAACACAATTAAGGTTGGATCCCTGATGTACGACCACCACCACCACCACTACCACTGCTAGTGGATGCTTGGTTCTTCTTGTCTCTTTTCAATTTCTTCAGAATGTTAGCAAGGTTGGTCAGTGGATCTACATCTTCCGCCTGGGTCATCTTCTGCATATTTCAAAAATCACCCTTAAATTAAATACCTTAACAATCTAATAATATTACAAAAAACACTCTTAAATTGTAGAAAATCAAATTAAACAAGATGGGAACAAAATATCCCTTAGCCTGCAGGTACTGTGACAATATTGGAACAAGTCCTCTTATTATGTGAAAAGCCTCCACAGATGCTACACTTAATTGTGTTGCTCCTTTTGCTCTCAACTAAGTTGGGGGGTTTCACCTTGCTCCGATAAAATATTACAACACTACACAAAATTTCACAACTAAACATACAACACCCAAAAATTGTACAAGCATATACTACAGATACATCCATGTAGTTTCCATCGTACAACAAACAGAATCTTCTGTTATTTTACAAATAACAAAAAAAACCCATAACAACAAATCTCACAAATTCAACCAAGAAACACCTCTCTTTAAACATAGTCTAACAAAAATCCTAACAAACTAAACATAATCATAGTAAAAATGCACTTGCAAATATCAAAATAGTTTGTCATAGCATCAAAATATAGTCAAAAACCCAACTAATTGCATTTTGAACAAAACCCACATAAGAAAATCAAAAATATAAACCACTAAACTTAAAGATTGCAAAAACAAAAAAAAAAAGTAAAATATTTCTTCAAAAAGTCAAATAAAATGATGAAAATGCTTGTTATCATGTCCAAAAGTGAAGAAAAAAGTTGGTATAGAGCAAAAAACAAACTTGCCATTTTTCTGAACACGACAACCAAAGTTCCTACGCCCTAGGTGTGACAAGGGCTTTCCACTCTCTTCTTTTTGAGAATTTTCAACAAAAAAACTTAAAGAGAAGGAGCCCAAGTGTGGATTATCAAATGAAGGAGGTTTTCTTTGCAAAAAAATAGCTTTTTCCCCAAGTGTGAAAGATTGAAATGAAAGGGAAGAAGAAAAGCACCCTTAAGCCCACCAAACACAAGGGTAAAATTGGGTTTTCATTTTTTTTTATTTTTTGACTTTTTTAAGTAGTTTTTAATTAGGGGCAAAAGAGTAATTTTACCCATTTTGTCATATTTAACATTGACAGTCAGTCGATAGGCTGTTATTTGTAATTTTTGAAAACGTAGGAGTTTTTGAGTATTTAGAGGAAATCTCAGGGGGATCTGTATAATTATCCCAATAATTAATGGGCTATTTACTTGACATTGAATGTCACATGGCTTTGTTCACGATCACAAATCTCTCTTAATCCAGAATAATCAAGATCACTCAAAAGGCTAAGATTAATTAGTACACCACAACCCTACTCCGAACACCACAATAAATTAACACCCAACAAAAAAAACAACCCAACAGCAGATCAGAAATGAGCAGAAGCTGATATAAAATGTTTGTCTGCATATACATATATAGCTCAAGCTATCTGAAAAATACACACAGGACTCTTACAGTGTAACCAAGTTCTACAATAATGCTGCATTACAAATAATAAAAGATACATGTTTCTCAATATCTCCAACATCTCGTAGAAGGGCTAACAGAATTTCACGCAAAGAGTAATCTTGAGATACTGTGACCTAAGAACAAGTATAAAAGTGTTGCACAACTAACGGATCATCATAAACATTTCTCGCAAGAGTAGTCTTACCAATGCCACCCATGCCCACAATCAGGATGACTTTGAGTTGCGATTGTTGTCCATTGAGTTGATCCTTTATTTGTACCAACTCTTCGTCAAACCCCACCATAGTTTCCATAACTCTAGGAGGAGCACTAGTGGGCTACAAATTTGTTGTTTATCATGAAGAGACTTGTATTGGTAATTCGACTAGAGGATCTGCTCCATTTGCATGATAGAAACAACAGCATCATAAACCATCTCTAGTCTCTCTCTCTCTCTCTCTCTCACACACACACACACACACACACAAAAGCACTGTCACACTGAGTTGCAGCCCAAGAACTATTAACAATCAAAGATTTGATAATTAAGTAAATCAGGTTGAACCCTAATTATATTTGGAATAACCATCTAGGAAGTAATAATAGGAATAACCATCTAGGAAGTAATAATAGGAATAACCCACAAGTCTCTCTAATATTTGATCAATGAAAGGCAATGGAAAATGATCTTTATGAGTTGCACTATTAAGCTTCCTATAGACAACACACACACGCCAACCTATGGCTGTCCTTGTGGGTATCAATTCATTATTTTCGTCATATACTACTGTCTTCCCACCCTTTTTAGGCACAACTTGCATAGGACTCACCCAAGTACTATAAGAAATAGGATAAATTATGCCTGCATCTAATAATTTAATAATTTTAGCCCTAATTAACAACTTCTTTCATGTGAGGATTTAAACTACGTTGAAACTCTATGGTTGGCTTATGATTATCTTCCATTAGAATACGATGCATGCAAATAAAATGACTATTCCCTTTTATGTCAGAAATACTCCATTCTATCACCCTTATATGTTCACGCAATACCCACAACAATTTATCAACTTGTACTTCAGATAAGTGGAATGGTACTCAAGAAGTGGCCTCCAATTGTGCGGCAATCTCACCGTCGGTGCCATGTACGCTGGCCGAATTCCTTATGCATAATTCAAGTGGATCTTTAGATGCATCTTTTTGGGTGGCAGACCATGAGATTACTTGGAACACTTCCACTTTCAAACATTGCTCTTGAATGTTGGGGTTCTTCATAGTTTGAAACAAGTTGAATTCAACGGTCTCATCCCCAACTCGGAGTGTTAAACGTCCATTCTTGACATCAATAACAGCGTCGGCAGTAGCCAAGAAGGGTCTTCCCAAAATTAATGGCATCTTTCCATCCTCTTCCATGTCCAAAACTACAAAATCTACAGGGAATAAGAAATTGCCCACTTTAACGAGAGCATTTTATAGCAACCCTTGTAGGATATTTTAGGGATCTATCTGCTAGCTGCAATGTCACAATAATAGGTTTCAGCTCTCCAAGCCTAAGTCTCCTACACATAAAAAGAGGTATAAGACTCACACTTGCACCTCAATCATACAAAGCTTTGTCAAACTCAACACTACCAATAGTACAAGGGATAGAAAAACTCTTTGGATCTTTAAGCTTTGGTGGAAGCTTCTTTTGAACAATGGCGTTGTACTCCTCAGTCAAAGCAATGGTGCCATGCTCTTCAATCTTTCTTTTGTTGGACAAAATCTCCTTGAGAAATTTCACATATGTGGGCATCTACGCTAAAACATTAGTGAATGGAATATTTGTGTGCAATTGCTTAAAAATTATTATCAATTCCTAAAGTGATTTTTATGTGTTTCACCACATATATAGCCATGTGGAAAATTTTTATATGGACTGGGTGTATGGGTCCCACCCATGTATTTTGCGATCCAGATTTAGCCGCATGTTATATGTATTTTATAAAAAATTTAATACATAACACGTGATTGAATTTGAACCGTAAGATGTATGCACTTGGTCCATGAACCAATTTCCCTAACCATGTGTAGTTAGGTATATGGTTAGTAGATTGATTGTTTGATATATTATAGCACAAAAATTTTCCAGAGTCTTAAGCTTTTGTTGTTCACCCAATCCACTTTTGGTGTTACAAAATGAGTAGTTGCAATAGTGAAAAAGATGCCAAATAATGAAAAATTGTCTAACCAACTAAAGAAATTGTTTTTCATTAATATCCAGGAAACAAAATTTTAAATTCCCCAAATTCTAAGAAATACCTATATGTCACCCCCAAGTCTCAGTCATTTTATTTCCTAACTATCAGGTATATATTATTAGATGTTGTAGAAAAATGATGAATAAACATGAGTTAATTGGAGTTAGATTTAGTTAAGGTGCCCACCAACCTCATTGAATAAATACTTATTTATAGTGGAGAGTTTCGATAATATGACAAACTCTAATCGGCATAATTCATTTCTTGCTCATAAGGTACATGGCTTTAAAAAATACGCTAGGGATTATAAGATGACATGCATTGCATTAAATGTATGAAATATACATTCAATATGCATTTAATGTTAGAGGAATTTTCTATGCCTATCATTAATGTCAATACAGTGGAGTGACTTTGAGTTAATTTATAATTGAATAATTCCTGACAAGCCTCATTGAATAAGATAACAGTCGGTATCGATGCATCTTCCCATCAAAGGAGATGTCCTATTGAGGAGATCCATTTGACGAGAGTCTATTCTGCAAGCATATTAAAAGAGGCTCCTTGAAGTTTATAGTCCACATTAGGGATGTCAACAGATCGGGTTTGGTACAGGTTTGATCAAATCCGAGATCCGACCCACGAAAATTTTTTGGACTTGGGACGATGGGTCCCAAACCTGAACCGAACTTGTGAGATACCCGTCCCAACCCGCCAAACCCACCCCGCAAACCCGCCCAAATAAATGAAATTTTCATTTTCTAATAATTTTTTTTCAAAACAATCATTTAAAATTATACAAAAAACATACTGAAAAAATATTCAAATTGTACATGAAACATAATATAACATGTTCAAACAAAATACTCCAAATGTCCAACCATATGAAAAATAAGGAGAAAAACATGTAAATCAACCATAAACCAAGTTTTTCATTTAACCAACTTGAACATCATACCACAAACTTCTCAAATAACAAAATAATTAATACCAAATCTTAAATATATTACATTTATTTGCATATTAACATATTTTTTTAATTATATTTATTTGTATATTTTATATACATATATTAAATAAATAAATAAATAAATAAATAATATATATATATATATATACGGGTCAGGCCTACTTGAACCCGAGACCCCCGTGGGTCTAGAATTTTAGACCCGCAACTTGCCCCAAAACCCGTTTACCGGGTGCAAACCTGCCTCGAGTGGGTCTGGTCCGGGTTGGGGACCCGCCAAACTCGAACCCATTGCCATCCCTAGTCCACATCCTCAAGTAGAGCTCAACCCCGACCCTCGTTATGATTAGCTCATAATTAGGGATGTCACATGTCCTTCAGAGCTCACTCCACCTCGACGACCACACTATACGATGGTGTGATGCAAAATACTTATGTCGATGGAAAGTTGATAAACTATTGGACCTACGAATAGATCGATCACGACGTCAAATCTGCAAGTGATAGTTCGGAGAATCGACAAAGATCCTCCTAAACAGTGACGGAGCCAGGGGGCTGGTGCTGGCAGCCCCCCCCCCTTTTTATTTTTGTATAAGTTATATAATGAAAATTTTAATTTTCTCTACTCTATTTTATTTTTGGTGAGTTATTTTTATCTAATCTCATTTACCATAATAATTAAATTTTCTCCCTTTCTCTTTCCTCTCTTTTTCTCTACTCTTTTCAAATTAAAATACTAAAAAATTTATTAGATTTTACTTCTTTCTTTTATTCCTATTAAAATACCAAAAATCTTATTAGAACTTTTCTTCTCTCACAAACCCTGCAATATTCAATTTTTTTCTCCGAAAGCAATGTACAAGAAGGTATTTGATAGGTCAGACGCCACCTCACCATGGTCTTCGTCAGCACTCTTGATGGCACGTGACAAATCAAGGCCCTCGTTACAGTGGGCTGTCCTCAAAATGACCCTTGATCCTCGACGTAAGAGGTGCCCGTGCAGGTTAGCCTCGGGGGGCATCCTTCCTGTGGAGGATGGCCCTAGGGGTATCCAAGGGCACGAGTCTGGAGGCAAGGGTGCCCTCGAATGCGCTCGTATCGAGGGTGCATCCCCCTATCAAGGACACATTCCCCCACTTGGCCATTGCTCAGCTCCACGCCCAGCTGGGAAAGATCCAATTGGCAGCCAACGGTAGGCCTTACCTACTGCCACCTGATACGCCAGTGGCACATGGGGCCATCCCATCGGTATCCAGTGCATTAAATGTCATGTTATAAATGCAATCCTTGGCTATAAATACTCAAGATACACATTAAATGCCAACAAAAGGGACAAAAGGCACATACCGGTACGGTCCTTGTCAGGGAGTTAACCGGCTCCCACCAAATACGTCCCATATGGGTGCCTAACTCTCATATATATACGAAATCGGCTCTCCACCCAAGGGTAAGCAAATTCAGAGAACTCACACTTATTCCAAAAATAGCATTTTCACTATTCATCTTCTTCTCCAATTGCCCCATAACTGACTTGAGCGTCAGAGAGCCTACGCCCAGACAAAACTAGCTAGTCTCACGTGCGTTTTTCCCTCTTGACAGGTGGACCACCAGCATTACCGTCCGGAGCTCTTCGGACCCCAATACGTGGACGGACCAAAATCGGATCGCATCAATATTGCATATTAATTTTAGAATTTATACATTTATTTATTATTATTTTTATATAATTGATTTTTGTGTAGAGATTTGAATCTTAGGATTGTTAATATGAATCTTAATAGTTGTTCAATATTAAACTTAATGAATCTTTATGTTTAGTTATTGGGCTATTGAAGTTGAATGAATCTTACTAATTTGACACTTTATATTTAATTGAGAGTGATTTTGGGAATGTGATGACGGATAAAAAAAGAAAAGATGTTTTTTGATTGTGAGGACAAAAAGAGAGAAAACAAAAAACTATTTTAATACTTTTTAATTTGAGTTTTGATTATATATCATTATGTGGGTTTATGTCTATTTTAATCATTTTTGAGTTTTGATTATATATCATTATGTGGGTTTATGCCAATTTTATTGAGTATTGTTAAAAAATTCTTTATTAAATATTTTTTAAAAGTTATCCACTATATTTGCTTTATTTGAAACAGAAAATAGATTTCCAGTATAATTTTTTAGATATTGTTTTTTATTGTAACACTTTTTTTTTTTATTATTATTATAGATATTGTTTTTTATTGTAACACTTTTTTTTTATTATTATTATTATATCACTTCTAATTGGTTGTGTATGTATAAACATGATAACTTTTGTTATTTTATATGTTAATACTATATATAACCCCTAACCCTTATATTTTTATATTTTAATGATTTCGAAAAAAATTTGTCTCCCCTCCCCCCCCCCCCCCCTCCCCCCCAAAAAAAATTTCTGACTTTGCCCCTGGCCCTAAATAAAAAAAAAAAAAAAATTCATGAGTCTCATCAACCGTATAGTATCCTTACTAGCGCGACCGGCGAGGATGGCTCAAAATATCAATTGTATCCTACATTATCGCGACTAACCTAGTACTCCCCAAGCCATCATTTTAGACCAAAAATATCAGATAATATCAAAGCACAATTTTTTTCAAATTTTTGTCTAATTTTGTTTAAGCTTTATTGGTAGTCTGTCCTGTTCCTACTTGTCTAATTTTTGTTGAGGGCAAATTATATCTCCACCCCTAGGTATAAGGAAATTTCAAATTAGTCACTGTAGTTTAAAAAATTATAAATACCCCCGGATGTATGTATTGACTTAAAAAAATTCGTTCTTCATTAAGGCATGACATATTTGTAAGTTGTATTTTTATTATTTTCAATTGAATTTTGATATAGGAATCTCATGGTTTTGACGTATACAAGATGTAAAAACTATATATGATTTCAATTTCAACAAAAAATAGTAGCGGTATCGGATTATAGATAGTGATATCCGATAACGGTTGTAATGGTATAAAGTGAAATAACTCTACAAAAATTGGTGGAATAACAAAGTAATTGAGGAGTTTTATCAAGCTTAATGAGGCGCGTCTCTTGGTGGTTGGATTGATTAGTATGATTACACAAAAATTATCTTTCAGACATCTCTATTAACATTTATAATAAGATTTTAAACCTTAAGAGGGTATTTATAATTTTTAAAACAAAAGCGATTAATTTGTAGCTATGTCATACCTCAAGGTGCATCCCTTTTATTAATGCTCTTTAGAATTCTTTTTTTAGCATTCCCCAATTCCTTTGTTTCATACCACCACATTATTTAAAATATTTCTCACAAAATATGATTGACGAGAAAAAAATGGAGTTCAAGCAATATTTCAGATAACATAGTGTTAAATTCGGTCAATTGGAGCTAAACTTGCCATAATAAATATACAAAAATTTAGTCCAAAACTACTCCTACGAGACGACAAATATAATCCATTTCTCGATACAAACGCACAACATCTTCAGCAAACTATGTCAATAATAAATACATACTATTTTCTTATGAGATAAAAGCAATTCATGAATCCAACAGAGGCTGGAGAGCTTGTACTACAGTGCTCATTCTTGGGCGGAGATCAGCATCATATTGCACGCACAAGGCAGCAACCGCAGCCATCTGTTTTAAGCAAAATCATCATAATCGTGAAACACGGGGCATTAGTGCGGCTCCACGCTACTCGGTTCATCTCAAGAAACGAGTCATCATATGTCGAACCAATAAACAAGAATCCAGTTTTAAATTGATTTTACCTTTACAAGAGCCTCTGGGGGGTAATCTCCCTTCAGTCCAGGATCGACACACTGCTTTACCTTGTCTTTCCCGAGCTTTGGCAGTGCCTATACATATAAGTTTGTGTATATATATGTGTGTGTGCGTGTGTGAATATATAGTTTGTCAAATACTCGCTCATGCTGTGTATATAACAATTTGGAAATCACGAGGAAAACTGCATACCCAAGACACAAGAGACTGCTGTCCTCTTGGAAGCGTTCGGTCCACTGGTTTACGACCGGTCAAGAGCTCCAGAAGTACCACGCCGAAGCTATAAATGTCACTCTTCCAACTTCTCTTGCCAGTCATTACATATCTGCCATCCAAAATAAAATAAATCAAGGCCACTAAAACATACAAATTCAAACAAATTCTGTTCATCTCTAGGAAAGACTCAGAAAAGGGCATACTCGGGGGCATCACAACCAAAAGAACTCCCGATTATGAAAGTGGAAGGTAAAGAATCCCTGTTTGCGGCTCGATTTAACAAATCAAAATTGAATTTGATCTTAGCGACATCATAATCATCAAAAAGTAAAATATTGTAGGAGTTGACTTCGCAATGAATCTGCTCCTTCTCATGCAAGCAGCACTCTATTCCTTTTGCAGCCCCTACAGCAATTTTAACTCTTTGGGCCCATGACAGAACTGGACCTGGCTCTGCATTGACGCCTTTCCGTTCTGTATTCACAATGATAACGATTAACAGCATAGAACAGGATATTAATTAATACTTGAAATCAGAGAAGCAACATGTTAAAGTTAGGGAACATAATGAAAATTGTATTACAAGGCACTTGCCACCAAGTAAGCACCAAAGTAAAATAAAATTTATCACCAGTGATGAAAAGTTCGTTTCTAAGACAATTCAAGAACAAACAAACTTACATATAAAACAATTCAAGAACAAACAAACTTACATATACCTTTGAAAGGTCAATTATATTGCATTTTAACCAATAAATTAAGGAGGAATATATGATCCTCAGGCCTAAAATAAATTAGAAACAAAAGTATATGTGAAAAGGAATATAACACAAACTCACCATGAAGGATATTATGCAGAGAGCCATTTGGAGCATTTTCATAAACCAAGACTTGTACACCACCGTCCACACAGTAACCAAGAAGCTCAACCACATTTTTGTGCTTTAGGTTGTATAAAAGTGAAACCTGAAAAACCATATAAAAACATATCCTTAAGGAAAGGTTACTATGCGGCCATATCAAGACGCCTAGTTTATGGTGAAACCTGTGCTAGAAATTCTTGGTCTGCCCGCATGCTTGAGTCTAGCTTTTCAATTCTTGCAGCTTGTCCACTTTTCAGGACTCCATGGTATGTGCGTTCCTCCGGATTCCCAAAAATAAAACGCCCACGACTGAAATTATGTGTGATTTCCTGCAATTCATCGAGTGGAATGGCAGGGATAGCAATTGGCTGCGTATTAATAGTCTGTTTGTCCTTCTGCATATTAATAGTTTGTATGTCCTGCGTATTAGTAGTCTGTTTGTCCTTCTGCACATTAATTGTCTGTTTGTCCTTTTGTTCTGTTCCCATGGCAAGATTGACTGCAGGATTGCCTAAAGAAAATCTATCATACACTTAATTGTGGTATCTAAGCAATGCAAAAACTTTAATCAAGAAGACAACCGAGGAATAAGCAGAGAGAGATGCAACAAAAAGAGCATGTGATATATATTCAAGCACACAGTTGCAGTATGGGCTTGACTACAAAAGGATTTCCCTTGAGCTTCCCACTATGAAAAATTATAGACATTCCAAAAATAATATTACAACTAATTATAAAATTTCATAAATTATGATAAAACAAAAACACAATTATGGAAGCTTGAACAACAAAGTATGAAAAGGAGATCTATCTGAATTTTATTGTGGTTATACAATCTCGTACCTGATAGTAACAATTCATTTTTGCCGGATGGTTTAAATCTGTTCCAAAATGCATCCCACGGCCAAAGTCGTGCTGGTTTATGAGTTGAGGTTTTTCTCCCGTCTTTTCTTCCAGATGGAGGTTTGCTATTAATCACTTTCCCATTTGTTTGTTCTTTCAGAGGGGATGTAAGATTCTTCACATTTGTGGAGGCCACTGTGACTTGTCCACTGCTAGCTGATAAGTTACTTTCCTCATCAGATGGATGGATACCATTGATATTGCTTGTTATCCTGTTTAGTACTGGAGATTTTGAGCTCTCCTGGTGCTCAAGTGCAAACTCAAGTTGCAGCACAACTTGAGCCATTGTTGGCCGTTTCTTTGGTTCATCATGCAAGCACCTTTCGGCGACCCCAACAAATGCCTTGAGGCTGTCTTCTGATATTTCATCCCTCAGGTTTGAAGCAACAATATGCTCAGCTTTTCCCTTGCTAATGTTTTCCTGAGCCCACTTGGTCAGAACCTGCTCATCCTCGGGAATACTTGAATCCAGTGCAGGTCTCCCACTCACTACTTCCAACAACACAACCCCAAAGGCATATGCGTCACTCTTCTTAGTTAGTTTACCCGTGGTGAAATAATTTGGATCGAAGTACCCAAATGTGCCTTTGACTTTTGTGCTAACATGGCTTTGTAGTTTGCTTCTGCTTAAATGTTTGGCCAACCCAAAATCTGAAACCTTAGCTGTGAAATTTTCATCTAGCAGGATATTTGAAGCTTTGACATCGCGATGTACGAGTGAGTGGCCAGTGTGAAGATAGTCTAGCCCTCGACCTGCTCCAATGCATATATTAAGGCACTGCTTCCAGGTGAGAGATAAGCTATTATCGCTTTTCCTTTCCAGTTTGAAAAGGTGGTCAGCCAGTGTCCCACAGGCCATGTACTCATAAACAAGAATCATTTCCCGCTGCTCATTGCAGTAGCCAATCAAGGAGACTAGATTCACATGTCGAAGCTCAGATAGTGTTTCAATCTCTGTCAAAAACTCGCGGGGCCCTTGCTTGGAATTTGATTTTAGCCGCTTTATGGCCACAGTCTCTTGCCCATTATTGATGATGCCTTTGTAGACTTTTCCATATCCTCCCCTTCCAATAAGATGTGCATCACTAAAATTCCTGGTGGCTAATCTCATCTCAGCTAGTGAAAACTGGCGACAAACTCGTTTAGCTCTGGCTGATAGCATGTTTTCCTCCTCTGTACCGTTAGCTTCCCAAATTTCTCGCAGTGTACAAATAATGATGTTTATCAAAGCAAGTACTGCTATTACAATAGTTACAGCCAAATTTCTGTGAGCAATAAGTCGGAGAAAAGTTTGGATCACATGGAATGATGAATCTTGTGCTGAGGGCAAGGGATTTGGACTTGCAAGGCTGTTGTCTGGATTGCTCAACTTCACTATTTCAAATCCTTTAAGGGGTCCATGTCCATCCAAGAATTCATCATTTGATTGCATGCAAATCAAGAGGTCCCGTTTACCCTCTTGTTTGCTCCCTTTCATCATCACCATGTAGTCCCTAAACCAGCGGACGTTATTTTCATGATCCATTTCTTTGGCAAAGTCAATATCAATGTCAACAATCATCCCATTAACCCAGACACTAAAACTAACACCGCCAATCTCTGCTATCTTGAATCCTAGTTGGGAGAAATGAAGCCTGACCACGTACCTGAATCCCACATCCACAGATATTTTCCAGCTAATATCATTCATCTTACTTGCTTGTCGCTTGGGAACCATTTCCCCCATCCTGAACATGTTACCAATAACATCAGCTGATGAAACAGAATCCTGTTTAATATTTATTTGACGGATTATTTCAAGTGCAGTGCCATCATCAACATAGATCAGAGACTTCCCGACCTCCTGAACTCCAATATATCCACTGTGAAAGTAAGAAAGACTAGGAGACATTGAGATAATCTCAATGCCATTTATGAAAGCATATGTGTCTAGTGTTTGACTACTTTCAGGAGAGAAAATTATGGTGAATTGTTGAGTTTCTACGATGTTTATATAGTATTCTTTTGCAAAAGAGTTCACTCCAAGAGCATCAGCTGTAAGGGAAGCGCTAAAGTTGCTAAGCAGGGTGAAAGGACCAGCTTCAACAGTGAATAAGTCCCTGAACCTCTGAAAGCCTTTATATGGAGCCGGATTAAAGTGAAGACGGAAAAATTTCTGACCTGGACTCACTTGAAATGAATAGGAGAATTGGGAACGAGAGAGTCGTGCTGTTTTGTAGGGAACTGGATCATCAGTATGGACCAACTTATGGATGACACTTGAGCTGGCTGATGAGCCCTTTATCCGTAGGGGAGAAGAAAGTTTTGACTGTATGTCTCCAAGCCATTCCCTCCGGTTTTGTGCTGCAGAAGCACCACTTGTGCCACAATTAATTGAAACATCACCTGTGAAGTGAGTTGGATTACTAGCAGCAGCTTTGAATGTGATGAGAAAGCAGAGAAACAGCAAGATAATTGAAACTGGATACAGATTCATGCTTCAAACTGTGTTCTTTGGTAAACCAGAAAAATGTTATGTTGTGACTTTCTTATCCCAAGGTTATTTGCCCAGTAATAACAATAGAACTGCAGTAAATTAAAAATAGAATAAAAACTAGTTGACTCAACTCAGATTTCATTTTCAATTTCTCGAAGACGTC
The DNA here is from genome assembly GCA_026212405.1 of Petrea volubilis. NCBI lineage: Eukaryota > Viridiplantae > Streptophyta > Magnoliopsida > Lamiales > Verbenaceae > Petrea > Petrea volubilis. The sequence goes on from CM047871.1 coordinate 27,401,404, forward strand.
ACTGAACCAATCCATAGCTTGATCTTCAGTTGATCAAGTTCCTGACTTTTTCAAAGGTTTCATTTAAAACTCATTGATCATAGGTTTAAGAACTCTTAAAATATGTAGAACAAAACAGATCCTAGAAAACTCTGAAAAGGAAAGGAGAATCTGATTTTCTTCGAAATTTCAGCATTATTTTTCAGAAATTTTCAAAGAATTGCAGGGACATGGATGTGCATAATCTAGCCCAGAACTTTTTTCAACATATCCCACTAGCAATTCCTGCCAACAATATTATAACTGCAACCTAATTGACCCAAGAATTGCCATCAATGTAACAATAAACCCCAATCTCATTCTTCACCTAATCTAGATTAATTAAGATATATTCAATACATATTACAATTCTTAATTAGAACCCTGACCTACACCAGATATGCCTTTTATCTCCTCCGCCGTGGGTTCTGATAGCCAAAACTTCTTCCCCAATGTCGATGAGTTTCATCGTGCCACCAATTTTCATCGTCCCCTTCAGTTTAAGCTTGTAGCTAATCTCTAAACCGCCACTAAAGCTGAGAAACCCTGACCAATTGAGCTTAACAGATTTGAACATGAAGAAATAAAGAAGCACAAAAAATGGAGGGAAAATTGAAAGTTCTTGTAAATGGGTACCTCGATTTATTTATTATTTATTTCTACAAATTTATTTAAAGAATTTGAGCAAAAACAACATTATTATTAAAAAAAATCATTCATTAAATTTTTTGAATCTGAAAGTGAAGGGTAATTTAGTCACAAAGATTAGGTATGATTAAAAATTCATGAATTTTTAGGTAGAAAAATTTTTTTTGACGGTTTTTAAGTAGATTTTTTTTTCAAATAAAGGTTATGTTGAATTGTTTGACTTAAAACACCAAATTTATGTACGAAAAATATAAATATATTTAATTTGTGATTTTATTTTATTTTTTGCATTGGTTACATGCTTTTTTTATATGCAAATATACTTTATTTGTTATATATTATTTATACTGTATATACTATTATATAAAATGACGGAACTCTTTAGTAACTTCTTTCGATTTGCTCATTGTTTGGTTTGTCAATTTCTTTTCTCATTCTTTTCTCTTTTTTTTTTCACTTTCTCTCTCTTCTTATAAGTTCTTTTTTGTCTCCCTCTTTTCTCTTCCCTCTCTATTCTCTTTTATCTCCAAATACTATTCAATATCATTTTTAAATTTCTTTGTAATTGTTCTCTTAATTTTTTATTTTAAATTATTTTGTTCTTACCTATTACTAATTTTATAAATTTATTAAAAATATTTTGATAGTATAAATGCTATCAAAAAATTTGTAGTATATTATTAAATTAAATTATCATTTTTTATTACACACACATCGAGGGATGCATGTGTGCGAATATTACTAGTAGACCTTTATCGACTTTTAAGTGTTTTTGAGGTAAAGATAACTGCTGAACGGAGTTAATAAAATCCATGGCATTAGCACTTGTGTTCTCTATTCGCATAATGCTTCTGTTCTCCATGCCCCTGATAATTTATAGAAACTTATACTTCAAGGTTTTTTTTCAAACAAGTTAAGCAGGATTTAACAATCTATCATAATTGACAACTCCACCCCTATTTATGATTTATTGAAATTTTAACAATAATGACTTATTCCAAATAAATAAAGTAAATATTGATTTAAATAGTTTATATGAGTTTTATTTATGTTAGGGTAAATTCAAAAAAAATAAATTAAATATTACCTTACTTTTGTAAAATAACAAATATTTTGAAATAAGATTAAAATAACAGAACAACGAATATTGCGAAAATTGTGAAATGGAGGTAATACGACTACAAATGATTTTTACTAGTACACTTTCAGGGGAAGCAACAACACAATAGTAATGGATGTTTACCCTTTCAAGTTTTTGCTCAGGATCAACCACATTGCAACTATAGAAACTCAAAAATAACTGCATTTTCTTGGTCCCATTTAGCTTCAAATGTTTTGCCTTAAGTTTCCTTGCTTCTTGCAGTAGCTCCCATTCGCTATGCGCGATGTGTCGGTAGCTGAACTAGACCGAGACAACCATGAAAACTTGCACGGACAAAAACTTTTTCATCCTTCCTTCATCACATTGCCCTAAGCTCCCTTGTTTCAGCGTCGAGTAGAGAGCAAAGGAGTACACGGGTTTGTTGTTCAGATAGGAGGCTCAAATCGAGTATTCAGCAGAGGGTGGAGAGCTTTCACTATGATGCTCATGCTTGGACGGGCATTAGCTTCGTATCGCACGCACAAGGCAGCAACAGCAGCCATCTGTGTTAAGCAAAACATTGTAACTCATCTATGATACTGCAAGTCTTGTATGTGGAACGAACAAGAATTCAACTTAAGATACGGGATATGTTACCTTCGCAACATCCTTGAGAGGGTAGTGGCCATCCAGTCTAGGATCTACACACTGCTTTACCTTGTCTTCGCTGAGCCTTGGCAAGGCCTGGCATAAAATGTGTGAATTTATCTGTTACTATATGCGAGTACACAGCAATGATCACCAGGAAATTTGCATACCCACGTTACAAGATGCCGCTCTTCACTTGGCAGTCTAGTTTCAAGTGGTTTACGGCCGGTCAAGAGTTCCAAAAGTACCAAACCGAAGCTGTAAACATCACTCTTCCAAGTAGCTTCCGCAGTCATTGCGTGTCTACCACCCGAGAATAAAAATAATATAGGCCCAGTTAAAAGTTAAATTCAAAGTCAAGTTCAACTATGAGAAAGAAAAGAGCATACTCAGGGTCAAGATGAGCTGCGGAGGCAGAAAGCCGAGTGGTAAGCAAGCAACGGGCGTGGGCTTGCAAATCAAAATAAACGATCTTAGCAACTTCATTTTCTTGAAAAAGGAAAACATTGCTGGACTTCAAGTCACGATGTATCAGCTTCTTGTCATGCAAGTATTCTAATCCTTTTGCAACCCCTACAGCAGTTTTAACTCTTTGGGCCCATGACAAAACAGGACCTGGCTCTGCACATTTGAGGCCTTCTCGTCCTGTATTACCAATGAAAATTACTCTTTTCATTAATCAAAAAAACATACAATCTCGGGGATTGAATACCCTTGAAAACTGTCATTAGTGCATTAAAACCATTAATTTTTTATTCGAGTATCAGATTATCAGCCTGACAGCCCTAAAAGATATGTCAAGCTTGCAGCTTCCTCAGAATAAATTGAGAGGAACTCACCATGAAGAATGTCATTTAGGGACCCGTATGGAGCATACTCATAAACCAAGACCCGCAGACCGCTATCCACACAGTAACCAAGTAGCTCAGCAACGTTTTCGTGATGTAGGCTGGCTACTGTTGAAACCTGCAAACCATTATCAAAAATATATTTTTAGGGAAAGTTATACTGCACACAGCTATATCGAAGGATAGAGAGTTATGGCCAACCTGTGCTAGAAATTCTTGTTCTGGCTGGTAAATATAGTCTAGTTTGTTAATTGCTGCTGACTGTCCACTTTCCAAGACTCCATAGTATACCCTTCCATATAATCCCGTATCAATCAAAAACTGAAAACTAAAATTTTTGGTGATAGTCTTCAACTCATTTAGTGGAATGCCATGGGCAGCAATCTGTTTGTCCTTCTGCACTGTTTCTGAGGACCATGAACATGACCATCTGAGCATCTCAATATGATCATGAAATATTTTTCAATTTTATGTAGCATATTAATTGGTAACAGATAACAATAACAACTCATTCTTACCCGATGGTTTAACTCGGTTTCCAAATGCAGTCTGTGGCCAAAGTCGAGATGGTTTATGCACTGTAGCTTTGCTCCCATCTTTACTTTCAGATGGAGGCTTGATGCTACTAATCAAGCTTGGTACCGGAACTAAATTTGAGCTCTCCTGCTGCTCAAGTACAAACTCAAGTTGTACTACAACTTGAGCCATTGTCGGCCGCCTCTCTGGTTCATCATGCAAGCATCTTTCAGCAACCCCCACAAATGCCATGAGGCTATCTTCTGAGATCTCACCCCTAAGGTTTGAAGCTATGATCTGGTTGGTTTTTCCCTTACCAATTTTTTCTCGAGTCCACATTATCAGAACCCGCTCATCCTCTGGAAGACTTGGATCTAGTGCTGGTCTCCCACTGAGTACTTCCAACAATACCACTCCAAAGGCATATGTGTCACTTTTCTTGGTTAATTTACTGGTGCTGAAATAATTTGGGTCGAAATAACCAAATGTGCCCTTAACTTTTGTGCTGACATGGCTCTGTGACTTGCTTCGATTTAAATGTTTGGCCAAGCCAAAATCTGAAACCTTAGCTGTCAAATTCTCATCGAGCAGGATATTTGAAGCCTTTACATCACGATGTATGAGGGAGTGACCAGTGTGAAGATAGTCCAGTCCTCTTCCCGCTCCGACGCATATATTAAGGCATTGCTTCCACGTGAGAGAAGAACCGGTATTGCTGTGCCTAGCATGTTTGTAAAGGTGGTCAGCTAGCGTTCCACAGGCCATGTACTCATAAACAAGAATCATTTCCCGATGCTCGTTGCAGTAGCCAATCAGAGAGACTAGATTAACATGTCGTAGCTCAGTTAGCGTTTCAATCTCTGTTAAAAATTCACATGCCCCTTGCTTGGAATTTGATTTTAGCCGCTTTACGGCTACAGTTTGTCTCCCATTGTCAATGAGACCTTTGTAAACTTTCCCAAATCCACCTCTTCCAATGAGATGGGCATCACTGAAATTTCTAGTGGCTAACTGGATCTCAGAGAGTGAAAACCGGCGACAAACTTGTTTAGCCCTGGCTGATGGCATGTTTTCTTCCTCTATACTGCTAGCTTCCCAAATTGCCCGCAATGTATAACCAATGATGTTTACGAGAGCAAGTAGCGCTATTGCAACAGTTGAAACCAAATTTCTGTGACCAAAAACTTGGAATAAATTTTGGATCATCCTGTATGATGAATCTTGTGCTGAGACAAAGGAATTTGGACTTGCAAGACTATTGTCAGGGTTGCTCAACTTCATTATTTCAAAACCTTTAATGGGTCCATCTCCATCCAAGATTTCATGCTTTGACTGCAGGCAAATCAAGATATCCTGTTTACTCTCCTGTTTGCTCCCTTTCATCATCACCATATAGTCTCTATACCAAGGGATGTTATTTTCATCATGCCTTTCTCCGATTATATCAATGTTAGTATCAGCAATCTTTTGATTAATGTGGACTTCGAAAACCAAGCCAGCAGACTCTGCCATCTTAAATCTTAGTTCAGAGAAATGAAGCCTAACCAAATACCTAAATCCCATATCCACAGTTATTTTCCAGGTAATATTTTTGATCCTGTCTTCTTTTCGCTTAGGAACCATTTCCCACATCCCAAACATGTCACCAACATCATCCACAGATGAAACAACACCCCTTTTAATATTTACTCGATGGATTATTTCTAGTGCAGCGGTGCTTTCAACATAGACCGGGGACTTGCCAACCACTTGAACTCCAATATTGCCTCCATGAAAGTAAGAAATACCGGCGGGCACCGAGATAATCTCAATGCCATTTATGAAAGCATATGTATCAATTGATTTAATTTTCTCGGGAGTGAAAATTATGTTGAATTTTTGACTTCCCTCTATGTTTATGCAGTATTCCTTCACAAGAGAACTCATACCAAGAGCATGAGCAGTAAGGGAAGCACTAAAGTTGCTAAGCAGGGTGAAAGGACCAGCTTCAACAGTGAATAAATCTTTGAAACTTTTAAAGCCTTTGTATGAAGCCGGATTAAAGTGAAGGCGGATAATTTTCTGACCTGGATTCACTTGAAATGCATACGAGAACTGGGAACGAGCGACTCGTGCTGTTTTGCAGGGAACTGGATCATCAGCAGGGATCAACTTATGAATGACACTTGAGCTGGATGATGAGCCCCTTGTTTGTAGCACAGAAGAAAACTTTGGCTGCACATCTCCAAGCCATTCCCTGCCATTACGTGCTGCAGAAGCGCCACTTGCGCCACAGTTAATGGAAACATCATCTGTGAAGAGAGTTGGATCACTGTCAGCAGCTATTAATATGTTCACAAAGCAGAGAAAAAGCACTGGAATTGAAACAGGATGCAGATCCATGCTTCAAGCTGTTTTCAGTAGTAAACCAGAAAAATGATTTCTGATGACTTAACAAACCCGAAGGTTATTGCCCCATTCATAACAATGGAATTAACAGATAAAAAACAGAAGTTGACTTTGTAAAGTCATTGATGAACTATTCCTATACTATTGCTTGATCTTTTTCCCATTCCTTTTCACTTCAGTAAACTGTTGAGAAATTTACTTATCAAAAAGAAAGAAAAAAAAAAGAACTGTCGAGAAATTTCCTAAAAAATGCTGGGGCACAGGGTGTTGAAAATTAGCAGGCTATTTACTTGGCACTGAACGTCACATGGCTTTGTTCATGATCACAAATCTTTCTTAATCCAAATTAATCAAGATCAATCAATACACGATATAGATCGTAATTAAAACTCGGACCTGCAGCAGTTATGCCTCTATCTCCTCCGCCGGGGCCTCTTCCGGCGCCGCCCCTTCCAATTTGTTCTTGTCGTGGATAACTTTCACCTTGGCTCCGCCATGAGTTTCATCGGGCCACCAAAGCCTCCGGAAGAAATTCCGATCCCTGTTCTCCGCCGCCGGATTTGGGAACACGGCGCGATTATACCTTCTGCCTCACACACGGCCAGGTCCTGCATCTCCAGCCCAGCTCCGGAGAGACGAATATCGTTCTCCAGCATTCTAAAGCTGAGAAACCCTAACGATTTGAGATTAACAGATTTAAGCCCTAATCAATTGCCCAGAAGCGCCCATTTTTACAGCTTCCATTTTCTATTCCAATTTCTACATTTTCCACTTTAGCCACGGACACTAAGTTTTGAAATTTTATTTTTAAATGTACAAAAATAGAGGGAAAAGTAAACTCAAGCTTGTCGTAAGAGGTGGGCACCTTAACTGTCCCAGGTGGTTCGTCCCGAGTTTAGTTGGGTCCTGAACTCCTGATGATATGCCAAATATATGTTCATATTTTATAATATTTGTTTCGAATTTAATTGGGTCTTGATGAAGCGATAGATACAAAAGGTAAATGTCGGCATGCTCGTCCTGAATTTAGACGGGTCCTAATGAAGTGCCGGATATTTATGGTTAATGTGGGCACCTCAATTTAGTTTTTTAATTGTTATTATTTTGTAATATTATATTTTATATTTATATCAATTATAATTGATAATTGTAATTACCATGAATGCGGGTTATTATAAATGAATTCAAGATGAAAATTTCTATTAGATACTTCATCCGTTCTCTTTTATTTGTCGTTTAAGATTTTTTTAAAAGGATTCAAGTGGACAATTAATAGTCATAATTTTATATTAATAAGGCTAAAATGCTCTTTTAGTTAATTAATCTAATTAATGAGTTATTGAGAGTTTTTAGAAATTTACAAATGATACTTTATTAAAGTCAAATGATATATTTGAAAAAAAAACAATAAATGTAATTTTGAAAAATGAGAATGATAAATATTTTGAAACAATTTTTTTTTTTTTTAACTAAAATGACTAATTTTTGAAATCACACAGTATCTGGCACTAGCTCCCTAGTGGCCATGTGTAACTTGTTTGAAATGATACACTATCCAACGCTTATAGAAAGTGTTCTGCCCGTTATTTTCTTGTGGTTTGTGGTGAAATCCTAGATAAGTGGCACTGACAAAAATGACTTAAGCGGTGCAATTGAACACCAGCATCTAGTGTTTATCCCACAATGATTAGGATGCATTTTCAATGACTTTTATTTAAACAGAATTTAAAATTTAATGTTCAGTGGTCTAACAAACCCATAATGACTGGAGCTAATTTCAAATGCGCCCTTAAAAAGTATTTAGAATGAGTCCACGGGATGTCAATTTGTTACTCCCGCTGCACATATGAATTATTTTAAGCAAAGACGATAGTGACTTATACAACTTTCCATAAAGCAAGTTACTCGTATCTTCAAATCAAGATTCCTTTTAAGATTTATATTCACAAGATAAGGTCACATAAAGTTCTATGGGGATACACATGATAGATTATAATAACAAATCATGGTTGGTAAACTTTTGAAGATACCAAGAAGAAGAAAAGGCTTTCCTAACCAATATTTGAAAGCACAATAATAAGATAAAAGGCCAACTACTCAATTAAGATATTAGTTAAAAATTCTAAATATTTAGAAACTAGTTAATTTTGCAAAGAAAAACACAATTTCAATCTTGGCCAAGAAACAATCATCATCTTATTTTTATCAATATAAAAGAATAGTGCAACTACATGCATATTTTAATCTATTCTAGAACTTTTCTGTCAACCAAACAGGTTGTTTCTAATTTCTACTACATCCCACCCATCGACCCAAATGGGGCCTAATCATATGACCACGAAAGGAGCCAGAGGGGAGCTAGAGCCCCCCGCTCGTTTGTATCGGAATAAAATTTATATTCATTTTTTTGAAAATTTAAATCCCCCCCCCCCCAAATCATAGAAATATTTTATACATAATTTATCTTGTTTTCAGATAAAAATTTCTGACTCCGTCCATAGGTATGATTGACTGTAAAATAGTTATTAGATCCAAGTTCCTACTATTTTAATTAAGCAAATGAACTTACTAACCCTAATTACAAGGTATCTGAAGCTCACTACTTAAAAATATTAGTTTTAGAAGCATATTAATTGTGGGCGTGCATATATTGGCTTCTAAAATTGAATTAAAAAAGGCTTTTAATTTTTTAATAGCTCTAATAGAGATCGACAAATTTTTAGAGGCAAAATTATATATGCCTCGAAATGTTAAAATTTGCCTCCAAGGAATTTGAATGAAGGCAATTTTCATAAAAAGCCTCCATATTTTTTTTGGACCGGGGCTATGAGGACTATTTTCTTTAAAAGACCTAGCAATTATTAACGAAAGGCTTTTTTTTTTTTTGTAATTTTTAAAGACAACTAAAAAAGATAAATATATACGTTATATTATATTTGTTCTAGTGGCTCTTTAGATATCAATGTTACACAACAATGTGCTTAGGGTTTAGAGTTGCATTGAGGTTGTTGTTTTCATATGATTTTCTGTCACTTTTTCCACATTGATTTGTTTATCAGAACATAAAAATGAAAACTGTTGTTTTTGTTTTTTTTGGGTTGATTCTTCGGATACACAAATTTGATCGGATTCAATTAATTGGATAACAAGTATTATTGTCATTGTTATATAATTGTTCAATTTTCTTTAAATTTTACATGAATTATGATACACTCATCGTATATTAGTTTTAGTTCGACCAAATGATAAGTCCGTATTTATAATTGATTTTTATATTTATTTTGTAGGACTTATCACGTTTTTTTTTCATTTCGGGCCTTATTATGCGTAAGTTTGAGCTAAATCATTGTTTTGTAGGTAAGAAGGGAAAAAGACCATAAAGGGCATGAAAAGTGGAATCAGAAGCTGCGTATTTACGCAAACTATTTCGAGTAATAACCCAATACAAGCAATTCAGAGGAAAAAAGGCTGTAAAAATACGTATGTACGCAAGAAATCTTGAGTACTTACCCAAGGCCAGCGAGTTTGAAGAAAAATAAATCTGTAAATTTGCGTATGCACGCAGAAGATCTTGCGTACATACGCAACGTCTGCGACAGCAATTAACAACTTTCCGAATTTGACTGAGGTGCTGATTTGGAAAGATTTGTGAGGCGTTTCTCCACCACTTTTGAGTCCAGATTCATGCGGAATTCAAGGGGGGATGTTTTTTTTCAAATCTAGATAGATGAGAACTTTGAGAGTTTTTGGGGATATTCATCATTTAGTTTTTAGTTTTTACTTTTTTTTCTTCTTGGGTTCAATTTTCATCTTTTGGGGATCCTTGTGAAGAACAGAAGACGGGAGAATCAAGATTGAAGGGAGAAACAACCGAACAAGAGGAGTTTTGCGCCTGAAATTTCCAACAATTAAGTTTATTCTTCTCTTTTCATGAATTCTCTTTTATATTTCGTTCTTATATTTAATCTCATTATGAACTAATTTCAATTAAGTGTAAGGATGGTGTAGTTCATTGTTTTTTGTTATTATATGAAAATCCCTTGAGTTTGAATTTGTTTTCGTATATTTTCTTTGTTGTGTGATTCTAGTTTAATGATGTAATACGTGGTTAGGGCTTGATCACCCCTAATTATCGAATTTGAGAATCGTGATGAGGTCGAGAGACGATTCACGATATTAGCTCTAATTAGACGAGATCAATTGGGTTAAAGTTGCATGAGAATGAATTTAACTTTGATTGAGCCTTAAGGCAGTGTTTAAAAATTCATAAAAATACTTCTAAAGTTGGGATTAATTGAATGAGAATTGGTTAGTCTTAGGCTTAGAAGAATTTTATGAATTAATTCCGTAATGCTCGAGAGAGATTGTGGATATATTCGTTCCTAGGCTTCACACAACCACGAAACCACTCAACTTAGGGATTGGATTAGAATAGCAAATTACGTGAATGAAACCACCTTACACTTGTTTTTTCTTGCTTTGGTTATTTGTTATTATTGTATTTCGCAAGTCGTTTTTACTAAGATAATTAGGATTTATTTAGAAAATCACAACCTCTATTCAATTTGATCAATTTAGATAAGCAACACAAGTCAATTTCACGGGCCAAATCTCAATCCCTGTGGATTCGACACTCTACTCACTTTCTATATTACTTGTACGACTGCGTGCACTTGCGCAAAGTCCCAACACCAAACCTATTCAAAAACTTTTTATTTCGATGATTTTGGTTTTATTGAATTCATGTAATAAACACATATAAAGAATAACTTAATTCGTCATTAATTTAAGGGGCAAAAGTTTGATGGAACTTTCATGAAATTTTGATCAAAATACACAAAGAATTTTCATGGTTTTCACTATAAAAAACATAGCTATGCATAATTACATCCCCAAATACTTAGACCACATGTGGCTATAAAAGAAAAAAAAAAATCTTGACCAAATGTATTAATTAATATATTCTATTCTCTTTGATGCATCATCAACCTCTTGCCATACCATAGAAGATAAATTAGTAAAAGGGTTGAATATGATTTGCTATGATCTTGATGGTTAAATTCTACATCAAGCTAAAGCATATTTAATTAATTCTTTACTTATAAGAAGAAAACCCCTAAAAATATTTTATACAAATGAATTTATAAAAAATTTAGAAGAGTATATATAAAGTTAGAATTTGGAGTATTTGTGTAAAATATAGTACATAAATTCAGAATATAGTAGATATGCAAGGAAAGCTCCTTCGTACATACTAAAAAACTTTGAAATTTGACGATACTAACGAACAGGTTCGGAGAATTCACATTGAGAAAACAATTTCACTTTATATGAACGTATTTTTATATAATGAATAATTTTCAATTTATATTATGATTTAAGATTTCATAATTATAGTATTTCGAAAATAACTATACACGTAGTACTTTTTCAATACCTTCAAACATACATACAACACAGAACTTATCCAAGAGTCGAACATTTATTCATTCTTCTTCGCACATTGCACACATCATTATAAAGCATTCGTCAAGTTCTTATCACACTGTTGAGGCCAAATCCGAGTATCATATAAGAAAGCTTGAAATAACTAAGGCATATTGACTAATATTATGCAATCACAATTATACAGGAAGAAATCCCAAGTGATGATGGGAAAGGTTTAAAGAGGAGATGTTATGTGCAAAATTTTCGATAGATTAAACACAGGAGTACAAGTACAAAGGAATAATTATTTTGAAATTTAACAGAAAATAACTCAAAACCCATGAACAAATGTTAAAATTCAAGAAACTCATCCCAAAAAATTTTTCATTCCAAGAGACCTATTTTTGAGTTTCTTACATTAATCTTTCAATATTTAATTATCAAATATTGATTTAATAGTTTCATTAAAAATAAAATTTTCATTAATTATGTTTATTTATCTTGGAATTCAAGAAAATATTTTTATAATTTATATCACTTCAAATTAAAAAAAAGAATTAGAAAAATATTATTTATTAAAATCTTCATTTGTACAAATAAACTTAAAGAACTTGAAGGGGAAAAAAACATTTAACAAATAATTAATTAAGTTGTTAAATCTTGATGGTTCGCGATAACTTAGTCAAAAAAGTAACTATTAGGCTTTTTGAAGTGAAAAATTAATAGAACAAGTTTTTCGAATTAAAGGTTAACTACTTTTTAATCTTTGCGTTGCACAGGACGATAATTACAAATTAAAAAATTTTAGTATGTTTTATTTATGATGTAGCATAAATAATAAAATTTTTCTATATATATACATATTACAAATGAAAAATAATTACCAAAAAAATATTGAATACAATTTAATTATTAAAATGAGAAAAAAAAATATAAGAATATTTTGTATAAATATAACTTATTTTCATCCCATCTAGTAAAATAATATGAACATTGAAAAGAAAAATAATTAACTTTAAAGTTAAAAAGAAAAAAAAAATTAAAAAGAGAAAACGATATTATGATAATGTCTCATACAATATGTTCTGTAGCAAAACGAAAGATGAAAAAAATTTATCAAAAATCAACTTTTTGCTAGCATTAATAATTTCTCAAAATATGAATTGGAGTATGACGGTCAAAGATCATCCATAATTAGACATGCCTCTAGATGCAACTCTAGTTGGAAAAAAAGCAACTAATTATGATAAATCAAGCTTCAATTGATATCCAACTTGGGAGTAGGGGTTGACAAGGGGAATATTATGTGAGTTATTGTGAAAAACAAAAATTTTAAAATATATAAACTGAAAAGGTGATGTTTCAATGAAAAGTTGAGAAAGTAGTTATAAGAAATTGATACTGATTTTGAGGAAATAATTGGCTCAGTTATTGTGCCACCTAAAAAAAAGTTTTATATACCAAATTTCAAGAAAAAGTAGATAAAATTAACTAATTATGGAATATGGCGACAATTGTAGATTGTCCTAATAAGAATTAATGCATTGTAAGAGTAAAAACATGAATGTGATATTAATTTGTGGCTTGAATGGCTAGGTTTCATGTATAAATATGTCCATATATAAATACAATGATTTGAGAAATTAATGATTTACCATCACTACAGAAAAAACGCCCGATTCCGGCGGAATTATTCCGGGGGAAATTTTCCCCCGGAATTTTCTTTTTTTTTTTTAAACCGGGGGAAATCCGGGGGAAAATTTCCCACGGTTTTTTTTTTAATTTTTTTTTTAAAAAAACCGGGGGAAATTCCCGGGGAAATTTCCCCCGGTTTGTTTTTTGAATTTTTTTTTTAAAAAACCGGGGGAAATTCCGGGGGAAAATTTCCCCCGGTTTTTTTTTTGAATTTTTTTTTTAAAAAAATCGGGGGAAATTTCGGGGGAAATTTTCCCCCGGTTTTTTTTTTGAATTGTTTTTTAAAAAATCGGGGGAAATTCCGGGGGAAAATTTCCCCCGGTTTTTTTTTTGAATTTTTTTTAATTAAAAACGTACTATTTAGACATATTAAGCAAAACAATAAACAAAGTTGGAATTAGCTCAATGGCAAGGTATTAGTCTTGCATCCAAGAGGTCCCAAGTTCGAGTCCACACAAGAGCAAAATTTTCTTTTTTTTTAAATTAAAACCGGGGGAAAATTTCCCCCGGTTTTTTTTTGAATTTTTTTTTTTAAAAACCGGGGGAAATTTCCCCCGGTTTTTTTTTTAATTTTTTTTAATTAAAAACGTAATATTAATATATAATAGGCAAAACAATAAACAAAGTTGGAAGTAGTTCAATGGCAAAGTATTAGTCTTGTATCCAAGAGGTCCCAAGTTCGAGTTTGTACAAGAGCAAAAAAAATTTTTTTTAAATTAAAAACACTCTTTGGGGAAATATATTTATATAATATCAATACTATCTTGTCACTATTATTACTTATACTATCTTTTAATTATGTTTAATATATTTATAGGTATGTTTATATTGTATATATATGTTTATGTAGTATATAGAATATATATATATATATATATATTTATATAATATCAATACTATCTTTTAACTATTATTATTTATACTATCTTTTAATTTTATATATAATATACTTATAGGTATACATATGTCTATATAGTATATATATGTTCATATAGTATATAGAATATATATATTTATATAATATCAATAATATCTTTTAACTATTATTATTTATACTATCGTTTAATTATGTATATAATATATTTATAGGTATGCATATGTCTATATAGTATATATATGTTCATATAGTATATAGAATATATATATTTTTATAATATCAATACTATCTTTTAACTATTATTATTTATACTATCTTTTAATTATGTATAAAATATACTTATAGGTATGCATATGTCTATATATTATATATATGTTCATATAGGATATAGAAAATATATTTATATAATATCAATACTATCTTTTAACTATCCTTAATTATATTATCTTTTAATTATGTATATAATATACTTATAGGTATACATATGTCTATATAGTATATAGAATATATATGTTTATATAATATCAATACTATCTTTTAACTATTATTATTTATACTATATTTTAATTATGTATAGAATATACTTATAGGTATACATATGTCTATATAGTATATATTTTTTCATATAGGATATAGAAAATATATTTATATAATATCAATACTACCTTTTAGCTATTATTATTTATACTATCTTTTAATTATGTATATAATATACTTATCGGTATACATATGTCTATATAGTATATATTTTTTCATATAGGATATAGAAAATATATTTATATAATATCTATACTAGATTTTAATTATGTATAATATATTTATAGGTATACATATGTTTATATAGTATATATTTAACTATTAATATTTATATTATCTTTTAATTAGTGGAATACATAGTATATATATATATATATATATGTTTACGTAGTATATATAATATATAAGTTTACGTAGTATAAATACTATGTATTCCACTAATTAAAAGTATATGTTTGTATATGGTATACATATGTATATAGTATATATAATATGTTTGTATATAGTATATGCTTGTATAGTGTATATATAGTATATAGTATATGTTTGTATAGTATATGTTTGCATAGTGTATAGTATATAGTATATGTTTGTATAGTGTATATATATATATATGTTTACGTAGTATATATAATATATAAGTTTATATAGTATCAATACTATTAGAAGACAAAACTATTTATAAGAATCAGAAGAATATTTATTGGTATACATATGTTTATATAGTATAAATAATACATGTGTTTATATAATATAAATATTATATTTTAATTATTTATAATACATTTATTTTGTTTTTTAAAATTGAAAGAAAGAATGTTAAAATAAGAATAATCAAATAAATATATAATAAATATAAAACAAGACAAAATAGAACACAACTTCCAGCAATAGCCTGGTGGTGAAGGGTTGGTCATCTAACCTTGAGGTCACGAGTTCGAATTCTATCAATTACAAATATTTGCATATTTTGGAAGTTACTATTCCAGCGGTGGCTGAAGCGGCGGCGGCGGTCCGGCGGGCGGCAGCGGCGGCGGAGGCGGTTCAGGCGGGTGGTGGCGGCGGCGGCGGCGGTGGTGGCGGTCCGGCGGGCGGAGGCGGTGGCGGCGGCAGAGGCGGCGGCGGTCCGGCGGTCGGTGGCGGCTCCGGGCGGGCGGCGGCGGGGTGGTCCGACGGAATTCCGGCAGAAATTTCCGCCGGACTGTTCCGCCGGAAAGAAGTCCGGCGGAAATGTCCGCCGGAATTCCACCGGACCGTCTTTCCGGCGGAAATTTTCGCCGGACTTCCAATCCGGCGGAAAACGGCAGTCCGGGGCCATTTTTTCCGGCGGACACGATTCCGCCGGATTTCCCCCGATTTTCCGCCGGATTTAGCGTTTTTCGGCGGAAATTCTGCCGGATTTTTCCCCCGGTTTTGGCATTTTTTCCTGTAGTGCATAGTGATAATAACTAATAAATGAATATATATATATATATATATATATATATATAATTAGAAAGCCAGATATAAAAATGCATATAACAAGATATGATTTTCTTAAAATGAAGAATGATACAAAAAGTATATAATACATTTAGTCATTACAATTAACTATTTATAAAGACAAAATCACTTGCTAAATTAAGATTTATTAGAAAAAAATTGTACATCAAATTAATTTGGGGTTACTTTTATTTTTATAAGAGAGCTTATAAAATTTTCATATTTTATTCTTTAAACTTATAAGCTCATCCTCAAATTTTTTTCATAAATTTTATAAAACTAACATATCCACCACAATGCCACATAAACAACATACCTGAAATAGGCTCATTACACCATTTTACTTTATACACACACACACACACACACACACACATATATATATTAGATATAGATACTATATAATGTATAGGAAAAATAATAGGAGTTGATTAAGGACAAGTATTCAAGGTAAAAGATAATTATAATTTGAGAATATTGAATAACAAAAATGGCTTATATATGAATTTTAGGAGACTTTATTTATGCATGTGGTTGAATTTGATTGGTCAAAATATAAAAATAAAAAATTTATGACATTAAATGTGAAAAGACTAAGTAATAGTCAAGGATATCATTATTAAAATTAATACATGACTTGTCATATTGAAAAACTTATATGTATACATATAAATAGGGAAAAATGCACAGTACCCCCTTGTGGTTTGCGAAACAAACACGCTAGACCCTGTGTTTTTCTAATTGTTATAGAAAACCCCATGGTTTTAAAAATCAAATTTAACAAACCTTCGTGGCCATTCGTGTGATACACGCACATTCTGTGCAACTGATGATCATATTTTTGAGATAAAATGACAGTTTTACCCTTATGAATAAAAATTATTATTAAACCTTTTTTTAGTTATTAAATCTTCTTAATTATTATTAATCCTTATTAATTTAAACAATTTTACCTTAAACTGCCATCCAATAACCACCATTAATCCTTATTGATTTAAACAATTTTGCCTTAAACCGGATTGATTTAAACAAATTTATTAATCTTCCACCCAATAACCACCATTAATCCGAATTGATTTAAACAAATTTATTAATCTTCCACCCAATAACCACCATTAATCCGGATTGATTTAAACAAATTTTCCTTAAACCTTATTAATTTAATTCTTATTAATCTTCCACCCAATAACCACCGCCGGTGCCAACCTCCACCACTGCCGGCGCCGCCACATAAATCCACTACCATACCCTCCACCGCCGCCGTCCGCCGTCGCCACACTCAACACCACCATCCAAGAGAACATAGATCGAGAGTCCGGGAGAGAGAGAGAGAGAGAGAGAGAGAGTTGGGGAGAGAGAAAATAGATCAAGAGAGAAAGAGAGTCCGGGAGAGAGAGAGATCGAGAGAGAAAGAGAGTTGGGGAGAGAGAAAATAGATCGAGAGAGAAAGAGTCCGGGAAAGGGAGAGAGAAAATAGATCGAGAGAGAAAGAGAGTCAGGGAGAGAGAGAGAGAGATCGAGAGAGAACGAGAGCTGGGGAGACAGAAATCGCGACTCAACGACAAGAGAGAGCGGCAGGTGGCGGCGGAGGAGGCGGCGACGGCAACGGCGAGATAAATCTGAGGAAGGAATGAGAGAAATTAGAGAGAGAGAGAGACAGAGAGGACGGACGGCGGCGAGAGACAGCGAGGACGGACGGCGGTGGGATCTATCCGATATGGCGGCGGCGGCAATGAGATCTTTCCGATGAGTGCCGGCGGTGACAAGGTGGTTCGCCGGCGGTGAGAAACGAGAGGGAGAGGAGGCGTGAGAGAGAGAGAGAGAGAGAGAGAGAGAGAGAGAGAGAGAGAACAGATCAGTTTAGGAGGAAAAATGGAAAAAAAAAAACGTAAAAAAGAATGAAAAAGAAAAAGAATAAAGAAAAAATAAAAACAGGAAAAAGGGAAAAAGTAATATTGAAATATAGGGAAGGGTAATTTGGTCAATTCAATTAAAAAATTGACTAAATTGATCAAGGGGGTGGTGAGCAACTTTAAAAAAATTATAGGGTTTTCTATAACAATTAGAAAAACACAGGGTCTAGCGTGCTTGTTTCGCAAACCACAAGGGGGCACTGTGCATTTTTCCCCATATAAATATATGTATGTATACTAAATTTAAAAATTTGAGCTAATTGATAAAGTGTTAATAACTACAAAAACCAATCAATGGATATAATTATAAATTATGTTTAAGAAAGTAATTAAGTATAAGGAGTAATTTAAGGAGATAGAGATATATTATTGAAAATAATGGTATTAGGTAATTTTAGTTATAGAAAGATTTTAAGGTAATTAAAGAGAGAAAATGTAAATAAAGAAAATGTTTTACTGGCAAAATAATAGAAAGATAACTTGTCCAGCTCATTGTCCATATAAGCAAGAGATGGACACATAATGAGTTTAATCATATATATATATATATACATAAAATTATATATATATATAGATAGATAGATACTTTATAATGTATAGAAATAATAGGAGTTGATTTAGGAAAAGTAGTCAAGGTAAAAGATATATTTATATATATATACACACACACACATACAAAATCTAAAAATTTGCACTAATTGATAAAGAGTTAATAATTGAAAAAGCATTAATAATTTGAGCTAATTGATAAAGCGTTAATAATTACAAAAACCAATCAATGGATATAATTATGAATTATGTTTAAGAAAATAATGAAGTATAAGGAGTAATTTAAGGAGATAGAGATATATTATTGAAAATAATGGTGTTAGGCAATTTTAATTATAGAAAGATAATTAAAGAGTGAAAATATAAATTATATGTATATATATATATATATATATAATGATGTCCATCTTTTGTGTTCATCTCTTACTTATGTGTACAATGAGCTGGACAAGTTGTTTTTCCATTATTTTGCCACAAAAAATATTTTCCATATTTACATTTTCACTCTTTAATTATCTTTCTATAATTAAAATTGCCTAACACCTATATATATATATATATATATATATATATGGGATGGGGCCAGGTTAGGGTTTTGGATTGGAATTGGAAGACGATGGGGGTTGGTATTTTTTTTTTAAATAAAAATAAAAATAAATAAATTTAAATAATTTTTATAAAAATAATATAATTTGTATTTTATCCAATTTTTGTATATTAATTTCGTTAATAATTTTTAATTTAGGAATTATATCATTAATATGTATTTTATCTATTTCTTTACAAATATTATTCTTTTTTAAATTTATATTGCTATTATTATTATTTTTTTTTTCTATGACATGCCATCAATAAGAATAACAATTCATTTTATTTATCTAACACATAATCACAAAAAAATGCCAACTCATTTTATTTATCTAACACATCATCACAAGAAATGCCAACTCATCTTATTGGCCTACGGGACTGAAAGTGGATTTAACTCTTCAAAAATATATGTGTAATCCAAAACTAAACACGAAATTCTGCACAATTGTATCATCACAATCTAGCAGCAGCTGCAATCCAACTTGAATAAGTTTATAATATTATTTCCGTTACACGATTAAATTTCAAATGCAACATTGATCTTTAGATCTTTAATCTGATTTGATATATATATAATTAGATATGTAATGAAGCAGTTTTAACACAAAAATTATCATGAGAATTCTGTGATTCTAATCATTGGCCTAAGAAAATTGGCCCAAACAAATAAAATGACACAAGATAAATTTAACGTAATTTGAAGTTATTGTCTGATTAAAACGAGTGCTCCAATTTTTAAGGAACAATACACAAACTAATACATATAAATTGAGACATAATGAACAAGTCATGATTTGTAATGGTCTCATTACTTTTAAAAACTGAAAATAATTCAAAATTTGCTACGAGGTCTTGTTAAGATTGACTTAGAGGATCTTTATTGACCTGAATAGATGAGTATTGGCAGCAATTATCTTCACGAAGAAAACAAGAAAATGGAACATCTGAGGATCATGCAATATACACACATTATGCTAATGTTTATCATTAAATCACTAAACGGTGTCTCGATGGGCTATAACAAGTTCTGCCCAAGCACCCATCTCATTAGCGAAAGAAGTGAAGCCAGATCGCAAGACTACAACCAACGACTTTGGTTGTTTGGCCCGGTAGCTTTTGCAACACCTCTCTCGTCAAATGATGCGCAGGGAGAGCCTTTCAAGTCGGATCAAAAGACATCCCTTTAATGTTCAAGAGTACCTCTGCCACGGCTTCGATATCATCAACAGGATGGATAATGGATGTAAAAGTAGATTTTTGATCTGTGAACCTCTGCTGGAATACAAGAACTGCAAATATGAGCTCACTAGCAACGGTCATTCATACGGTTAGTACTCAATCACTATTCCGTAACAATTTTTGTATCCCAAAATAAGCTAAAACCACAAATAGACCATAAAGCTGTCACAGTTTAGTGACTATTTATTGCGTTCACAAAATTTCAATCACAAAACTGCTAGTTTTTTGTAGTGGTTTGTGAATTTTATTTAATTATTATTTTGTTATTTGTTCATTGTTGGTGCTTGTTTTATATTGACATAAATGCATTAAAATATTGACCAAAATAATCTTCACATAGTGGGGTTGATTTATCGATTACAATGAATGTATTAAATTGCGTATTGAAATGATCATGTAATGATATAATCATCGATCGTTTCTATAAAAGAAAAAAAATTAAAAGAATTCCCCAAACAAATATATAATTAGACTTGATTCGTTGCATATTTTCACGAGAGTAGTGGCAGAGCCAGAACTTTCAGTCAATGGGGTCAATACTCGTGGACCAACCAACCATCGGTCACCATTTCCTTCCGATATATTCAATTATCGAGAGCATCCGAAGAACAATCATTTGAAAAAATATTGAAAGTATTTCCAATAATCTTATTTTTGGCTAAAAATCTACCGGGATTTAATATTCTTGTTAGGTATATTGGTATTGTTAATAATTCAGTAAATCGATAAAATATAACTAAAAATGAAAGATTTTGTATATTATT
The DNA here is from genome assembly GCA_026212405.1 of Petrea volubilis. Taxonomy (NCBI): domain Eukaryota; kingdom Viridiplantae; phylum Streptophyta; class Magnoliopsida; order Lamiales; family Verbenaceae; genus Petrea; species Petrea volubilis. The sequence continues at coordinate 27,422,625 of CM047871.1, forward strand.
TTTGCTTCTTAATTGTGAAGGGCTTAACAAATTTGGTCGGCCTCTTAATTGAAACAAACAAACTTAATAAATTAATCAACTCATCACTCATGTAGCATATATGTATCATCTATACTATTAATAAAGCACCTGGAGGGTCTAATAACTATCTTGGTATTTGGTCTCTTTTGGTGTCTCCACTTTCCGATTTATATTCTCTATCCTGTTTTACTATTAACATGCTTTCAATTTCATTCCTTTTTCCTTTTATCTTTCTCCATCAATATATTTTTCATCTCTCTTTTATTTTTTAAATTTTTTATTTCTTATTTATTTGTTAATCTTATCATTACAAAGAATTAAAAAAAAACATATAATAATGTTTAAGTCCAATAAATATAATATTTTAACTTTATATTCATAATTTAAATATGTAATTAAATTATATTTTATTTTTCATTTGTGCACGCATCAAGTGTGTCCAACTGGCTAGATGAATTTATGAATGAAAAAATAATTTATTGTTTTTAATTATTATAGAATTAGTGGATATCAATTTATACATGTATATATACATGATTTTGTTCTTATATTCAATATAAAAGGTTACTCATTTCTTTTTAACTATTTTAAAATTGAAAGAGAGTTTCCAAATTTATCATTTTCCCCCTTTTTATGACCCTCTTCGATTTAAATTTATATTTTTGTGAGTGGGGTCAATTAATACTATTATTGCTATATTTTTTTTTATAAATTAATATACATATGTATATATATAATGGAGTTCCTAAAAGTTGGGGGGGGGGGGCAATTGCACCCCCTCACTCTCACATGGCTCCACCGACGAGAGGATAGTTAAGACAAACACATAGAATTACATGAGATGATCATATATTGATTGTTTCAATATATATATATATATATATATATATATATTGAAACGTGAGATGATCATTCACTATGTTCCTTCAATTCCCAATCATAATATTTTTTCTCAAAAAAATATACACCATCATCTCATGCTTCCCAAAAGCAATTCTTATCTCTACAACATTGGTCCAATCCCGATGAAAAAGCATCAAAATGCTTTGATTTTATAAATGACGGGAAAGTGATACTAAGATCGCAACCGAACATAGTAGTTTCAAAAACATTCTGACAAAATCTCCAATTGAATTCTTGATTCGTAGCAAGTGTATGATGCCCTAGATCGTTGTCATGAGATCTGCAGTGCAACAGCAATGGCGGAGAATTTGGAGAGAGATTGTTAACCACATGAACTCTAAAGTCTTTTAGTAATACAAATACTTTTGTTAGAGGGAAATGCCTGAACAAGGTTGGCAATTATAAAGATAAATAATATCACCCTCCTCATCATTTTTGTACAACTCACTTTTCTAACAAGATCAAATAATAAGTGATGTTGAAGTCTTGAAGAATACTGTTATTTTTCACCATCGAATTGAAGTTCATTTTATAGAGCCAAGATGATTCTAGATATAGAAATTAGTCATCTATTTTATTATATATTTGAAAGAGGTCTTTTTCATCAAAATGTGCAATTTTGATTAAATTTTCAATTCTTAGAACTTTTAATTAATTTTAATTAATTAGGATGGATTCTTTGATTGGTTTGTATGCATTAATTTTAAATTTCTTAATTCTCTCTCTCAAACATTCAAATCCACCAACTATCCATATAATTTATTGATTTTTTAAGGCTCCATAAACTCTCTCTCTCTCTCACACACACACACACGCGCGCGCGCACACACACAAAAAAAAATATAAAAATGGAATAAGTAATAATTTCAAATAATAACATAATAACATGTATGGATAAAGAAATTTTTAACTGAAATCTATATATAATAACATGTATGAAAAAAGTTTTTTTTGACCAAAAGCTTTAATCCCAGTGATTAAAAAAAAAAAAAAAAGAACTAAGAAAGATAGGAAATGTTGACGAAGACTTGGGTTGCTCAATATATCGAAGAATACCATCCTCTTCATTACCCATTTTCTCCAATTACACCCAATGTATCTTTAGATGAATGATACATCATACAAAGATTCATCCAATAGTTTATATTTAATTGCCTTAACCACCACTAAACTCAAATTAAACTCAATTTTTAATTTACCCAACTAATAAGAAAAATCAATATTTGTCCCTAAAATATCTCTTATTACATTATTTTTAACTAAAAAATGAATATGGCAGATTTCTCCTCTCCAACATTCTCTCATTCACTCTCTCTCTCTCTCTGTTTTGTTTTCTTTTTTTTTTTCAATTACACAATTATACGATTTTAACTAAAAAAATAAAAAAATGAGCAGATTTCTATTTTTTTTTTCTGACATTGTATTGTCATTCACTTCATTCTCTCTCTCCCTTTTTTTTTTCTTTTTCAAAAACTCATACTCTTCGTTGCCATCAAATTCTTCTGTTGTCCTATTTGACTCTCCATTGAATTCCTTCACTTATTGATATATAGTTCATCAGTGATCAGGTACTCCTAATTTTGTGTTATTTGTAATTACAAAGAAAAAAAAAGGAGGGAGAGAATGAAGTGAACGACAATACAATGGTAGGAAAGATAATAGAAATCTGCTATTTTTTTTAGTTAAAATCATGTAATTGTGTAATTGAAAAAAAAAAGAAAGAAAAACAAAGAGAGAGAGAGAGAGAGAGACTGAATGAGAGAACGTTGAGGATAAGAAATCTGCCGTGATTATTTTTTAGTTAAAATTAGTGTAATACAAAATATTTTATGGATAAATACTGGTTTTCCTTATTAGTTGGGTAAATTAAAAATTGAGTTTAACTTAGGTTAAGGGGTGGTTAAGGTAATTAATATACACCATTGGATGAATTTTCGTATGATGTGGCAGTCATCTAAAAGTACATTGAGTGTAATTGGAGAAAAAAAGGTAATGGAGAAGAGTCTGATCCCAAAAAAACCATTCATTTCTTATTTTTAATTTATATTATATTACGTGTATAAAATTATTTTTTTAATTATATATTTAACATAAAATTTTTAAATTTAATATATATTTATTCATTAAAATAGAAAGTGAAACACAATTTAAAATATAAAATTTCGTGTGGTCAACTAATCACTCGCCCTCATAAAATTGGTCCCATAATTCTACTTTAAGAGGACCCACTTAAAAAGTAGAAAGTACAGATGAAAACGTGCATATTGGACAAAACTCTGCAACTAAAAGACAACTTCACTTTTGCGTCCAAAAAAAACAGAAAAAAAGACAACTTCACTTCCCTCTAAATTTTCAGCACAATTCCGAGAAAAAGAAATGCTACGACGTAGATGTTGATAATCAATCCCACATTAATAATAATTATTATTATCATTAGAAAAAAAAAATTCAGGAATACAAATGTACATCTAACTCAATATTTAAGAGGTCAAAAACATGAACTTGGCCTTTTGAGGAAAGCAATGTGAATGTAACAAACATGAAGTCTAACCTACGCGAAATTTGATATTGATTTTTAAAGTGGAATTTTTACTGAATTACTAGTCTTTTATTGTTTCCATCATCTTCTACACAAATTGCACTCTGTTTGGTACTTGAATCCTAAGATGAAATTAACACTTTTACTTTTTTTTTTTTTTTTTCATATTTTTCTTGAATTGCATTTCATTGTTACTGAGCTTTACTTTTTATTTTTGTCTTTACTATGTACGCACTGTATTTTCTCAATTGTTTTAGCTAGACATTCAAATTTCCATCTATTACTTCTGCCTTTTCAATTGGGAGCAATTAGGAAGTGAATAACTCAAATAATTCATTTGGAATTTTGACACGTGCTAGCTTAATTTTTCTATTATGGCGGCAAAAAGTTGAAAGTTCATATTCAAATCTTACAGTACCATGAATTGCAAGGAAGTGAATCTAAAAGGAAAAATATCTTTTTTAAAATTTTTAGATTTAATTAAAACAAATATGTTCATATTCATTCGAAATTAAAACTACTGACCTTACGAATCATCGAGAACTATTTGAGCTCGTAAAAGCCATTTAATGTGCTTAATTCTCTAGCATTTTATCTTTATCTACATAGTCATGCCTCTCTGTTATACTTAGATTGGAGTATTTTCTTTTCATATAGTTAAGATTCCTTTGTTGACATACCTCGATAGTGAATACTTAATTAGAAATAAAAGATAATCACTTGTTAAATTTTTTTATTAAAAAGTTTAGTACTAAATTACTACTTGTTGATGAATTTGGTGCGATGATTGCCAATGCATTTGCATTTTTATGAGGTCTTTGGAGTTTAAGTAAATTGATTTTTTTTCTCAATTGCTATTGCCGCATGAACAAAAATGTGCCTATTGTCCTTCATAAATATAAATAATATGTAAGAAATACAAATACATTAACTAAAAATATGAATTTTATGGACAAAAATGATATATTATACATAAATATAGTTACTTTATAATTTAATATCTAATTGTATTTGAACTAAGAGGAAATTTGTTATAAAAATATTTTTTCTAAAAGTTTTATTCTTTCCTTTTGATTTTGTTCTTTTTAAATACTTTTAATAGCATAGATAGATCAATGGATGATAAAATTAAGAAAACTTTATCAAAAATATACATAGATCTTTCACGTACACAAGTTTCCTACAATTCATATAGTTAATTTAAATGGATACCTCAAGCAACCAACATCATTTATATTTTAACAATAGGGGATTCGAATGTGTTATCTCAAAAAGATAAAGCTTATTTTAATGGAACTTTGTTCAATATTTAGTTGGATATAAACAATTTTTCAGTCTATTGATTCCATATATACTTGTCCCCTCAAATACGAGTTTTTATGATGTGGATGTGCACAACCAACCACAAACTCCACTCTCATTGCTACCTAACTTATAGTGCGATCTGATTTACGACTAATAAAGTACTTTTTTTTTCTAGTTCCAATTTATTTTCTCAAGCCTCAATCAACATTCATGTATTAAGTGTAGAATAATCTCTCTAATTATCTATACTATTTATTATTTTAAATAACTCCCATCTCTAGCCCTACAAAAAATCATACTCACGGGTTTTATGATTAATCACAGTTGCAGTTGACTGACCTTAGTCACCTCTAAAAAATACCATGTGTACAATTTCAAAAAATCTCAACAAGTTTAAAGTTTTTTGTTTTTAATTTTTGAGTAACTGGCTAACTGGGGTCAAAATTCTCTCTCTTCCCCCTCTCTCTCTCTTCATGTTTTCTAATTTCTCTTTATCTCAAGTCATTCCCTTAATCATTTTAACCTGTTGAGTTTAAAGCCATTGAGTTTTTGTTTTAAAAATAGTGAGAGTAATTTCAAATAAAAGCACATTGTAAAATATTTTTAAGTAATACGTTCAAATGAAATTGTTTGACTTTAAAAAAAAAAAACTCTACTATAAAAACTACAACTCGATAAATATTTTTTTAATTCCGTCCAAACGGGCCCTTATGTTTAAATATG
>CM047871.1:27428138-27587066 GCA_026212405.1 Petrea volubilis
TACGGGGCTATATGGAAACGCTATGAGAAAATGAGTAAATTTGTGTCAAAAATTGTCATTAATTATATATATTTAGTAACAACAAATTGATGTTGTCACAAAATATAATATATACAATGTCAATGGTGACAACTTATTGTAAAAAAGTGGCAACATAGTGCATACAAAAGTGATAATTAGTGACACACATATTGTAACAACTTAGTAGCAATGAAATTTTTTCACAAAATTCTAATAACAATTTTTATTATCACCAAGTTGTCACTGTACATATATGATTAATTATTAATGGTGACAACTAAAATATTACTTTTTATCACCATTGATTGATATTGTGATAACATAAATATTGTTGTAACCAAAAAAACTTAATTAGTGACAAAATAGAATGTACTACCACTTCATACAATCATTGATGGCAACTTTTATATTCACTTTTAAATTTGTCAATAATATCACTTTTTCTTATAGTGAAAATTCTTATATGGATTGGATGTATGTGTCCCATCCATGCATTATATAATCCAGATTTAACTACATGTTATATATATTTTATAAAAAAATAAAAAATTAATATATAACACGTAGCTGAATTTAGATCGCAGGGTGCATACACCCGGTTTATAAAAGAATTTCCCGAGCTATATTGATGAAATATTGTTGTCAATGCGCCAATGTGATTGGATAATAAGTGAGTCTATAGCCAAGGGACACAATCGCTTTCTAAGAATTAGTAATATTTTTATGAGAAAAATGCAATTTTGGTTCTCTAATTATACTTCTAAATTGTGGGCGCCGCGCTCGCACGAAAGATATTTGAGTATTTTTGTGTTTGAAGGGTTTCGAATCTGCAACTCCAATGAAGGAAAAGAGGAGTTCTACAGTTAATGCTTTGTTCATTTTTTTCACTTATTATATCATTGTAAAATTATCAAAGTATTAAGTATTGAAATTTTGTAATTATGACTCTTAATTTTATTTATTTTTTCCTAGCAGTTGTTGTAAATTTACAAAGACATGGAGATTCAAACCTCTGTTGTTGACTCCATATAAATGTTGAATGGAAATATTTGAAGCCCGTAGTGTGCACGGCATTAATAATTTCCTTTGCACAGAATATCTATAACTAAGCAAATGATTTTTCATACTTATCAAAAGATATGTTGTTAATATCTTTTAAAAGAGAGAAAAAGTCTTTATGCTGTCCTCTTCGTTGAATTAAGAATATAAATCTATATCTATACTTTATATTAAATAAAGACTTGTTTTACTTTTTCTTTTGTTTGTGTATATTTGAACTCTCTCAAATACTATACTAAAATAACTGTAAGTATAAAATATTTAGTTATTATGGGTTTGTCTATTGTTAGGTAGGATATAAAAAGTTTAATGTTAGGTACCCTTAACTGTAAGTACCTGTTACCTGTTTTACAGGTTACGTTTACCTGTAACTTAGTATGCAGGTTGCCATAACCTGCTACTTGTTGTTTACCTATAAATTTAAATTTTATTTATATGTGTGAGGTCCATTATATTAAATCTATTTTATCCATTTATCATTTAGCTTTTTTTATTCATTTTTTATTAGATATTTTTTAGCATTTGATCTATCACCAAACATAATAACATGTAGAGCATTTTATCATACAAATTTTAATAAAAAAAATATTATAATTTATATTAATTTCAACAAATTTCTTATGGCAATGTGTTATTAATTTTTTTGAAATATATTTTTTTATTGAATATAACAACAAAAATTCGATTGCTTCTTAAAATATTAAATTGGCGCTTAAAATGTATTTTAAATTCGAAATTAAATTGATGCTTAAAATGATATATCCATCTCTTAATTATAAATTTAACAATATTTATCTATCTTCTTAGTTTATTTTATTTTGATCAATGTTCCAGATCACTATTCATCATTAGTTAATTTATGTCAATTCGCTAAAGTTATAATTAAAATTCCATAACTCCCATAAATCAATAATTTTTATAATAATTACTTAATTTATTTAACTAAGTAAATAAATATTTTATAATGATAACTATGAATTTATACTAATAAAAAAAATCTTTCAATTTTTAATTTAGAAAATAAAATTATTAACATAAGTTATTACTATTATTTAATTTGATACTCTACTTATACATTTCATTATAATATAATTTATATATGTACATATTTACCACTCATTTTCCATTATATAATTAGCCTTTATATGTGTTAGACAAAATAGCAAAATGGGGGGGGGGGGGGGGGGCGAGAGAGAGAAGAGAATTAATTAGTATTGATTAACCTTTCCTACTTATTAGGATTCTCTCCTTATTAATCCCTTAAATTGAGGAGATTTGAAAATATATGTACCATGTTTTTAATAATTAAAAATAAATAATTGTGACTTATATAGTTGGTTATAGGTCAAAATAAAATATATAAATCTGTTAAAAATAAATTTAAGTACACATGGCAATTAATTAAGGCCATACCTAATATTAGGTAGTACAAAGCTACCTTTTATTCTCTCTAATCTTTCTAACCTACTTTTAATTTCCCTTTTTCTATTCTCTTTTGTCTTTCTTCTCTCATCTCTCACATAGGGATGGCAACAGAACGGTTATGGGGCGAGTTTAGTCAAACCTTGGGTCTGCCCCGCTGGGGATTTTTTGGACCCGGGCCTAGACCCGTCGGTTTTGGGTTGGACCCAATTTATATTTTTAAAATAATTAAAAATATATATTTTTCAAGAAAATTGATATTATTACAATTTTATAAATGTGAAAAAAAATAATAGTACTACCAAGCACTAATTATTTACATATTTTTATGAACATATTTTAATTTTTAAAAAATTAAACATCGTTATCACATATTTATTTACACATATTCTGAAATCATAACTTAATTATTAATGTCATATAATTATTTTTATATACAAGAGTATCATATTTATTTTTTTAAGTAACTATTTATATAATATGTACTTTTATATATGAAATATAGATGTATATTATATAAATTTACATAAAATAAAAAATATATGTAAATTACTAACGGGGCGGGTCCGGGTTTTAAAATGAGGACCTAGGACCCGCCCCGGTTACCATCCCTGCTTATATCTCTTTTCTAAAATTTTTCTTTTACTTCCTTTCCTACTTAATTTTTAATCATATACATATTCAATAAAAAATTTATTTTAAATTTAATCATTTTTATTTTACACACATATTGAGTATGCCAAATATACTAATATTTATTGTTATTGAAGTTTTTTTGGAATTTACTTATACAATTAAAATCTAGAACTAACATTGTGGCAAAATTGCAGCATGGAGTTCCGCTGAAAAATAATCCGAAGAAAACAATTGTCCGAATTTTGATGCAATTCCTTTTATAAAAGAATTTGAAAAATAACCACTATTTGTATATATATTTTTTTGGTCTTATCCATTCGATTCCAATTCAATATCGGACTAATCTACATCGATTACTGTAGATGCCCTTTATGGGAACGATCCTTCTAACCATTCATTCAAAATTCCAAGATTCGAATTTTGGACACTACTTAAGGGGTCTAGTGCTTCATCCAATTAAACCAATTGGTAGTTGGTAATCACTGTTTGAATACATATATTTCCATTCAACCTTTATAAGGAATCAACCAGACTGGTTTGGATCTCTATGTCCTCGTCCACTGGTGTGGAAACGTATCAATTACTTTGATAGAAAATAACTCTACTAGTTGGGAGACCCACAAAAAAAAAAAAAAAAAAAAAAAACTATACTAGTTGGGAGACCAAAACCTATACGAAGTCAACCCAATGAAATTATATTTCTCTCTCTATATATGCATATTACCAAGTGATCAAGTGTGGAATATATGCCATCATATTGGTGAAGCAAATTTAGTAATATTAGTTTTCAGTGCCATAGATTAATGGAGGGCAAATTACTTGAGGCTGCTTGCAAAGGAGACCTCTGTACCCTTTACCATTCAGTTGTAGAAGACCCTGCAATCTTTCAAAAACTGCACTCATATGCAAGATCACCGGACACGCCTCTGCATCTGGCTTCGATGTTCGGGCACGTCGATTTCGTGAGGGAATACATAAAGTTGAGCTCGATCACCACGCGCCAACTCTGTCGACTCAATCGAGATGGCTACAATCCGTTGCATTTGGCCGCGGCCAATGGCCACGTCGAGATAGTCAAACATCTGCTGGAATGCTCGTCCGGACATCATCAGCTGGGCATGACGAGAGACAGAGATGGGCGAACTGCGCTACATTGTGCGGTGGCCGCGGCCGGAGATGTTGATGTCATTGACGTGCTCTTGGCTCGTTGTCCCGGGGCTGCAATGGAGGTGACTACAGATCAAGGGGAGAGTGTTCTGCATCTTGCAGTGAAGCACCACCACTTTGAGGCTTTGGAATTCTTGATTGAGAAACTTGGACCGTCGGCGGCGGCGTATTTGCTGAATCTAGGAGATCGGGAGGGCAACACAGTCCTGCATTTGGCGACTGCCGGAAGACAACTTCAGGCAAGTCTTTTTTTTTTTTATTTATATATATATATATATATATATATATATTTCTCCTTTCCCTTGTGTGTGTGTGTGTTTGACTAATTAGGAACACTCGTCTGTATTTGCAATCCGAATCTTATATAATATTTTCCATGTCTATTGGTTAATGGTTGAAATTAAGAAAGAAAGAAAAGAAAATTATATTAATGACAAAACAAATTTACAGTATAAAAGTTATTATCAATAATATTTGTGCATTGTTTCTAAGTTGTAGTCCAATGGTAGAAATTCGAACTTATCATTATTGAGATCCTAAGTCCGAACCTTCTTATCCTCTTCTATTTCCCTTTGGGTGAGTATGTGTATATGTAGAGCATTTCGATTGATATCTATAGAATATACCGAGTTAATTGTATTAAAAAAAATACGTGCATTAAGTGACAATACTAGGTCCAGATAAGAATTTACCTATGGATGCTGTTCACTGTGACATTAATATAAAAACCTCATCATATTTGTAGATTGTGGAGTACTTGATAAAGCTGCCCGGCTTAGATGTCAATGCAGAGAACTTGTATCGCCTCAGGGCATTGGACATGGCATCGTTGCCTGCCTCCGCCCGCGCTTTTAGCTCACACAACGACTCGTATGTCGATCCGGCAATGTTTAGTTCCCAAACGGGACCAACGAATATTCATCAATCCGTGCATCGGAACATTCCAGGTGTTATGAAACAAGATAATAGAGGGGGAGTAATATATCTGTAATTTATGATATATAATTTTCATTCCATAACGCCAAACAACACTGTTATAGTACATAGATATTTATAGATTCTATCTGACTGAATCTAGCCTGATAGATGAACCATCATTTAATATGATACTTTCTCTTTTTCTGATATATGTACTAGCTTGTAAGCCCCATACATTTACCAAGGAATTCTTTAAATTCATTTTACATGAAAATAACAGATTACTATTTTCAACATCAGGGTCGTCGTTGGGCAACGAACGGCAGGACGAAGAACACGAGAAACGCGATTGGTTGAAAGAGATGAGAAGCGGCATTATGGTGATGGCATCACTAATCGCAACTCTAACATTCCAAGTCGCGTTATCCCCTCCCGGCGGAGTGTGGCAAGACTCGGGTCCGGATATTCCAGTCAGAGGCTCAATCGCCCCGGCAGGGCACAAGCCAGGGAAATCAATTCTCTATGATTTGGATCGCAACCTGTACAGTGTTCTAATGTTTCTCAATGCAAATGCATTCCTTGCTTCTATCACTACCATCGTTGGTTTGTTGAAACCTTTCAGGCTCTCCTCTGTCAGACAGCATATGGTGGGAATCTCAGTTAAGGTCACTGTGCTCTGCACAACAGCAGAGTTTTTCACAATTTTGTTGCTCCTCGCACACAAGAGCTTGCTGCTTCAACCACTTACCATGGCATCCTTCATTTTTTGGCTAGTCGTTCTAGGGGGTTTCCTCATTCGCTTCTTTCTGGACACTCTAGGGAAATTCGTTCGTAGTTTCTTTCCAAAAAACATTCCTTAACGAGCAAGACGCGACTTGATTAATCATACGATAAGTTTATTAAATGAACTCAAAACACAAAAATAGTTATAAATAAAAAATCTACAAAAAAAAAAAATACTTACAATATTTTAATTTTCACAATTGTCAATGTTGATTTTTTTTTTTTTTTTTACAAACTGAAACCGCTTTATGATTGTCTCATTTGAAATGTAATAAATATATGGATAAGATAAATGTATCATAAATTAACCAATGACATATACTTAAATAAAAATACACCATCTTTGTATTTAATGAACTAAAGTAGAAATTTATTTTTATTCTTAAAACCAAAATCAGAAGCATAATATTACATTAATAAGTATTTAATACATCTATGTATATTATAAAAGTGCGAATAACTCATCCGTGTTTTACGTTTCTTTCTATTTTTGTGAAGACTATCATAACCTTATACAATAATCAAAAATAATTTTTATTAGTGGTCCTTTGGTAATTTTAAATATACGCCTTTTAATGGAATACTAAACAAATAAAATACCTAAATTACAAGTAACGAAATAGACTTCTATTTGGACTCTTAATTTGAAAAACTTTTAATAATTCGTGAATACATAAATTATTAGTAATTAAATCGACTTCTATTTGAATCCTGAATTTGAAAGACTTCACAATTGTAAGTAATTAAATCGACTTCTAGACGGCTACTTTGGAAGTGTGAGGTCTGCCACTAAAGCAAATATGTTTCGTAATCTTATTATGTCACTCTGTAATATCATATTGAATTGTATATTTATTTTGTTTCTTTTAGGTCTGCGAGTTGGATTTGATCTTTAATTTCCATAAGGTACGTTGTGTTTTGGCCTCCATTGCTTCTTGAATCCTTCGAGATTTATCTGTGATCGTGATCCATTCATAATATTTAGAGTTCTACTTATACCTGCGTCTTGAAGAGTTAAATAACTTAACTTGAGACAGTTGCAGTAGATAGAGCTGGTTGATGGTGGAACTTCGTTGGTGATTGGCCTTACGGCATGCCTGGGGAACTTGAACTAAAATAATTTCTGCATTTTGTACTTTTAGCCGTACCTTTCGGATTGCCTCATTGTTTCCAGGAATCCATCGGGATTTCTCTATGTTTGGTTGTACGAAACTGTAAAAAGAGAAAAAAGGGGCGGGCCAAAAAAAAAACACAGAACTGATTACTCCATATAAGTACTGGTAATTATTAAAATTGCACCATATTTCATTTTTGTGTTTTAGATGTCAGATTTTTTGTGTTTTGACTCAGGTTGTGGAATTTTTGATATCAACTTATTGAATTTTTGCTTTTCAGGTTGTGGATCAGGACTTAGTGCGGAGGTACTGACTTAGAGCAAGCACCATTGAAGGCTTGGATATATCGGAGTTTTAATCTACAAGTGATAAGATTCAAAGTATAAATTCTGTAAGTTATTCTTAAGATCTAAACTTAATAGCAATATATGTTGGTCTCGCAGCGGCTTAACATGCTTCAGATACTGCAATTTGACAACCGTTACTTTGCATGAATTTCAGGAAAGATAGGATGAACTTATTAGACTTTAATTATTCAGGACGCACTCACTTGTGACAAGCCAACGACCAATAAAAGCATTGGCAAACCAATCTCTACACAGTTTCCTAGCTGTAAAAAAGACAATATAGCAGCATATGACAGAGTGACAGACTAGGAATTATACCAGGATTTCAGGAACATTTATCAAATTAAGCAATTATGGATCTTGATGACTTACGTTAGATTGCATGTGATCAGTGCAAATTACGTTCTGTAACTATGTGTTATTACCCAAACTTCCACTCTTAGTTTCAAAATTACAAATAGCCCTTCGTAACATCATTCATACATGCGAACAATTTAAAAAGTGAACTTCAATTATAGTATCATTTAACTAATGTCTAATATTCAATAGAAGGGGGTCATTGCAAGGTTGAAATAAGTTACAAGAGACAAATGTGTAGTTTTGCACCCGAGACGGGATATGTGTGTGAGTTTATATAGTTATAGGGGAGAGCACTTTACTTATTGCAATTTATTAACCAACTATACTTCGAAGATTATTTGCAATCATATTGGTCTATTGTGCGTCAACTGACGTGAGAATTTTTTGGGACACATATTATGAAGCAATGTCTGAAGACTTTAACAAAGAATTACACACATCAAATGAGTTGTGCATTAACAAAAATTTAAAAAGTTTGAAGTTTTTCTTAGAGAGCATGGGAATAAGCATACAGTCATATGACTTGCCAAACATTCTGATTGACATGATTGATATGCATGATGATTTGGCAAGAGAAATACGAGATGAAATGTCAATAATAATACCTCTAGAAGATTTACAAGCAGAACTCAAATTGAATCGTGAACAACACAATGCTTTCTCAATGATCTTAGATTGTGTTAAAAAAAACACAGGAGTCATTTTTTATTGATGGGCCAGGTGGAACTGGTAAAGAATTCTTATACTGTGCGTTGTTAGCTCATCTTAGATCCAGAAATCAAATTGCAATTGCAACTGCAATATTTGGAGTTTCCGCTACCATAATGCCAGGCGGAAGAACAACACATTCACGTTTCAAAATACCAATAGATGCAAATGAATCGAGAAAGTGCACAATGTCCAAGCAAAGTGGCGTTGTGGAGTTGTTACGTAATGCAAAATTATTGATATGGGATGAAGCACCAAGGGTAAAGCGATGGGCTCTTGAGAATGTTAATGAATTACTTCAAGATGTGATGGGAAATTGCAACGTTTTTGGTGGAAAAGTGGTGGTTTTTGGTGGAGATTTTAGACAAGTATTAATTGTTATTCCTAGGGCAACAATCCATCAAACTATTTCTACAAGTTTGGTGAAATCGGATTTGTGGCCTAAAATGAAAAAGATAACTTTGACAAGAAATATGAGGGCTATGAAGAATCCTAAATTTAGTGAGTTTTTACTGAGAGTTGGAAATGGTGAAGAGCCCACTAATGCTGAAGGTAATATTGAAGTTCCTAAAGAGATGATTATTGAGTATGACAATGAAAAAACTCAATACAACAACTTATTACTGCCATTTTCCCCTCATCGATCATGAATGCCCACTCAGCATATTACATGACAAGTCGAGCAATACTAGCCGCTAAAAATGAACATGCTGATTGACTGAATTAATAGCTGATAAGTATGTTCCCCGGTGAAGCTAGAACCTTTAGTAGCTTTGATGAAGCTGTAGATGACACAAACAACAATTATGAAGAGGATTTTCTAAACTCTCTAACACCAAATGGCCTATCTCCTCTTAAGTTGGTGCTCAAGAGAAATTGCCAAACACTTTTATTAAGAAATTTAGACCCATCAAATGGTTTGTACAATGGTACAAGAATGGTATGTAGAGACTTTAAGAATAATGTGGTTCATGCTGAAATTATATTTGGCCAACATACAGGAAAACATGTCTTCATACCGAGAGTATCACTTTCACCTACCGAAAGTGACGGTTACCCATTTAAATTCAAACACAAACAATTCCCTATTAGATTTTGTTTTGCCATGACCATCAATAAAGCTCAAGGACAAACAATCCTAAATGTTAGAATTTACTTACCTCGGTCTATCTTCTCTCATGGCCAACTATGTGTGGCTCTCTCTAGAGGAACTTCAATGCTAACAACTAAAGTGTTGATTAAAGCAGACAACACCAATTTAAGAGGGAAGACATGGACTAAAAACGTTGTGTACAAACAAGTTTTGAGTGTAGAAACAAATTATTTTTACTTTAAATTATATCTTTTTAGCATGTTCAATTTAAGGTATGATTTACTTATTTTTTTTATTTTGAAATGTGTAAATATAACGACATTTATTATTAAATAATGTCATTATTCTTACACTAGGTTTTGTCTCAAATGAAAAACATAGATTGACGGAAGAATGACAACAACAAGAAGTTCTAGCATATAACCAGCAGGTAATTACTATCATAAAAACTAAAAAAATGTTTAAATTATAACAGAATAAAAAATAATAAAATTTTTAACTTCATTAAATTAAAATCTGATATATCATCTTAATAAAAATAAATAATAGATTATTACAGTGTTCACACTCAATTCCAATAACTTAAGCAGCAAGAAATTTCAAGTTCCGCTGTGCTTTTAAAATTACCAATACCCCATTTTGGACATCGAAATCTGATCAAAATCTGACCAAATTCATCAAAAAGTTATGATTACTTCAATCGTCATTTGAATGACGGCAATATTCAACAACACAATGGGGGTAACAGACATGTGCAAACATATTACAAGGGAGGTATATGTAATTTTGAAACTATGTGTAAGTGCATATAATTATAGAGGAGGGTGCTGTAACAACTAATATTTTTTATAGGGTACAACAATTGCAATTGTATTGTTCAACAATGAGATCGACCACTGTGATGGACTATTTGAAATCGATCAACATATTTGATCTCTAATGGAGAAGTTAAAAATGTCAATCAAAGGTACACTAATGCACATCCAGAAAAAGAAATTGTATTAAAGAAGTACACCATCGTGAAGAATGCTTCGGAATCAATAGAACATCAAATCAATTACAATTTCACTTATTTTAAAGGCATAAACCATGAATACCACATAAGTGAAGCAATAGGTAAAAATCTTTTCTCTTAATTTATTAGCCAATTATGTTTTGTTATTTCATTTTTCTTTCTATACAAACCCAACCCACATTATTACTACTTACATGCCATGTAGATATTTTTGGAATTGTGTGGAAAGTCAAAGAATCCAGAGTAGCAATAACTGCACAAGGAGTAACCAAATACGTGAGAGAAATTACAATCATCAATTACAAGTAAGTAGTATATCATAATTTATTTTTGTATTGCAATCATGTTTCTTTTCATATTTAAATTCATTACAAAAATTTGTTTAATTTTTTTAAATTCCTATTTCTCAATAGATTACATTTTAATTATTTTTGTTATATGGATATAACCCTATAATAGTATCTCTATGGGATGATATGGCCAAGAATAAAGGGTGTATATTACAAGAAAGGATGAATGAAAATCTTATCATAGCCATCACAGAAGTTACAGCAAAACAATATCCAAGTAATCTCAATTTACATGACACATTTTTCATATATATATATATATATATATATAGATATCAAAAGATATTTTTTAATGCTATTTCTTTTTTGTTACTTTATTTTTTCAATTAGACGAATGGCAATTCCAAGCAACACATGCATCGGTTATACAGATAAATCCCATTCATGAAGAAATTGCCGAATTGCGAGAATGGTATACAACTAAATATGAGGAAAAAAAATTTATCTTTATTGAATATTAAAACTAACATATCTATTTATTTATTGTTTACTTACGTTCCGAACAACTTTGACCTCACTCCAAGTACATGAGTTGTTAATGAAGCAAAGAATAAAAGGGGTAAAGGAAGTCACACTTAATGAAATCATACACAATAGACATTCTTTGTTTGAGGTACTTCAACTGATAAACAACTTACTATATTTATATTAACATAAATACTACATATTAACTACATCTTTTTCTACAGAATACATACTATTCTTTCAAAGGAATGGTAGACAAGGTTGAAAATAAATCTTCATTATGGTATGAATCACGCAAAAAATATAGTACATCAGTGTTGAAGACTAATGACAGTGTGAGTTGCAAAAAGTGCAAGAACGAAGATACCCATACAATAGCAAGGTACAAATACAAAATATACAAAACATAAATAATTTATATAATATTTCATTCTTAACATTGACAATTATTCTTTTATACATGAAGGTAATAGTGCTTGCATTACATTGTTTGACGAAGCTACAATCATATATATTGGATGCCTGGTGTATGAATATCAAACATCAATAGAGTAGGTAATTTCAACACTTACCATTCTTTTTTATCAGGTTTTACAACATCATTAATATTATTTTCATCTCTTTTTGTTTTTTTATTCAATTTTGTAATCATTAACATTCTTTATTTTAATTCAGGGGAAGAAAACTTTGAATATTATAGAAGGCTACTCTTGCAGCCATCCACTGATTTTGGCTTTCTCATTGCCATCAACAAAAAAGCAAAAGTAATCGATAGAAAATTACATGTCGTAGCAGATGCAATTGAAAGAATACAATCAATAAATGATGATGAGAATAAACATGCTATTCTTCCTATAAAAGATGGAGCAAATAAGAAAAGGTGATTCAAAACAATAAAGGAAGAAGAAAACAACGATGTCTACATTTTCAAGAATGAAATTGATTCTCAAAATGAGAGCATGACAAAAAATCATGATGTAGTTACACTACAAGATGGAGGTGACAAGAAAAGGTGAATCAAAAACAAAAGCTCCAAGGACATCGACTTGTGCATTTTGAGTGACGACGAAGAAACACTTCAAAGTATCATTAACAAAACAAAAAAGAACTCGATGAATGGAGTAAAGAAGAAAACCTTCCGAAATGTAAAGATCAAACAAAAGAAGGACTAGAGTTACAAATAATTAAAACAATACCATATGTAGTTAAATTATTAGTTATAACTTTCATGCATCTTCTTTAATTATTAACAATATTTATTTTTATTATCAAGTGAAAAATTCCTTTTATTAGGATGATTTTTCCCCTTTCAAATTACTATTTCAATATAATCAAATATAATATTTTGTTATTGTTATTTAGTGTAAATAAGAAGATTAACGTGCAACGCACGTTATCTTTACTAGTTTCTTAAAAATTTCACAAAAGTTTATGCAAAAAGCCTAAATTTTTGTGACAGTTCATAGTTATTTTTCTTTTTCTCTTCTTTTTTTCATTCTAGACTATATATAGAGTTTGTATGAAATAAATAAAAAAGAATGCGGTGGGCCTCTTTTATTTTTTCACATTGACCAAATCATAAATTCATTTTTTAGTACACTAAAAGGATTGAACTGGGTTTGCTTTGTATTGAAACTCTTTTAATTCTTTTATGTGTGTATATATATTTAGTTTGATGTTTGGATCCCGCTACTTAACAATTTTTAATTCTTTTTAGTGGGGGTCCAAACAGAAGAAAAATTTAAATTTAAAATTTTTTCCTTTCATGTTCAACATGATCAAAATAATTTTTTAAATTTTAGTGAAATCATTGGATCTCACTATGGCTAAGGTGGCTTCGCCTATGTATGTTACACCCATTTTTATTTGAGGATATTAGCTCGTTCCTTTTCAAATTTAGGACATGAATTTAGTAAATATTTCACATTTAGGACTTTTAATGTGATTTGGCCGGAGTTCGCTTACATGGCAAAAAACTTTCTTATGTGACCCAAAATTTGGACGGAATCCAATCGTCAATGTATAAATATATGATATGTGTCTATATTAAAAATACTTTTAAATATATATGTTTATTTATGATATGCACATATATGTATGTATATATGCATATATAGAATTTATATATAATGTTTTAGACTAGGTGGCAAGTTTATGGGGACCTTTAGGTGACAAATGTCATAAATTTTATCAGTTGAGTGCCAACTTGTCATTCTAGTAGGCAACATGGAGGAAAATCATAGAAATCTCTAATTTAGGGTGCTATGTCATTGCCATCCACCGATGTTCGACCAAATTCCCTCTGAAAGTCTTGAATGTAAATTTTTTTTTGTTAAATTCTTGTTCTAAAATTGCAATGAAATGAGTCAATAATGTCTTAAAATAAAAATGTGCGCAGCATATGGTACTAAAAATTATAAATTTTCCTTTCTTATAATTAAAAAAGAAAAAAAAAACAATAGTAATGATCTTGCCTCCTCTCACTATGCCATGTTTGGACTTTAGTTCTCAGATGCAGACATATTAAACTCCTGAACAAACAATGTAGACACATGTTTTGTTAACATAGCACCAGCAAAGGCGAAATAGAATTTACAAAAACCGGCATTAATCCACTTTTAAACCAAAGAGAGCACACCATTGACCTCGTATAGTCCTGTTCACTTGCTATCTGATTTGGTGGTGAGCTAGAGTTTCTCTATTCATTCACTTTCTAATGAGAGAATCATCACTAAGTGTTGTTCTTTTCAAAATAATGACTGCAGAATAACTGTAGGTCCGCAAGATAATGATTGTAGAATAACATACAAAAATTTAAAATATTTACAGGATTGAAACGCATTGTTCTTTTCAAGGTTGAGAGGATAAAATGCAATGTGTTCAATGTATAATAGTATTTCCGATGGAGTATACTCCCAAGAAATAGATACTGAGGTTATTTAAGCATATTTTGCAAAATATTGGGTGATTATTTGTATATTTACAACGGGCGGGGAGAAAAGTGCAATCAATATTACATGTCTGCTTTTTACACTAAGAAAAAAAAAAGAAAAACTTTATTAATTAAAAAAAATAGCTTTAGGAGCATATTAATTGGAGGTAATTATAGATTGACGTCAAAAAATAATTTGAGAAGGCTTTTTATTTTCAATAGCCCTCATAAATATTTAGAGACAAACTTAACTAAGCCTCCAAATCTTATAATTTGCCTCTAAAAGTTGTATAAGGTGACATTTTGAATAAAAAGCCTCCATATTTTTTGTGACCGTGACTATAAAGGCTATTTTTTTGAATAATCTCCTTATATATATATATATATATTAATAAAGATATTTTGATAAGTTTTTGAGGCAAATCAAATAACAGCTAATATCGCATTTTTATTGTAGTATATATTGCTACATAAACAAGGCAAGTGGCTGGTGTTTACATTATCTTACATAATTGAGACTGCTAGAGATATAACCTGCACCACTTTTCAATTTTCAAACGTAAATAAGAACTATTTTACTTATTTTGAAATTTTATATATTATACTCTTTTCGAGTAACGTGCATAGGCGTCAGATCCGTATTTTTAGCCTTATTCACCAGTCACCGCCTGACCTTGCCCGCTCAGTGAACAGCCTAACAGAGAACATTAATAAATTCAATGTACAATTTTTAATTGTTCATTAACGTGCTAAATTTCTAATTTATTATTTATCAAAAAGATCGGGGGTGAGGGGGGGGGGGGGGGCGGGGGGGTTTACTTTTTGTCAGTTGGCATCAAGTCGTCGACGTTTACCCCGTTTGAATGGGTATTTTTTAGAAAAAAAGTATTTATTTTTTGAAAAAAAAAATACAACGAGAAAAAAATATGTAATTCAAGTGCATGTTTTTAAAAAAAGCAGAAGCAAAAAATAAAAAATAAATAAAAAAGAGAGATTGAAATTGATTTTTCTAGAAGCTATTCACCGTAACTTTCAAAAAAATTTCAAATTTTTTTTTCACATCATTAATTTTTTTTTGCTTATTTCAAATGCTCATCAATACAAACAACATGCATTAACGAATGAATGAAAAAATACAGTATGGTTAAATAGTCGAGGATGCGAATTGTTTCCTTGGATATTTTACAATCCATCATTATGTTGCTTGTGAGATATCTCCATCATATGTGGTTTTTGATTCTTGGGTTTGAGTTATACAAAGAAGAGGTTTTGTAAAAGGAATTATAGAAAGAAAATGAGACTGACTATTGTTGCACGAAGAGCTCCCTCATTAATAGTAGTAGTAGTAGTAGTAGTAGTAGCAGTATATTAATAATTTTGAATAATATTTATACACAAATATTATATATATATATATATATATATTGTATACAACAATTTTAATTAAAGTTTAATTATTATAAAAGTAATAATTAATTACGTCTATGTTAGTAATTATAAAGTGTAATTATTATAAAAGTTTAAAGTTAATTTTACTTTTTCTTTATTAATTGCAAAATATTTTTTCTTTTGTTATTAGAAATCAAAAATTAATATTTTAAAAATTTCGACATAATTTTCACCAAAAATTCAAAATTTAATATTTTTATTATATTTTTAAAATTTCAAAATAATTTTACATTGGAATTCCGCCAAGAAATCAAGAAAATATAATTTTTTAATTTTTAAAAATTTTCGATGAAATTTAGTTTTTTTTTTTTTTTTTTGATACAGAAATTTAGTTTGTTTTTCGCCGGAAACATCGCATATTCTTGTAGCGTTACTATCATTTTTTTTTCCCTATCTTAGTGTAAGGCCAATTTGATCATTTAATAATTTCCACTTGGGCCCAATTTGATCATTTAATAATTTCCATTTGGGCCTCACTATTGACTTGTGAGGTATTTTGTAATATTTACACTATTGACTAATTATGGTTACCATATCTTCAATGGTTACCATCGTCGCGATGCTGAAACCTTTCAAGCTTCCCTCCGGGACATGGCACCCAATTCATTTTTCTGTCTACTACACCGTGATATCCATAGTGACAGAATTTTTCACCATTGTTGCGCTTGTTGCACGCAAAACGTTGCTGCTAGAACCATCTTTGATGGTTTTTTTGGCTCGCCATTCTACTGATTTTCCTTATGGGCTTCATTTGAGTAATCAGATGTATAAGAATTTACGGAAATTTTCTAGTAGAAAAATTCTTCTCATCAATTATTGAGTATTCAGCTAGTTGTATAATGAGTGTGTAGGAGATAATAAATATATGATGACCCTACTCTCCAACAACTTAAGTTTCTAGATGAAGTGGTTATTTAGCATGGTCTCAGAGCCCTACGCATGTAGGGGTGCATGTCCTGGAGATAAGAAATATTTGATAACTCTCTTTTTTA
The DNA here is from genome assembly GCA_026212405.1 of Petrea volubilis. NCBI lineage: Eukaryota > Viridiplantae > Streptophyta > Magnoliopsida > Lamiales > Verbenaceae > Petrea > Petrea volubilis. Next base: position 27,444,971 of record CM047871.1, read on the forward strand.
ACAGCTTAAACTTTTAGATGATGTGGTCATTTAGCATAGTGCAATGACACTTGCCTTAGTTTGATCAATCAAGACATTAAGCCTAAGTCAATTGGTGAAGTAGAGGCTTCAAAAATATTAGGACTTGGGTTTGATTTCCGCCTTTTGTCTACTTTAAATCTTTAATAGTGGTTTTCTTATTTTCTCGTGATGTAATAATTTGATTTGTAATTTGAATTATAATGCAACAATTTGATTTGTATTTGAAGAGTTATTGACGTAATTGAATGAAACATACTCTGTTGTTCTTGTTAAGGAAAAAAAAAAGGAAATATGTGTTCAGACTTTGAAGGGTGGCCAAAACCAGGAAACTCGGACGAATCATTTTTGCTCTATTTATATAATCATTTGGACTCATTCAGAGTGGACTTTGGAGTGAATTTGAATTGAGTTACCTTTGAATTTCATTACCATTATATATATATATATATATATATATATATATATTTATTTATATTCAAGTGGCTATTAACATAATGAACCTTTCATACTCACGGTCAACTTTAGTGCACTTGAAACAAGAACTTGATTTCTTTGTTTTGAGATGTATAGCACCTGAAGATCTAACAACTGCAAACAACAGCCTCGAACCTTTTTCCAGTGTGTGTTGTATGTGTTCAGATTTTGAAGGGTGGCCAAAATCATCTCCACCCAAAGACGCAGCAGGGGTTGGAGGGGGAGGTCTGCCCCCTCAAGTTTATGCCGTGCAAAAAATTATATGTATTTCTTTGAAAAAATTGAATTTCACCCCTCCCCCAAAATCATAAAAACACCTTTAATATTTTATAGAAATCTAACATCGCCACTCCAAACAAAAATTTTGGCTCCGTAACTATCTCCACCCAATTCTTATAATTAATTTGACGCATTCAGAGTGATTTTAGTGTGGAGTCTTTGAATTGTGTAATTTCATTACCTTTATAAATTCATCCTGTCGTATGATGGACATCGACCCTTGACCAACTATCCAAAGAAGAAATTCAAGTGGCTAATAACATAATAATTCTATTACACTGATTATCAAAATTAGTGAACTTCGAATAACCATTCTATTTTTCAGTGTGTGTTGTGTATGAACAGAGATCAGAGATGGCTCAATCTGCTCTTGTTTCACTCATGAATACGCTGGAGCAGATTGTGCACTCTGATAGATTTTACTTCTTTCGTGTGAAACACTATGTCCTCTCGTTTTACCGAAAAGTTCGATTCTTGCAAACATTGTTACAAGATTCTGCCCAAAAGAGCAGAGAAGAAGAAACGAACTCATTGGAAACCCGAGTCGGGGATGCCGTATATATGATTGAAGACATGGTTGAATCCAAAATCTTAGAACAAGTTTTGTTAGATCCTGAAAGTTTTATTCTACGAATTGATGGCAACTCTTTAGTAGAGGAGTATCAAGACTTAGAGGAAGCGATACAGGACATTGATTCCATAGTGGAAGAATTGTTGAAGGATAGATGTGGCTTGAAAGGTTTGCTGCCGAGGAAATATATGCCCGTCGGTGGTTCATCAAAACCTGCTCGAGGTGGCAAGAGTGTGATGGTCGGATTCGATGAAGATGTGATGGAGTTGAGGACCGATTAGTTCAACAGAAATCCCAACTCCAGACCATCCCGATTGTCGGGATGGGAGGTATTGGTAAGACCACTCTGGCCAGAAATCTTTATGATGATTTAATTATGAAAGAATACTTTGATGTTCGTGCTTGGGTAACAATTTCCCAGACATATCTTGTGCACGACATACTTCAAACCCTCCTAAAAGATACTGGACATGCCATTGATAAACAAGAAGAAAAGAGTATCCAAGATTTAAAAGAAAGTTTGTATAAAAATTTGAAGGGTAGAAGGTATTTAATTGTATTGGATGATATGTGGAGTACGCAAGTTTGGGATGATCTTAAGTGGATATTTCCAGACGATATTAATGGGAGTCGAATCATGTTAACTACGAGACTTATGAACATGGCTATTTATGACACTAACTCCTCTAGTGCTCCTCATCAAATGCGTTTACTAGACCATGATCAAAGCTGGGAACTGCTTTGCCACGAGGTGTTTGCACAAGAAGGTTGCCCTCCCGAATTCAAAGAACTAGAGTTCACCGGAAAGATGATTGCTTACAACTGCAAAGGGCTTCCACTATCAACTAGCGTAATTGGTAGACTCCTTGCAAAGTCGAGAATTACTCTAGATTTCTGGGAGTATGTTGCAACAAATGTGAGCTCAATCGCCATCAGAAGTGATGAGTGTTGCTCTGAGATATTATCTTTGAGCTACAACCATTTGCCTCATCATCTCAAACCTTGCTTCCTATACTTTGCAGTTTTCCCAGAAGATCACGAGATTTCTGTCACCAAGCTCATCAAGTTATGGATTGCCGAGGGCATGTTAAGACCAATCAAATCAAAGAGCTTGGAAGAGGTTGCAGAGGAATACTTACAGGATCTTATCGACAGAAATCTTGTTTTTGTTCGTAGAGAAGGAACCAATGGGAAAATAAAAGCATGTGGTATTCATGATCTTGTATGGGATTTATGTATGAAAGAAGCTCAGAAGGAGAATTTTCTTCACATCATCAATAGGCCTCTTCCATTTTCTCCTAGTGGCAAGTATATCCCACGTCGCTTGAGCATGCGTCTATATATTTTGGAAGACAGTGATATCACTGACGATCTACGTAACACGATGGAATCTATGAAACATGCGCGTTCTTTATTGTGCACTAGATATATTGAATCTGCATTGCCATTCTGTGAATGTTTTACCTTGCTCAGGGTATTGGATCTGTGCAAAACAGAGTTTTGGAAATTTCCTGATGAGATTTTATTTCTAGTGAACTTAAGGTACCTCGCTATCGGTTTCTATAGGTGTCTATGGTTGCCTTGTGAAATGTTCCTATTTTGGAACCTCCAAGTTTTGGTTGCTACAGATCGTACGATTTTGCAAAAACGAAAGATTATGTCACCATATGTCGAGTGCGGTGGGAAAGTACTAATGTCATCAGAAATATTGCAGCTAGCATGTCTACGACATCTTCAGGTCACAGAATGTTTTCTGCCTAATCCCATTGATGACAACAACAATGTTGTTATCTTGAAAGATCTGAAAACACTCTCAATGGTGGCGAATTTCAGGTGTACAGAGGAGGTTCTCAAGAAGTTCCCCAACCTTAAGAAATTAGGTGTCTATTATTATGCTTCCAACATTGGGGACTGGTCGGGATACCATCTTGAAAATCTCGTCCGTTTTTCTAAACTTGAGAACTTTAAATGCGTCTTCAACTGGCCTGTGGGACTAGGCGCTTCGCTGCAGAATCTCATTATTTTCCCTCCAAGCCTCAAAAAGATAACTCTGAGTTTTTGCAAGTTTGATTGGAAAGACATGACGATTATTGGTTCATTGCCAAATCTTGAGGTGCTCAAACTGAAAGATTATGCCTTTTTGGGCCCCGTCTGGGAGCCAGTTGAAGGGGAATTCTGTCGACTCAAACACTTGCAAATTCAGAACACGGATCTGGAGCAGTGGATAGCTGAAAACACGCACTTCCCAAGCCTCGAGCACCTAATTATCTGGAAGTGCAAGAATCTAAAAGAGGTCCCTTGTGATATCGGAGAAATAGCAACATTAAAAATGATTGAGATCGACGACAGAAGCTCTTCTGCTCTAGCTTCAGTTGAGCAAATTCTAGAGGAGCAACAAAGCATGGAGAATTATGAGCTTCAAGTTCACGTGCACCGCACAGGATCCAAATCGGAAGGTAACTTAATTCCTATACAATCCATGGTTAAAATTGTCATTTATCTTTAGATTAAAATTACTTTATATTGTCTTCATATCTGAGAAGAAGACTGAAAATTATGTCAAGACGGCATTGGAGGCACATCGATCTTACCAGCAAATACGCAGCGTCCGTGCTTCGATTGCACAGCTCAGCTCATCATATTAGGTCGATATATGGTCTTTGTTTTGATTTTCTTCCTTAAACTTTGTGCAGTTATTGTTCTATGAATTCCCCCAAAAAAAAAAACCTGATCTGCGTTGTAAATTTTGCCTACTGTTTGAGTTTTAATAGATTGATTATAATGTCAGCTGCCATGCTATATAATGTAAGCTCAAGAAGCTTTTTTGCTTACCAAGTTTCGGTTCATAAAGAATTTGTATTCAGTACTATAAATAGTCATTGGTGTTTCACCATTTTGATCCATCCAAAAACAAATTTATATATGGAGAGACAGAGAAGAAAAGAAAAGACTAAAGAGCACTAAGACAGACGCTAGAAAAGAATTGAGAGCAATTTGTAAGCATATTCCTGAGTTGGAAAAATAGAAATAGTTTATCATCGTGTATGATTTCTTAAGGTCACCAATAAAAAAATTGATGTAATTTGACACATGTAATGTGACGCTTTTAAAAATTGTTTTAATTGTGTATTTATTGCGGCACTTCATAAGAGTGCATTAATAAACTATATCAAATTTGAACTAAAATATATATTTTGTGATACTACAAAGTGTCAAAATAAGCTATTGTAACTCTTAAATACATGGTACGTTAGCTAGTCTCACGAAACCAAATTCGCTTTTAGTGATATTAGTTCAAGTGCCATGTATAAAGTGTAACAATAGTCTATTCTGACACTTTATAGTGTCATAATAAATCATTATAGTAAAAATTTAGGATAACTTATTGAAACACTTTTTATGATGGTGTTATAATAAGTACACAAATATGACACTATCATATTATTTGGGTTAAATTAGGCCATTTTTTAGGAGTGGGTTTCTAATGCATATTCCTGAAGAAGTTCTTGTAATATTTCTACTGAGAAAAGATAATAGATTCTAGTTTTATCAATCTCTCTTTGAACGACTGTTTTGACAATTGGACCAGGTCAATCGGTAGTTTATACATGTACTCTTGTTCTCAGTGTTATTGACTAATTTTGAAGAAGTCTGTTCCGTTTTCTTGGTTTATTGATCATCTAATTCAGTTAGTTGGTTTCTTATCTTGAATTAACTAATATGTAAAGCTTGACTAATTACAAAAATTGTAATTTAATTTGTTCCACATTTAGCATGAAAATCAAAGAATGGTGCTGTCACATTAAGAGGGTGTTTGAATAAGCTTATTCTAACTTACAAACTCCTAAATCTTATTCTAAAGAGTATATTGCGTTAAGCATCCGATTCTTTGGGGTGTTTTGTATTTTAGTACCTAACCTTTGTAAATGTGCACTTAGTACCTAACTTTTATCATGTGTGCGTCGATAGTATTTTTTACACTATTTTGATGGAATATTCCCCAAAATATGCTCGAATATTCTACAAAGATTCCATCGAAATAGTAAAAAATATCATCGACCCACAAATGGAAAATATTAGGTACAAAAGTGTACATTTATAAAGGTTGGGTATCAAAGTGCAAAATACCCCAAAAGTTGGGGTGCTTAATACAATTTACTCTATTCTAAAATAAGTTATTAAAGTATTTTGATATAATAAGATCATGTAACTTATAAATTGTAATTCTGTTTAGTAAAAATGAGAGCTTATAAGGTTTTTTTTAAGTGTAATGATGATAAAAAAAAATAAAATTTAATTTCATGTAAACGAATATTTCTTTGAAATAGTAAAAATGTAATATAGGAAAAAATAAATATATTTACATCATTTTATCTTTTAACATTAAACAATTTATAAGCTATTTTAAAAATAAATTGGAGAAAGCTTATGTTTTGTTTTTTTTTTTTATTTTGGAGCTTATAAACTTATAACAACTTATTTTTAGAATTTATAAGTCCATTAAAATACTTAAAAATTTACTAATTACATTTGAGAAACTTATAAGCCGTCTCAGCCAAACACTCTCTAAGGCAAGATGTGGTTGACTCCAGAAAAAAGTTATGATGTAATTAGTAGGCATAATGAATGATCCGTCAATTTGGGTTAATCATAAAATAATAACATAAGAATTTCTGTTGTTATGTGAAAAAAAAAAAGACAATTTTTGTTATGAATGACATAACAAAAGGTTTTCTTTATGGAATAAAAATAGGGCGAATTACAACAAACCACCCCAACTATTGAAAATTATCATTACCCCCCAGACGTTCGTATAAATTAACAAAAAAAATCCCTTCCGTTAGGTTTCTATCAAAAAAATTATGTAATTTTTCTAAAATACCCTTGTTTAGTATCTTATTAATTATTGGTTAAAATGATGTATTACAAACACCATCCCTAAGGTTTGCTAAAAATACAAAAAAATCCCCCTTCGAGTATCAAGATTTTTGACGTTTATAATTGGTTGTAATTTATTCTTATTAATATTCGTCTAAGGCTTTTAAATACTTATGTTTGCTAATAGCATTTCGTCAAAACTATTTTATTCATACGTCTTTTAAAAGTTGAATCTGTTTGTATTTTTTTTATTTAATTTTGATGATACTTGAATTTTTGGGAAAAATTTGTTATAACGGTATGTATTGCATGCACATGTAATCGTTTAATATTCTTCTTTCAATTTTAAGGAAATTTCAAAATTCTTTTGTTTATGTATATGTATTTGCATATTCTTATTTTGTTAACTTATTTTAATTTTTTAATATATTTTTTATATTGCTTTAAATAACAAATATTCCATCTACTCTAATATGTATCCGTACAATAGATATTCAACTGCAAATAATTTAATGTTTGAATTAGTATACACTTTAGTCATATTTTTTTTTATATATTATCCACTTATTTACAAAATATTATATATATATATATATATATATATATATATATATTGATGATGCCATATTCTTGTCTCACATTGGAAGGTGTCTAGGGACTTGGCAAGCTTATAAGCTCCAATCCCTCCCTCACCTTACGAGGCACCTTTTCATCAAAGGACAAAACCCCACCATCTCAAGGTGCGGGACAATACCTCGCGGGGTTGGGGCTCCATGTTCAGCGACGGATTTGGGCATCATCAAATTGTGTCGTCTGTGGGAACGATGGCCATATGCCTAACTTATGATGATACCATATTCTTGTCTCACATTGAAAGGAGTCTAGGGACTTGGCAAGCTTACAAGATCTAATCCCTCCCTCACCTTGCGATACATCTTTTCATCAAAGGACAAAACCCCACCGTCTCAAGGTGCGAGACAATACCTTGCGGGATCAGGTCTCCATATTTGGCGACAGATTTGGGTATCATCACATATGCATAAATAGATATCATATTCATTATTAACAACTAAAGTTCATATATGTTCATTTATTTATTTCTTTTATATATTTGCAAGTTATATAAATATGATATCCATTAAAAAAATTCATGTATTTTATTTGAAACAACAATTTGTTATTATCATTCACATAATATGAACTACTTATTTTTTATTTCTATATATATTATAATATATTAAATATAACGCAAAGACGTTATTTTTTTCAAATATTATTTATTGGATATAATTCATGAGTAAACTAAATTAGAAATAATTGTACATATAAACAAATATGTATTCGGAGCGAATATTAAACGGATCAAATATCTAATTTTTAAGACTCCCTTTATTTTATAATTTTTCATAAATTTAATAAATATATTATAAATAATTAAAAGATAGCACAAATAATAATAGTTAATAAACATATGAATTTACATATAGAATTTAGCAAAAAAAGAATTTCAAAAAAGTAATATCATTGTTACATTCTAGTGGGGTTGAACCTTGGACCTCTACTTTGGAAGGGAAATGCTCTACCATCAAGCTATCAAAAAACTTGTTTATGTATTTTTGTTTTTTGCTATATAACTACGTTTTAAATTTTTTTCCCCCTCCAAAAAACGCATTTGTTGCTATTGTGAACCCATTTGACCAATGACGAGATGGCTAAGACGTGTTTGTTTCTTACAAATTTGGAATCTTTGAAACGAGATAATTTCAATAGTGTCGGCATCATCGAATTCCGACAAAATTCGTCAAAAATGTGACATCAAGGTGAGTTGATCAATAATTAAACGAGGTCAAACACTGTTGACCAGCCGTCACTCTGGAGTTGCGGATTTTTAAGATGTGTGTTTTACAAATTTCTGACGTGGGGAGGCCGCCGTTGTTGTCAACGGGAGTGTGGTTGTAAATTTTAATACCTGAGACGGTTTTTTGCTATTTCACCAATCTCAAGGGGGATTTCGTAAATAAAACATTAACATTATGTTTGGTTCTAGGATTTTAGGAGGGAAAGGAAAAGAAAATAGGAAGGAAAATTAATTTTCAATGTTTGGTTACTAAGGAAAAAGAAAAGAAATGATAAGGAAAGAAAAATAGAAAGAAAATATAACATAAATTGAGAAAAAATATTTTCCTCCCAATTAGGTGATGAAAATGAAGGAAAAACTTGTTTTATAATCTTATGTTACTCTCTCCAACTCTCTCTCACTTTTCAAGCTCTCATCTCATTTTTGTTGCTCAAACTAATTAATTGTTTGGATATACTTCATGCAAATTTTTTTTATTTTTTTTATACAATTAATTGATTGTTTGGATTTTTTTATAAATGTGCTTTTACATTTTCCCTTTAATTTACAATAATAACCAAATACAATGGAAGCTAATTCTCTAGAATAGTCATTTTCCTTCTTATTTTCTTTAATAACCAAACAAGATAGAGAATTTTAAAATTCTTGCAATTTCTTTTCCTTTCCTTAACATTTTTCTTTCTTCCTAAAATCTTAGAACCAAACAAAGCCTAAGGGAAATTTTGGAAATTTTAGCCCTGTGTTAATTATTACATGATTTATGCAAACTCAGGGAGGGTAATGGTAATTTCACCAAACTATATGGGAGATTTTTGTAATTTGTCCATAACAATAATACAAGGAAAATAACATGAGATCCGCCCTTCTGGTGAACGAGCAAAGGATATTTTCAAGAATTCTGGCAACAATTCTAGTCATTGCTGACATCGGTAAATCCTCGATAAAATCCAAACAAGACAATATATATTTTCAATGCTAACAAGAATTTACATTATTTTAATTCTTTAGCCTGAGTTTACATAAATATCATCGCTTTCTATATAGGAGGAAATTAAACAAGTGTCATCGTTGAGAATTCCTGTCTTGTTTTCGACATCCTTGTGTCAAATTTGTAATTTGACCGTCTTTGTTCTCTCCGGTTATAATGCGAAAAGCAACATTTTTAATACTACTATTAGAAGATTATAATGCGAAAACGACATTTTTAATAATCCTATTACAAGTTATCGTCTTCTTTCAAAATAAAATACTATTATTAGAAAGCTCAAACTCTTACCAAGTAAACCCAATGAAATTGATATTAATATTGTCTGTCGCTCTCTTTGTATATTTATCACGAGTATGGTATAAGATGCAAACACATTGGTGATGCATTAGTAATATTAATTTGCACAATAAACTAATGGGCGACAAATTATTTCAAGCTGCTCACACAGGAGATTCGAGTGCCCTTTATGATTCAGTTGGCGAAGACACTGCTATCCAAAACTTGCACTCATGTGGAGCATCAGACACACCTCTGCATTTGGCTTCAATGTTTGGTCACGTCGATTTTGTGACGGCGTACATCAGCTTAAACTCTGTCAACTCAATCAAGATGGCTACAATCCATTGCACTTAGCTGCGGCCAATGGCCACGTCGAGATAGTCAAATACCTGCTGGACCGCTTGCCTGGAGATCAGCTGTGCATGACGAGAGACAGAGACGGGAGAACCGCGCTTCATTGTGCGGTGGTAACTGGAAAAGGTGATGTCATTGATACACTGTTTGTTCATTGTCCCGAGGCTGCAATGGATGTGACTGATCAAGGGGAGAGTGTTCTGCATCTTGCAGTGAAACACCATTACTTTGAGGCTTTGAAATTTTTGGTCGGGAAACTCAGATCATTGGCTGCGGATTTGCTGAATCGAGGCGACCGCAAGGGCAATACAGTTCTCCATTTGGCAACTGCCAGAAGACAACTTCAGGCAAGTCGCTAAAATGAAGAGAAATATGTTTTCTTGCTTATCGTTCTTTTGAATTTTTGTTTGTTTTGGAAACAATGCTAACGAAGTATGGGAATAATTACATCCAACACCCCTTCGAAATATAAAAAATTACGAGTTGTTCCCCTCTCCATTGCTTCAATATAACATTTAGTTAGCTACCCTGAGGAATTTAGAGGGTGTTTGGCTAAAATTTGAAGTTATAAGCTCCTATATCTTGTAAGACGTTTTTAGAGCTTGTAATCTCTTAAGATCTTATTTGAAAAATAGTTTGTCGAAGTGCTTGAATAAAAAAGATTATGACAACTGAATTTTAAGTTGTTTAGGGAGTCTTATAAGTGCAGTTTTGTTTGGTAAATATAAGAGCTTACAAGCTCTTTTCAATATAAAGATGAAAAAAAAAATATTCCATTGTTGGTTTCATGTGAATAAGTATTTTTTCAGATGGTAGGCCTGTGATAGTGAAAATAATTAAGAATATTTTTATTATCTTATTGTATAAGACTAAACAGCTTACTTATAACTTATTTAAAAATAAGTGGGTCAGATTACTTTTTCTTTTCTTTTTTTTTTTATTGAAAACGAGTTTACAAAATTCAAATATCTCATTTTTAGAGCTTATAAAGTTCTATACAAAAGAAATTTACCAAATGCTTTTAAAGAGCTTATGAGCTATTTAAAATCTTATAAAATATTTTGAGCGGCTTATAAATTCAGCTGAAAACCCTCTTAGTGTTATGAGAAAATTTAGAACTTTTTTTTTCTCTGGATGATTACATCAGCAAAAGACGTTGGAAACCTACTGGAGAGGACCAATTTAATAATATCCGACCTAGACAGTGGTGGTCAATGTAATATTTCGATAACCACGGGTACAAACTGTAATTTTGCATCTCCCAAAGGGAGGTAGATGTAATTAAACCTAGAGTAAATATTGAAATCAGGATCATAGAGCTACTTTATCACATAGGGACTTTGATCTATTTGAGTAATATTTTTAATATGCGTAACACGTCTATATAATATGAAATAAAAGATGAAATAGAGAATGCAATAAAAGATCCAAACTACCTGCAAAGATACAGAGAAAATATTTGTTTTCATCATCATAATATAATAAAAAATTCTCATCATTTTTGTAGACTGTGGAGTATTTAGTAAAGCGGCCCAGTTCAGATGTCAATGCAGAGAACTCATATGGCCTCAAGGCTTTAGACATCATATTCGCCTGTGCCTTAAACCCAAACATTTGTATGTCGAAGAGGTAATTAGACTTGCAGGGGGTTGTCGATCCGGCCGAACGGGAAGAGTAAGTACCGGTCAAGCTGAGCCAAATATTTTAGGTTCGACAAGCGAGCCAACAGGAACATTAAACAATATTGTTCAAGCCATGTGGGATATACGTGATATTTTACGCTCAAGCAACCAAAGGGAGGAAGCATTAGTCGACATGCCAGATGTTTCAGGTTTGACAAGCAACCAAACAGGAAGAAATAGTATTGTTCAAGCCATAGGGGATATATGGGATATCTTGCGGTCGAGCAACCGTGATTGGTTGAAGGAAATGAGAAGTGGCATTATAGTGACGGCATCACTAATTGCCACTCTAACATTCCAAGTCACATTGGCGCCTCCCGGTGGAGTGTGGCAAGATTATTAGGGTCCAAATGACGAACACAAGCTTGGAAAATCGATCTTTTATGATTTGGATCGTCACAAGTACAATGTCCTAATGGGGCTAAACATAAATGCATTCCTTTCATCTATGGTCGCCATCGTTGCTCTCCCGGCCGGGAGAGAGACTATGGTTCGATATTCTGTTTACTGCTTTCTGGCACGCATAACCGGGGAGTTTTTCATAATTATAGAGCTCCTTGCAAGGAAGAAGTAGCTGGTGAAACCACTTTCTATGATATCTATTGTATTTTGGCTCACCGCTCTAGGCATTTACCTCATGGACTTTTTCTGAGCAACCTGAGGTATAACAAGATATTACCTAGATTATGTAGTAGATAATTACACCTACATCCCCTAAGGTCTAGTGTGTAAATATATCCGGCACCGCCAAGATTTGCATAATGTCAAAAATTACCCCCGTCGTCATTTATTTAATGGGTCTCATTGTAGGATGAGGGTTCAAGATAGGAGTGTTTTTTTTTGTAATTATGTGAACTTTAAGGGGTCTAAATGTAAGAGTAAAACTGACAGAAGGGTTTTTTTTGTAATTATGAAAATCTCAGATGATCGAACATCGATGCGTATAACTTGCACTGAGACTCAGGGGGTGTAGGCGTAATTTTTCCAAACATTTTAAGTAGGATTTCCCCATAACACATAAAGAACAGCATGGGCTCAGCTTAATGGCCTTGAGTGGTGAGCAATTGGATCATTTCCTCTTTCTTGTCATTTCTCTAGTCAAGGATTAATCTTAATAAACAGTCTAACCAGAAACACTATTTTAATTATTTGTTTTACATTAAATGCTTCTGATTCTCATTTTTTCTGTAGTAGTTAAATAGTATTTGAATAGCGCAGTCCTACTTTTTTAATTTAAATTCGAAAGTGGAAAAATAATTAACGAGTTCATCAATATTCTCATGAAATATGATCAGAAAGCTCTCGCAAATAGTCACCTCAAGGACCATTTTTTGAAAAATCTGAGGTATATCAAGATCATGTTCACTCGATTTATATAATCAGTTTGACATATTCAGAGTAGGTTTAGTATGAAGTCTCTGAGTTGAGTAATTTTATTACCTTTGATATAAATTCATGGTGCCGTATATTGGACAGCTACCCTGCTCCAATTAATTAACTAAGAAATTTTAAGTCGCCATTAACATAATTGATCTTTCACACAGATGGCCAAATTCAGCGAATTTGAAAGAAACTATTAGGATTAATTACGCAGACACCCCTTTCAAAATATGTAAATTACCAATCGTTCCTCAATCTTTTCATAATGACAATTATCTATTCACTAAGTCTGCATAATTACAGAACCCAAACATAAAAAGGAAAATGACATAATTATACTTTAATTATGAATAATTAGAAATTAATGAAAATACTAAATTCATTAGCATTATATTAGTCCCGTGCTTTGGATACCCACACTGGCCCCCTGCAACTATCAAATAAGAAATTTCAAGTGGCTATTAAAATAATAAACCTTTCACACTAATGGTCAGAATTAGTGAGCCTTGCAACAAGAAACTAGGACTTTGTTTTATTGTTTTGGTACAGTTCCCCAAGATCTTACCATCTTTTCCAGTGTGTGTGTGTGTGTGAACTTGAAAGTAGAAACAGGAACTTTTGTGTCTGTGTGTGTAGCTGAAAGAAGAAACAAGAACTTGTTTTCGTTGTCCTGTGATAGGTCCCCGAAGTTTCAAACAGAAGCCTCCAATCTTCTCAGTGTGTGTGTGTGTCAGTGAAAGAGAGATCATAGATGGCTCATTCTGCTCTAGTTTCGCTTATGAATACACTGGAGCTGATTTTGCACTCTGATAAGTTTCACTCTTTTCATGTGAAACAGTATGTCCTCTCTTTTTACCGAAAAGCTCGATTCTTGCAAACATTGTTCCAAGATTCTCCCGGGAAGAGCATAAAAGAAGAAATGAGCTCGTTGGACACAGTAATCAGAGATGCAGCATATAAGATTGAGAACATGGTTGAATCCCTCACTGGAGAACAAATTATCTCTGATTTCCATGGAGAAGACTCTTCACCGAAGGAGTATGAAGACCTAGAGAAAGCAATATTGGAAATCAATTCCATTGTGGAAGAGTTGTTGAAGGATAGATGTGGCTTGAAAGGTTTGCTGCCAAGGAAATATAAGTTGCCTACGGGTGGCTCATCAAGATCGGCTCATAGTGGCAAGAGTATGATGGTTGGGTTCGATGAAGATGTGATCGAATTGAAGGATAGGCTCATGGGACGTGAATCCGAACTTCAGACCATCCCGATTGTCGGGATGGGAGGCACTGGTAAGACCACTCTAGCCAGAAATCTTTATGATGACTTACATGTCAAAGAACACTTTGATATTTGTGCTTGGGTTACAATATCTCAAACATATGTTGAGAGCCATGTACATAAAGGGCTCCTAAGATGCATAGGAGTTGCAGTTAAAGACGATGAAGGAAAAGAGAATGAAGATGAACAAAAAGAAAATGAGCATATTCGAGAATTTACAGAAAGTTTGTATAAAAATTTGAAGGGTAGAAGGTATTTTATTGTGTTGGATGATTTGTGGAGTACAAAGGTTTGGTATGACTTAAGAATGTTCTTTCCAAACGATGGTAATGGGAGCCGGATCATGTTGACTACTAGACTAATGGACATGGCTATTTGTACCACCAACTCCTCTAGCCCTCCGCATCAAATGCGCTTGTTAAACCATGATAAAAGTTGGGAACTACTTTGTCGAGAGGTGTTTGGACAAGAAGGTTGCCCTCTTGAATTCAAGGAATTAGAGGACATCGGGAAGATGATTGCTCGCAATTGCAAAGGGCTACCCCTAGCAACTAGTGTAATTGGGGGACTCCTTGCTAGGTTGAGCAAGACTCGAGAATTCTGGGAATATGTTGCTGATAATGTAAACTCGATAGCCATCAGAAGCGACGAGCATTGCTCTGAGATAATATCATTGAGCTACAACCATTTGCCTCATCATCTCCAACCATGCCTCCTTTACTTTGGAGTATTCCCAGAAGATTATGAGATTCCCGTCAAGAAGCTCATCAGATTATGGATTGGTGCAGGATTTCTAAAACCAATTAGATCAAAACTGCTAGAAGAGGTCGCAAAGGAATACCTAAAGGATCTCATTGACAGAAATCTTGTTTTCATTCGTAGTAGTGGATCAAATGGAAAAATGAAAACATGCGGTATTCATGACCTCGTAAGGGACTTATGCATAAAGGAAGCTAGAAACGAGAACTTTCTCCACATAATCCATGATGATCCATCTTCTCGTGATAGACGGCATCACCCGGGGGCAACAAACTTACACGATATAAAATTCTCGGAATCCTGGACAAGCGTTCGTTCATTGCTGGCAAGTATTGATCACAATCGGTTTGCTTTCGAATTCATCCCCTCCTTTACATTGCTTAGGGTATTAGAACTTTTCAAGATAGGACTCTACCGATTTCCTCATGAAATTCTTCGTCTAGTGAACTTAAGGTACATGGCTTTCCATTTATACTGCGACGCATATGTCCCTCCCGAAATGTCTTCGTTACTTTATAAACTTCAAGTCTTGATCATTGAGGATCATTGGATTTTCGACCGTCTTAAGTCTAGATTTCTACGTCAGTCGCCATATCATGAAGTACACGTGCCATTAGAAATCTTACAGATGGCACAATTACGACATCTAAACATGACATTGTTCTTTCTTCCAGATCCTATTGACAAAAGCAATGATCCTGTTATTCAAAAAGACCTCGAAACACTCTGTACAGTAGCAAATTTTAGATGTACAGAGGAGGTCCTCAAGAAATTTCCCAACCTTCGGAAATTGAGTCTCTACTACTATGTTGCTCAAATAGAGGACTGGTCGGATTACCATCTCGAAAACCTTGTCCGGTTTTCCAAACTTGAAAAGCTCAAATGCAGCTTTAGCTCCGCCCCAGGACATGATTTGTCACGGGACCGAATTTTCCCCAATAGCCTCAAGAAGTTAACTCTAAGTTTCAGCATGCTCGATTGGAAAGATATGACTATCATTGGTTCGTTGCGCTTTCTTGAAGTGCTTAAACTGAAAGACCACGCCTTTTGGGATGTATACTGGGAGACGAATGAAGGGGAATTTCAACAGCTCAAGTTCCTGCAAATCGAGCTGGCGAATATAGCGACGTGGATAGCTGAAAAGACGCACTTCCCCTGCCTAGAGAAACTAGTTATAAGGAGCTGTCGGAATCTAAAGGAGATCCCTTCGGGTATTGGAGAAATAGAGACGCTAAAAATGATTGAAATCGACAACAGCAGCTTTGCTGCTGCGTATTCGGCCAAGCAAATTCTAGAGGAGCAACGAAGCTTTGAGAATTATGACCTTCAAGTTCATTTTCGTCGCGAGGAGGTAAAAGAATTTCTATACCACCAAATTCTTGATATCTTTTTTAAGAAAATATGTTGTTAAACGTAAAATATGTAGGAGCCTCAGTTCCCATTTCTTTGCATTTACTAACCATTTTTTCAATGCCTTTGTCTTGTGGACATTGATAAATAAAGGAATTCAGTAAATTTACGTGGAAGAAGGAGTTCTGGGAGAGCAATTTTTCGCATAACAAAGAGCGATTCTTGAAGAGCCTAGCGATGGAGAAGGCGATGATGGCGGCTGCCATGCAGGAAAGAAGCGGCGATGAGCAGGGACGGCAGTCGCGGTGAGCCAGAACTTCTTGTTTGCAGGGACGAGATCAAATTTCTATGAAGTTTCATTTATTTTCCTCAAATTTATGTATCTGTTTTGAGTTTCTTATTGGTCGGTGAATTCAAAACTATCTGCGTAATGAATTTTCGTACTGTTTTGACCTTTAATAAGTTGATTATAGCACTATGTACATATTGCATAGCAAGTTTCTGTTCTTAAAGAAATTGTATTCAATTTACAAAAAGAGCACTACTGTTTTAAACTTTTATATTTTTATAGTTAACCAATATGGTATAATGTTGGCCATTTTGAATTGAAAAGTTGGCAGAATTGATTTCTCAAATTAGAATATAATTTCATCAGATATAAAAATTTATTTAACGACTTTTTAGTAATAATTTCTAACTTTTTTTTTTTTTACATGGGTCATATATTACAAGTTTTGTAAATCAAGGAGATATAATCCTGATAGAGACAAAATTTATAATTCTAACAATCACAGATTTGGCATTTTGTGTTAGACCAATCGACCAAATACTAATTAGTTAGGTTTTTTTGTCATTGCCTATTGTCTTTTGTCACTTCCAAATGTATATTTTAATTCTTTCTGTGAAATAAAATTTGTATTGAATATATAAAAATGTGTGTATATATATTAACTATTTTTATTATTATACATATTAACTATTTTTATTATTGATACTATCTTTGCAACTATATTTAATATATTAATTAAATTTATGATAAGTGAAAATTCAAAATTAAAGTAAGATCCAATTTTATGATAAAAAATATAAAAGTAGAAAAGAAGGTAAAAGAAAATTCTGGAAAAGGGGATATGAGAGATGAGAGAGGAGAGAGAATAGAAAAGGAAAATTAAAAATACATTAGAGAAATGAGAGAAAATACTAACTAAATATTTTATATTTACACAATTATTCTTGTAGGGATATTTCAAGAAGTTCAAAATTATGCACACCAAAGAAAAAATCAAATGAATTCCAATTTAATATATAGTATAGATGCCACCAGCTTGTTTATGCTAACTAACAAGTGACAACTTGCCATTGTCTATTGCTCTTGTCACGTCCAAGATATATTATAGGGGAAATTACGTCTGCACTCCAGAAGGTACAATGTAATTATATATTAGTCTTTATAGTTTTAAAAATTACGAATATCGTGCATCAGTTTTTGAGATTCCACCGCTATTTAGGTTTCACGACTAGACAGGGAGCTTGGGGATGGAGAAGGGGCACCAAGGGTATGGGGTTGGATTACGGTCTTTTGTTTATTAAATATATTTTTATTTTGTATGTTAATGTATACATTCACATATACATTAAAAAAATATATTTTAAATATATATTTATAAGTGTACATTATATTTTCTTCTTAATCTTATATATTTTATACAAATATATATAAATATTATAAATAAAAGTGTTTTCATTTATTAATTATAAATTTATATCACCTAACGGCAAAAGAGAGAAAAATGACGCCTCCAATATTTTTTGGAACCTTTGGGACCAAAATTGAAATAAAAAATTATTCAATGGGATTAGTTTTGAATTTTTGAAACTAGTGGAACTAATTTATTCGAGTGCATGGGGAATTGCGTCCTTCAAGTTCGTGTGCATCGTAGCAATTATAGATAGAAGATAATACAATTTCTATGCCCTTCGCCCTCGGAATAATTAATGTTAATTATTTTCTTGATAGCTGGATTTTTTTTAGCAATGCTGGTTCTAAAGTCAGAATTTTTTTTTTTGTTTTTTTTTTAAGAAACGGGCATTGGATTTTATACAAAATACTAGCCAGTATATAGGGGTGCCAAGGCATAGAAAATAAAAAATCTTGTTAGAAAAACAATTTGATAAAAATAAATTAACTTTTTTGTATCATATAAATTCATACAAGTAGCTTAAAAAATTCATTTAATAATTGAATATATTCAATTTCAATATCAATTTTGGTACAACAAAGGCATGCAAATTTTTACAAGCATTCTGTTGAAATAAGTCACAAATAATTTTAATTATTTGAAATTAAAGTAAATGATAAATATCATAAAAAAATTATTTTATTTGAGCAAAAATTTTATCCATGGTATTTTGGATATTAGATCAATTCTTGATTCTTTTGGATAAAAATGAATAATTTAAAAACTTATTTAAATTGAAATAAAAAGTAATTTAATTTCATATATAGTAAAATGAAATTAAATGAGATTATCTGCATATGCATAAATATGAAGCTTTACTTGAATAATTTCAAAAATTTTGAAGTATACACACACACACACACGCACATATAGGAAAATTGCCATTTTTGTCTGTCAGCTATGGCTCATATAGGTTTTTGTCCTTTAAAAATGAAAATTTCGATTTTAGTCCTTTGTTTTGCACTATTAGATGGATGACAAGTCATAGAAAGATTTATCCAATGGTAAACATTTAATTACCTTAGCCACACCTTAGCCAAATTTAATTCAATTTTTAATTTACGTAATTAATAAAGCAAATCAATATATGTCCCTCAAATCTCACATAGTACAAAATTTTTAACTAAAAATAACCAAGGCAGATTTATTTTTCTCTCCAGCCGTTCTGTTGCCCCTCTCTCTCTCTCTCTCTCTCTCTCTATCTCTCTCCTTTTTTCCAATTATACAATTACATGACCGTTAAATAAAAAAATTAAAAATGGCAAATTTCTATTCCCTCGCCTGTCATTTTGTCATTGTTTCCTTCATTCTCTGCCCCCCCCCCCCCCCGGCACCTTTTTTCCAATTATAGAATTACACTCTCTTTAACTAAAAAAATTAAAATTGCAAATTTCTATTTCCACTTGTCATTTTGCCACTGTTTCCTTCATTCTCCCCCCCCCCCCCCCCCCTCTCAAAAGCTTAATAACGTGAGTTTAATGATTTAATTACATTGAATAATTATAATGAAAAATTATTGAATAATATGAAAAGATTAAAAAAAAAGTAACAAAAGTTGGGGCATGAATCTTCACAATCACCACTCTATCGAGCATGGGGAATTATGAGTTTCGAGTTCGTGTGCACCTCAAAGAATCCGAATCAGAAGGTATAATATAGTACCTATGCCCCTCGAAATAATATTGTTTTAAATCTTTGAATGATTGCTCTTTGTTATCTTCATATCGAAGGCACATCTTACCAGCAAAGACACCATGTTCATGCTTCGTTTGCGCATGAAAAGTTCACTAGGCCGATAGTCTTCATTTTAATTTATAGTAATTTTTCCTGAATTGTTTGTAGTTATTGGAGTTGTTATTGTTCTATGAATTCAACAAATTGATCTGCATTCATTGTAAAGTTTGCCTACTGTTTGAATTTTAATGGAATAAGGGCTGTTACCAAGCTATATAATATAAGGTCTGATAAAACATTGCAAAATAAACATAAAAAAACTGCAAACTGTGCAAAAAAACAATGGCTAATTATTCGTACTTTTATAACAGTGTCTTAAATGTAGTATTTATCAACTTCGTTGGGATGTGAGGTTGAATGATTAATGAAATAAAGATAATTATAAATCGGTGGTTGGGAATTTGAAAAGGTTGAAATAGTGGTTCAAGGGCCCGGGCAAGAAAACAAGATAAGATGTCTATAAAAGTGTTCTTGTCTTAATAAAGCTGGTGGTGGAACTGATAATTGAATCGATCCGGCGAGCAATAAAGGTAATTTAGTAATGAGTATAGTGGAGGAGCAAATTCATCAGCTTTCCAGATATGAAAATTTACTTAAAAACTTTTGAGCAAATTATGCCCAGACCCCTCGAGGTATAGTACAATTATAAATTACTTCCTATAATTTTGAAAACTGCAAATACCTTCTTAAGGTGTGTATTTACTTAACAAAATTCACTCTCTATCAAGGCGTGACATAATTACAAGTTGCATTTTTAGTATTTTTGATCGGGTTTTTGAGATGGGATTCGCATAGTCTTAACAAGTCAAAGATGCAAATATTATATATAAAGTCAATTTCTAAAAGGAAAAAAATGGTGGTGGGATCAGATTAAAAATAGTGATGCTCGGTGATGGTTGTGGTAGTAAAAATGTGAAATTACTTCGTGAAAGTTGGTAAAATAATAAAATTGATTGAATGATTTTGTCAGGCTCTGCAGGATGCATCTCTTGGTGGTCGGGTTGATTACTATTGCTGCAAGACGATTATCTTTTTGATGTCGCTATTAATGTTTACAAAAAGGTTCTCTAAACCTCGAGTGGCTATTTGTAATTTTTCAAAAAAGAGGGACTAATTTGTAATTACATTATACTTGAAGGGATATAGATATAATTTGTCCAAAACGTTTTAGTACTTTTCTCTATCTTTCCGCATGGGTCACATATAAGGCTGAACCGAAAATCTGATTACCGTTCGCAACCGTATTCATTTGTAGGATAAAATATCCATATTTGTTTAAAGGGAATATCATTCATATTCGATTGTAGATATCCGACTATAAATAAATATGGATACGATAATTAGATATTGTATCCGTTTAATATCCACTCAAAATAGATATATGTTTATATATGAATATTCAATTATATAATTCAAAATTATTACTTTTTATTTAAAAATTATTATTATTATTATTTATTTATTATTTTTTTTAAATTTTCTGCTGAATTGTCTGTCGAAATTACGCCGAAAAATTCAAAATTATTATTTTTTATTTTTTTAATTTTCGGCTGAATTTTTCGCCAAAAAATTCAAAAATTATTATTGTTTTATTTTTTTAATCTTGGGTGAATTTTCTCCCGAAAATCTATCGAAAATTTTAAAAATTCTTATTTTTTATTTTTTTTATTTTCCATCAAAAAAATAGCATTTTTTTATTGTAGTGTCTATAATTTAGTTGTGTTTGTTAATTATATTCTATAAATAATGTTGAAAAAAAATAACTTATATGTATACTAAATTCTTTTATTTTCTTTTACTATGTTTTCTTTTTTTAAAAAAATTAATTGATTTATTTATGGATGTAATTTTGTAAAATTCATCTCATGTTTAATAGTTCTTTAAAAATTATATTTTTAATAATCATATGTATTAATTTTGATATATTTAAGATATATATATATAAATATATAGTTCATATTATGTGAATGATAAATAATAAATTATTGTTCCTAATAATATACGTGAAATTTTTTTAATAGAAATCATATCTTTGTAGCTTCGAAAGATATAAACATAAATAAATAATCAACATATATGAAATTTTATAGGTGTTATTAATAATATGTATATATAAAACGTTTTTAAATAAATATATTATAAATAAAAAATATGACTAAATTATATAAACATAAATTTGAATATTCAATTAATTATAGTTCAATATCAATCATCTACTATTGAATAAGATACTCAAATATTCATAATCGTGACACGAATATTTAAATATTTGTAATTAAATTTAATTTTTAAATATTAAAATCGGATACAGATATATCCGATATCCGATGAATATGAATATTAATTTAAATATCCATCAACATTCGTATCGTATTCGGTAAATATAAATAGATATAAATATAAAAACAACATATTCGACACGTTTACACCACTAATCACATGTTATTGGCTTTATTCAATCAAGGAGACATAATCCTGGTAGGGACACTATATATTATCTCTATTCTCTACCATTGACAAAGTTGGGATTTTGCGTTAGAGCGGTGGACCATTTAGATGATTAGATCCGTGATATAAGCTATTGTAAAATAATCCATACACTAAGAACGCATTTGGGATTTGTTGGCATTTTATACTAAGTTGTTGGACATGTTAGGCGAGGGGCAATAATGAATACTAGTATATGGACATATTCCACGTGTGTATAAAATAAAAATAAAAATAAAAATAAATTATAGTATAGTAAAATGATTAAATTTAAAATAAAGTTTGTATTGAGTATATATATATATATATAAATGTGTGTATATATAGTAACCATTGGCTTGGCGATTCGAGCCTTTCATCTGTTAAATGCTAATCAGAGCGTTCCGGGAAGTTTTTTCGGAGGCCTGCCTACATTACTTGGATTTTATGGTATCAATATTACTAGTAAGTTAAATGCATAAATTTAAAATATGACATATATTTGACCGCATTACACCCATTAGTTTTTCCAAAGGATAGAAATTACTCAATCTCTCTTTTCACGTGCAACTCATTAATAAGTTTATCTAATGCCATCCACGAGGACCCACCTTCGTCTAGCGCTCTGGCAGCAGCGCCGCCGACCTCCGCCGCTTTCTTCCTCACCTCATCGCCGACATCTCCTTCCATCAACTGCTTCGCCCTCTTCGCCAGCTCCTCCCATTTCACGAACCCATCGCAGGTTTCAACTCTCAGCCCCACCCCCAAAATGTCCACCACCATCTTCGCATTGAGCGGCTGCTCCCACATCATCGGCCACGCCAGTATTGGCAACTTCGCGCACACACTCTCCATTACAGAGCTCCACCCGCAATGGCACAAGAACCCACGTACACTCTCGTGCTCCAAGCTTTCTCTCTGGTCAACCCATTCTTTCACCACGATTCCCCTGTTTCTCACTCTCTCTTCGAACCCTTCCTCGAGGTCTGACACATTTTTCCTCATGACCCACAAGAAATTCACCTCGGATTTCTCCAACCCAATCTGGATCTCACGGAATTGCGCCGGCGATATCTCCATTTGGGTCCCGAATGCTGCGTACAGAACGGGCTTGTTTTCTCTCTGCATCCGGTCCAACCAAGAAATCCACCAAGGTGTTTGATGATTTGCCTGTGCGACTTTGCGTGGCTCCGCCATGGCCAAGGGCCCGAGGCACAATGCTGGAGGCCCCACCTTGGAGTTCCAAAAGTCGTTAAACACTGATTCAATCTCGTAAAAGGAGTTTATCACTAATCCATTGCTTTTTGAGTAGGCCCTCACAGACTCATGGACATTGTCATAAATTCTAGTACCCTTGGTCCGTTCGGGGTCTATAAAAACTGGTTCAAAATCCTCTTTTTTGTGCTTAATTGAAGGGAAACCGGCAAATTTCAGCTCCTCACCTTCTGCTACAAAACGGCCCCTGACCACCAACGTGTTTAGACACAAGGGAAAGGTACCCATGGGACAATAAGCAAGCCTGGGAATGTTGTATTTATTAGCAGAGTCGAGGGTCCAACTTAAGAACATGTCAGATATCATGAAACTGATGCGCGGGAGAGGTTCCAACACTTGTTCGAAGTGGGGTTGCATGAGTTTCGTGGCGATGTTGAGATCTACCCAAAGGGATATTTCAGGGAGTTTGTCGGTGCTCTCGACGCCGGGTGGTATGCCCTGCACATCTTGAGGGAAGGGGATGTCGATGATGGCGACGGTGGTGTCGGAGAGGCAGCTGCAGATGAAAAGGCGGTCGCCGGGGGTGGTGACGACGGTGACGGTGGCGCCGCGTCGGAGTAGGAGGCGGCCCAACTGGAGGAGGGGAATGGTGTGGCCTTTTGCCATGAAGGGAAACAGAAGTACGTGAGGAGAAGCCATCTGTGTGTGTGTGTGTGTGCTTGTAGTCTATGACTTGAAGAGTTGAAGTGCTCTATGTTTTGTACTTGTGAATCTTTTGAGTGCGCATATTTATTTATTATTCGAGGAGATTTGGTCCTTATTATTATTTTTTTTTATACAATCATCTCGGGACACTCTATATATGTCAATCGGAAAATACTCCCACACACACGCACACACTCACTCAAAGAGGAAGGGTTAGAGGACAAGAGAGTTCGAACTCAGGACCTCCCTGATACCACTTTCGAACTCCCACCACTCGACTCTGAGCCCAGTGGCTATAAATATCGTGTGGAGAGTGGGATTCGAACCCACGTCCTTTTGGACCAGAACCTTAATCTGGCGCCTTATACCAACTCGGCCATCTCCACGTCGAGATTTGGTCGTGATTGATGATTGAGTTCTTTTTTTTTTTTTTTGATAAATAATTGATGATTGAGTTCGATACATAGCGGATATGAAAGTAAATTTTTTATCAAGTGGGAGAAGTATTAATCAGCAAAGCAGATACAATCAGAGAGAGTAAGGGAGGGCCTGATGGGCCGGATGTCCCATTCAAATTTGTGTCGGACTAAAAATTTTATATATATTTTTTTTAAAAAAAATTAAAATTTATCCTTTGAAACTATAAAAATACCCTTAATATTTTTAAAAAAATTAACATCTCCTCACCTCAAATCAAAAATTCTAGCTCTCTCCTTGAATATAAAATACTAGTATGTAACCCGTGCTATGCACGGAATGAGTGATATCAATTAAAAATTTAAATTAAATATCGTATTGATAATTCATATTGCAACGAATTCTATGCATAATATATCTTTTAAATTATATGAATATATTAGTAATTCTTTTGATCAAACTGCATAAAACACTCTTGATATGAAAATGAAAAATGAGGCTTTGTTTTACTAAAATAACAAAAATTCTCTTCACTATATTAATAAAAATTTAGAAAAATTGAGTAATTTGCAAATCCAATATCAAATAAT
Organism: Petrea volubilis; assembly: GCA_026212405.1. Lineage (NCBI taxonomy): Eukaryota > Viridiplantae > Streptophyta > Magnoliopsida > Lamiales > Verbenaceae > Petrea > Petrea volubilis. The sequence goes on from CM047871.1 coordinate 27,469,988, forward strand.
CTAACGTCCAAAATTTTGATGCATAACAAAGACTAAAACTAATATAAATCTTACGAATCAGTTGATGGAAACACCATATCTTCTTTAAGATGAATTTGTAAACGCAAAAAAAAAAAAAAAACTATAATTATCTAATAACAAATATCAAATAATTTGTTAAATAATTCATTAAAAATATTGAACATACCGATGTTTAAAACAAATGATATGTATAATAGGCAAATTTATAAGTAATAGTTCATTTTTGAAAAAATAATTTTATGATTTTATCATCATTGAATGCAATAAACCTTACACTTTATGTTCGCAGATGCACTAATCTATTCGGAAGATGGAAACACTCCTCAGACCAATCGACACCTAAAATGAAATTCACTGTGATTATAATATTCAAATTTAAAAGACTATCATCGACATTAATCCTAAAAAGATTCAAAGTAAAGTAAACCCATCACTATTCATAAACAATCACAACAAAATAAAAGTAAATTTTTAATAAAAGAATTATGAACAGTATATATTATTTTAATACATATATGTGTACAGTGTACCAATTCAATAGTTTTGGTATTTCTCCACTCAGCTTGTTCTGAGCCAAATCCCTAGAGCAATCAATTTTAAAAGTACTTCATCACAAAATAGCTCATAATCAAAACTGAAACAAAATACATGAAAAATAATAACAATGATACTCACAGAATTTTCAAGTTAGGAATCTGAGAGAGTGTCGAGAGAATTGGACCAATTAACTGATTATTTTTTAAAATCCTGTCGAGGTGATAACTACGATATTAGTAAACAAACTTGAATATGCAATAAATCAATAAGTAGTTGCAAATAAATAATAGGGAAATAGGAAGACGATCACGCTGATTTTTAACTTTCAAATTCTCAAGCTGCTTCAACTTTGAAATTGAGAAGGGAATATCTCCATAGAGCTCGTTGAAAGATAAGTCGATGATATACAATCAAAAATATTTTGAAAAGCTTTTTGTACAATTTGTCACATTATTGCCATAACATATTTGCCTCAAAAGGGATCAACAAACACAATTGTAAAAAATAAAAAATCGAAAAAAATAGAAAACGTAAAAAGAAAAAAAAAATAGGAAACGTAAAAATAGTTTGGAAACTTACCTCAAAAGGCACCAACATGCACAATTACAAAAATAGGAAACGTAAAAATGGCTTGAACCTACTCAAGTTCTTTATAATTATATTTGAAGATTGCCTATTTATGCACCTATATGTATTAAATTGCCGATAAGAATAAGAAATTATGCAAATTGAGCTCATTTAAATTTGCTCAATTTGCTCAATTTATAAATTTGCTCAATTTAAATTTGCTCAATTATGCACCTATATTAAATTTGATTGAGCAAATTGAGCTCATTTAAATTTGCTCAATTTGCTCAATTTATAAATTTGCTCAATTATACACCTATATTAAATTTGCTCAATTTGCTCAATTTATTATCTTGTAATTAGTAGGTTGACTTGTAATTAGCAAATTTTATTTATTTATTTGATTGTGTGCTTTTTGAGAATCTTGTATTTTGAATATATATTTTTTGTTTTAAAAAAAATCAAAATTCTAGAAAATTAGAATTTGGTCAAAATTGGATGAGTTTGAGTCAAACACCTTTCTCAAATATATAATAGTATAGATTTAGTATAACCAAATTATCTACAATCCTTAATCATCACAGTATGATACAGAGAAAAATATTTACAATCAAAAAACAGCCTATATATATACTATTTATATTATTATATAAATGACAATACCTTTTACAAATTACTTTTGATTTGTTCATTTTTTCAATCTATCAAATTTTTTTTCTTCCTTCCTTTTCTTTTTACTTTCTCTCTCTTCACTCATCTTACACTTTTTTTTTGTTTTAATTTTATGTCCCTGATTTTCTCTCCCTCCTCCCCCTCTATCATCTTTAATCTCCTAATACTTTTTAATATAATTTTTTAATTTTTTTAAAGCTATTTTATTTTTACATATTACTAATTTTATAAATCTATAAAAAAATAATTAAAAATATTTTAAAAGTATAGCTACTAGTAAAAAATTAATATATTATTAAATTTTTTTTTTATTACACACACTAGCGGTGGCAAAATGGGTTAGGAACGGTGGATCCAATCTAACCCACATGATTTTGATTGGGTTGGGTCTAACATATTCTAAAGTGGGTTGAGTTGGATTAGGTTTTATTCGGTTGATATTTATAATGGGTGGTGGATGCGTTGATAATAAGTTGATTATGGGTTGATTACGGTTTGTAAATGGGTTATCCTATAAACAAAAAAAATATTTTTTTGTTTAATTTTAATTTATTTTAGTATTTTAAAACCATTTAAGGAGTATAGAAACTAATAATTTAGATTTTTTTTTATCTTGATTAAACATACAATAATCATTCATTGAACTGTTTAAAAACCATATTAAACTCATTTCCAACCTACCTCCAACTCATTTTGAACCCATTTATGACCCACCCCATCTTCAACCAACTTTTTAAAATCTATTTTTAACCAAATTCATTTTTAACCCAACTCATTATGACTCAATTCAAATTTAATTCAATCCGTCCAATTGTCACTTATAACACATACATATTGAACGTGATAATATTGTAACTAAAAATTAGAACGCGTTGAGGGCGAAAATAATAATGAAGGTTGGCTAACATCGTGGCCCCCCCAATTCTGAAAAAAATTTTATTTTACCCTTTTTGAATATCGTGATTGTCAAACTACCCTTATTTTTTAAAAGATTTATATTTTACCTTAAACCGAGGTTTCAAAGCTCAGTTTTACTATTCACCAAAGTAAAATCGAGCTTTGAAAGCTCGGTCTAAATATTTATATATATATATATATATATATTTTTTTTTTTTTAATTAGACCGAGCTCTAAGAGCTCGGTCAATTAAAAAAAAAATTTTAAAAATTGTTAGACCGAGCTCTAAGAGCTCGGTCAATAAATTTTTTTATATTTTTTAAAATATTTAGGGTTTAGGGTTTCGGTCAATAAATTTTTTTTTTATAGTAAGTAAATATATTTTAATTAATTAATTATCTTATAAAATATATTTTAACTACATAATAAGTATAATAATTGTAAATAATGTAATTTTATCGCACATCTTAAAAGTTGGATTTAGTTATGGAATTCATGCCTCCTTTGTTTAATTTATAAATCACTATAATAGGAAAAAGGAAAATTGACGACAACATAGCAAGTTACATATTAAAACTATTATTACATTAAATTAATATTCTGTTGTTTTATTTTTTTAATTAAATATATTTTATTAAAATATTTATAAAATTTATTACAACTCGTAAATAAAAAATATCACAATGAATAAGAAGTTTGTGAGTTAAAATTTTAAATTGGAGCATGTTTATATAAGTCATTGAAAAATATGTTTAAAAAAAAATTAAAATTAAAATTAAACTAATAAAGCTCTTTAAGAGCTTGGTCTAAATTTAATTTTGTATTAGTTTTAAATTTGAAGACTGAGATCTAAGCATAAATATATGACAAATTAGTATTGGTCTGTGCTAATTATTAGCATTGTTGGGCATGTTGCCTTGATCTTTTCCTGATTTGTGATTGGTCCATCTCATTATGAATGCGAGTGGTAACGTCACGACCGCGTCGTTGCTCCTTTAACCTGTTGGGATTGTGGACTAATTTGAAATCAGCTTCTGGCCAATAAGCCTCATCCCAAATAGGCTCGAATATACCCATATATGTTTGCTGGTAAGAATTTATACTGTAGTACCACACAAACATTTGATTGGTGTCCATCGAAAATTGGGTTGCCGTAGCTAAAGCATGTGAGCATGGTATACCAAACTATTGCCAAATCCCACAAGAGCATGTACCTTTTGTTAGCTTCACAACGAAGCGACGACCAGCCCCGTGTCTCTAGCAAGTATTGATACCGTACGTTCATGGTACACAAAATTCTCAACGACATGTGATAGTGAGGCATCTTTGTAAGCATTGTAGTAGGCATATGCATGATCGGTCCAAGGTTGGTTATTTGATCGCATACCGTTTCCCATAGTAGAACGCTGACGGAACCAACATCCTTGCATGATTTGCAATGTGTGGAACATTGTGTCGCATAGCTTCCACTTGAATATACTCCGCACTTTCCAACTGTCACCACGTTGGAAAAAATATTTTACACTTAATATTTTTCATGAAATAAGAAATTTAAATTTTATTCATGCAATGTTTAGAAAGATACTAACCACGGTACGCCATGCTACCGGATTGGAAGGTTGATAGCCCCTTCCTAGTTCATACCCTTGTGACGGACTGATTTGCCGAACAGTATGCCTCATATACCACGCAAAGTAACCGTCCTCCACATGGGATTCCCTCGAAGAGATTGGAGCACTGTTAACAATGTACTCCTGGACGTTATTCCACGTCCGTGTGTAACTAGCGTACTGTGATCCTCAATCCTTTGTTGAATTATGACCCCGCCTATCTACTCTTGGCAAAGTTCTCTCTGCCATGGTAATGTTGGGCGGAATGTGTTGTCTCATCCCGAACTGCCTCAAAACACGCTCAACATGATGAAACTCAATGATCGCATAATTCAATAGCGGTACTGAAGCATGCCAGTACTCCTCCCCTCAATCACTCGGTAGTCCAGCAATCTCGGGGGCATTTGGGTCATACGGACGCCATTTGAACTGAAAATGATTTACATAACTCTATTGTTTCATACTTGGTCAAATACAAAATAAATTGTTTTAGATTGATAATTAATAGTGTCATACCTCTTTGTCACACATCCTGTCAAACAATTCTCTAGCGATAGGTAACGAATGCCTAACCGTATCCGCATACCTATAGTAATTACTCCACCGGGCACCAAATGGGACTGTGGTTCTTTCAACGTCATCACAATCCAAATCTTGCCCTGTTAGCAACCTCCGAAATACGGGCACTGGTGTTATTGTTGTGATACGAGACCATGCCCAAATCTACAATACAACAAAATAAACCAACTTACTCATATTAGTTTTCTCTCTTTAATAAGCATTAATATGATAAACAATATATAACTTTAATACCTGAACTAATTGAATCGGGCCAGATATTGAGTTTGCCTCCCTCCTTGAAGCAATAGCCAGCTCCCGATATAAAAACGCCAATACAGCAGAACCCTAGCTAAAAGACCGAGTATGTTGGACATCATCCATATGAAGTAAATAACATAACCCGACAAATTTTTTGCTTTTCTCGGGCATCATTACACTTGAGATGAGTCCCAAGGCCACACATCTGGTGTATTGCAAGACACTCTCTGCTGATGAAGAATCACTAATTCGGTGGTTTCGGAGGCGATTTAGAATCGCTTTTACAACAATACGTGACGACATAAGATCCGAGTCGTTCGGAACAAACCCTAACAATTCACCACATTTTTCAACCCAATTTGTTCCCCTCTGTACATGACCCACCACAGGACTGCCCCTGACGGGCAATGCCCATAGAATTGCAATGTCCTCTAATGTCACAGTTGCTTCACCAATCGGAAAATGAAATGTATTTGTTTCCGGCCGCCACCTCTCTACCAACGCAGTGATAAGTGCATGGTCTATCTCGATACGACCACATGTGAGCACTTCATAAAATCCCATCCCATAAAGCATTTATAGCACATTAACGTGCAATGGATGTTCTTCAATAATTTTTCAAAAATTTATATACATTGCCCTAACATCCAATGCCCCAAGCTCCTCACCTTCTGCTATTAATTCGGATCTATGACTATCCTGTGCATACAGCACATCTAAACTCTCAGGACCACACAAATGACGATGAATCGACATACCTCTTTAGTAAATAAATTTTTTTTGTGAGTGATAAATTTGTGAGAGAAAATTTTTAATATTGGAAGATAGAATTGTAATGTTTTGAAAGTGAAGAAGAAGTTTGTGAGTGATAAATTTTTACTTTCGAAGAACTTGTTTATATAGAAGAAACTTTTCGAAAAAAAAAAAATTAATTTTTCTTTGACCGAGCTCTAAGAGTTCGGTCTAACTATTTAACATATAAATATATATATATATATTTATTTCTTTGACCGAGCTCTTAGAGCTCGGTCTAACTATTTAAAAAAAAATAAAATAAAGAAATTTATTTTTTGGACCGAGCTCTTAGAGCTCGGTCAAACTATTTTTTAAAATATATATATATATATTTGACCTTCTAACTATTTATATATATATATATATATATATATACTTGACCGAGCTCTTAGACCGAGCTCTAAGAGCTCGGTCTAACTACTTTAAAAAAAAAAATTAATATTTATTATTTGACCGAGCTCTAAGAGCTCGGTCTAATTAAAAAAAAAAATTTAATAATTGAAATATTTAGACCGAGCTTTAAGAGCTCGGTCTTAATTTTCGAAATTAAAAATAGTTTTAAAAAGTTAGACCGAGCTTTCAAAGCTTGGTTTTACTTTGGGTGAATAGTAAAATCGAGCTTTGAAAGTTCGGTTTAAGGTAAAATATAAATCTTTTAAAAACTAAAGGTAGTTTGACAATTACGATATTCAAAAAGGGCAAAATAAATTTTTTTTCCCCAATTCTTATCCTCAGTTTGACGCGTTCAGAGTAAATAATTGAGTAATTTCATTATTCACGTCGTACGTTGAACAGCGACAGGAAAATTAATTAATAACTTGATAATAAATTAGTGTGATCCACACATTCTCATAACCACTGTTCTTGTGGTCTCTATAAATTACTAAAATGACTGGCCAGCCCCTTTATAATCCTCACAGCCTTGTCCTATTCACAGGTTTTTTACTGTAAATATAAAGAATTTGCAAGGAAATCTTTGTACATTCAGATCGATGCGATGGAGCAACACAAATTCCAGCGACTGCGCACGGCACATAACCCTCCCAACTTTTACCTTCAGTGTGTGTTGTGTGTGTGAAAAAGACAAGAAAAAAAAGAAAAAAAGGGAGAGAGACAGATCAGATCCAGAGATGGCTTCTTGTGCTCTTGTTTCACCCATGCTAAAAACTTGATGAATCATTTAGATAAAATTGAAATTTTGGGCTTTTTATGATTTTTTTGATATAAAATTTTAGGAAAAATATTAAAAATATCAAAAAATGAAAAATTTCAAACTTGTAAACCCAGTCCACCAATTTTTCATTCCATAAAAATCCGGCAATCAATTTTTTTTGATTGAATTACCCGTCACCTTTTATGCTAAAAACTTGATGAATCATTTTATTTTTATTGTTTTCTGAAAAAAAATTCTTTGAAATGATTTGTATCAATGATGATTTCATTAATGCAATTTTTTAAAAGTTTTAATTATTATATATGAAAATTATGAAAAGTTTGTTTCTCAAATTTAAAGATATCTAACTTGTAATTCCAAAAAAAAAAAAATTGTGCTTAAAAAAAATGACAAAGTTATTATAATAAACAACATCATTATAATATTTAAAAATTAACTTTAATAAACAGATTTTTCTATAGGTGGGTTAGCAAAGATAAATAAAAGGACATAAGGTTTCGTGTAAGTATCACCTATAATTATCTATTAATCTCACTTAAGTTCTTGCTAAGCTAACTTCATATAAATATTAAAAGCTTAAATAATAGGCTAGTGATAATCTTAGACCAAATTTTCTATTGCTAGAGCATTTTTTTGGGAAAATATCTTTTCACCTTTCTCAGTTATTAATTCATATTTTCAATATATCAAGTTTAATTAATGGACTTTTATAAAGCAAGTTTCTAGTCTTTTTCCTATATTTTCTCTATACCTTTATTAAGTAAGAAATTATTTCTTTTTAATGTTTGTTCTTCTTTTCGAAATTCAAAAAAAAAAATTAATTAATAAATTAATGGAATATTTTCCACCTCTTTCTTGGAATAATAATATATTCAATGATGGGAAAAAATATAAAAAATTCATTATTTTTCTCATGGTAAAAATATAGAGGAAATGAAACAAATATAAATGATGAAGTAGTAAAAATAAATAAGAAAGGAGCATTTTTTTAGGGTAAACCACCACAGGAGCATATTTTGTTAAAAAAAAATATTAATTTTTATATTAAGATTTAAATAATATTTTATAAGATTTGTTGATAGAAAGTATAACAAAATAATATGAAAAATAGAAAAGTGAGTTCAAATTAATAAAAAAATCAGTGACTACTCATTACAAAGTTACTTTAATTTTATTTTAATAATAGGATTAACTCCATCGCAAATATTGATCATTGAAAATATACAAAGTGGAACCAATTAATTATGTGTATATAAAGATACATATAAGGAATAATTATTTATTTTAAAGATAGTATTTTAAAAATATAAATACTATTTCAAATGTATTTTTTACAAGACGAAAAGTTCCACTCATAAAAATAAAATTTTGCGAGGACGAATTAATTATTAATGAAGCATAAGAAAGTTGAGACTCTTTATTGGATGACATGTGTACAATAGGGATTAGTAAAATATATGCAATTTTAAGGATTGATTAAGAAAAGGGTAAAATAGAGATTAACCAAAAAAATTTTCTGGCGACAGAAACTTTGTTCTAACATTATCACCAGCCTAAATAAACTTGTGAACAAACATTATGACTTGGTCCATTCTTACTATAGTATTTTTTGAAAGAGGTAGCTTTAAAAGGACATGGGCCATTAATTTCCACTCATGGTGGCCTTTGGCAATACTAACCTTTCCCAAATTTTTCTGGCATAATTACCATATTACATATATTAACAATTAGGCACACTTCATGTAAATGCAAAATAAAAATAAAATGGAATTTATTTGCAAAGTTAAATTTCAACAATACAAAATAATAGCTATTTATTTGGCTTTATATATGAATATATATATTTTAATTATTTTATTAAATTTATGATAAGTAGAAAAAAATGATTAACAACAATAAAATTGTACCTTTTGAAAAATAAATAGAAAAGGAAAATTTGAAAAATGATAGTGGAAGGAGAGGGAGACAAGAAATGAGAGATGAAAGATATAGAGAATAACTAATTGTCATAAATAAAAAAAGGGGGGGAAATTACATTTACTACTCCTGAGATTTAGTGTATGTTCAAAAAACACCCCCATGTTTAGAAAATTATAATTACCCCCCTAACATTTCATCCTTCCAACAAATTACGCTTATTGTCAGTCAAAAAAATTTAAACTTCTAAAATTATCCATTTGAAAAGCAGTTGATCATAACTAAATGACTATTTTGCCCTCAAAGGGGTTTTTTGTTATTGTTTTAATTTTATATTTAATAAATCTCAAAATATTAAACATATTTAAATATTTTTATAAAAAAATTAAATCTTTTATATAATATATGCAAATATTTATAAGTATATACTTTAAAATATATAATTGTGATATTTAATTATATTTAATAAATACAAAATACATAAAAATATCTTATAAAATTATAAAATTTGTTTTTATAAATACAAAAATTTTAATATTCTAATATTTGATAAAAAAAATTATAATACATATTATATCTAATTAAATAAATTATTCTTTTTTCTTTTTTCTTTTTTCTTTTTTCTTTTCTTTTTCTTTTTTTTCTTTTTCTTCTTCCAAACAACATTTCTCTCTCTCTCTCTCTCTCTCTCTCTCTCTCTCACACACACACACACACACACACACACGCACACATCTCCGCCGCCTCCCCACCACGTCCTCCATAATCGCCACCCAAAGAGCTCAAACGAAGAGAGAAATTGAAAGATCGAGAAAGGAGGGGGGAGAGAGATCGAGAGGGAGAGAAACCTCCACCATCTGCCGTCCTCCGCGCGCCACCCACCACCGTCCTCCGCTGCCGCCCCACCACCAAGATCTAAAGGGAGAGGGGGAGAGATCGAGAATGAGAGGGGGAGAAAGAGATATAGAGACATCAGGAGAGAGGGAGAGACATTCCCCTCCACTGTCGCTCCACCACCTTTCTCTGTTGTGTAAGAGAGAGAGAGCGAGTAATATTATCAAATTTTTTATTTTATCTTGGGCAAAATGCACAGTACTCCCATGTGATTTGTGATAGTAGTACGCTGAATCCTGTGGTTTCCACTACAGGAAAAAAGGTAAAAATCGGGAAAAATTCCGGCGAAAATCCTACGGAATTTCCGCCGGAAAAATGGCCTAGGAACGGCGTTTTCCCCCGAAAATTTCCATCGGACTGTTCCGCCAGAGAGATCGTCCGGCGGAAATTTTCACACGGATTACGGTTGACTATCAACGCCGATGGCCCACCGGACCGCTGCTGCTACCCGCCACCTGCCCTACCGTCGTCGCCCCACCGGACCGCCGCCGCCAGTTCCCGCTATTGCCTGGTCACCGCCGCTACCGTTGCTCCGGTCGCCGCTGGAATAGTAACTCCCAAAATGTGCAAATATTTGTAATTGAGGGAATTCGAACTCGTGACCTCAAGGTTGGATGACCAATCCTTCATCACTAAGCTATTGCTGGAGGTTGTGTTCTATTTTGTTTTGTTTTATATTTATTATATATTTATTTGATTATTCTTATTTTAACATTCTTTCTTTCAATTTTAAAAAATAAAATAAATCTATTATAAATAATTAAAAGATAGTATGAGTAACAATAGATAAAATATATATAGTATTGATACTATATAAGCACATGTATTATATATACTATATAAACATATGTATATCAATAAATATATTATAAATAATTAAAAGATAGTATAAGTAACAATAGATAAAATATAGTATTGATACTATATAAACACATGTATTATATATAATATATAAACTTATGTATACCAATAAATATTCGTCTGATTCTTATAAATAGTTTTGTTTGCTAATAGTATTGATACTATATAAACTTATATATTATATATACTACATAAACATATATATATATATATATATATATACACACTATACAAACATATGCATTCCAATAAATATATCATAACTAATTAAAAGATAATATAAATAATAATAGTTAAATATATATACTATGTAAACATATGTATACCTATAAATATATTATACATAATTAAAATCTAGTATAAATAATAATAGTTAAAATATAGTTTGATACTATATAAACATATATGTTATATATACCATATAAACATACATATACTATATAGACATATGTATACCTATAAATATATTATACATAATTAAAATCTAGTATAAATAATAATAGTTAAAAACATATATATACTATATAGACATATGTATACCTATAAGTATATTATATACATAATTAAAAGGTAGTATAAATAATAATAATTAAAAGATAGTATTGATACTATACAAACATATATATATATATATTATATATAGGGTTAATTCCAATTTAGTCCCTGACGTTTACCCCAAGTCAATTTTGGTCCTTCACGTTCCGACATTTCTAATTTTGGTTCCTAACGTTACATTTCGTTACCCAATGTCGTCCCTCCATTATTTTTTCTGTTAAAAACCCTAATTTTATTTGTAATTTTCCCCCTTAAAAATAAAAAAATATCAAAATGCCCCCCAAATTTTTAAAAAAGAGCTAAAAACCCCCCTTTGAAATATTAAACCCCCTCAACCATTCAACCACACTCAATTTATTCTTTGACATTGTTTAGTTCAATATTTTAATATATCGATAAAATAATAAAATAAATTATTTTCATAGCCTATAACTACTTAAATTTATTTTCATAGTTTGAAACGGTAATTAAATTTTTTTCAATATACATATAAATTTATGAAATAAATTAATCTTTAATCTTTTAAACTTTTCAATTTAAATTTTCATAGCCTATATCTACTTTTGATATTTCACTTTCAATTTTTTTTTTCAAATAAATCGAACAAATGGACAGAATTGTAAAATAAATATATATTTTTTTATTTCATAATTGTAAAATAATCTGGGTTCGAGTCCTATTGCTTATAAAATTTATTTTGTTGTGCCTAAATATTTCAAATGGGGGTTTTTTAGCTCTTTTTTAAAAATTTGGGGGGCATTTTGATATTTTTTATTTTTAAGGGGGCAAATTACAAATAAAATTAGGGTTTTTAACGGAAAAACTAACGGAGGGACAACATTGGGTAACAAAATGTAACGTTAGGGACCAAAATTGGAAATGTCGGAAGGTGAAGGACCAAAATTGACTTGGGGGTGAACGTCAGGGACCAAAATTAGAATTAACCCTTATATATACTATATAAACATATATATACAATATAAACATATGTATACCTATAAATATATTATACATAATTAAAATCTAGTACAAATAATAATAGTTAAAACATAGTTTGATACTATATAAACATATATATTATATATACTATATAAACATATATATACTATATAGACATATGTATTTTATAGATAATTAAAATATAGTATAAATAATAATAGTTAAAATATAGTTTGATACTATATAAACATATATATACTATATAGACATATGTATACCTATAAGTAAATTATATAAATAATTAAAAGATAGTATAAATAATAATAGTTGGGTTAATTCCAATTTTGGTCCCTGACGTTTACCCCCAAGTCAATTTTGGTCCTTCACGTTCCGACATTTCCAATTTTGGTCCCTAACGTTACAATTCGTTACCCAATGTCGTCCCTCCGTCAATTTTTCCGTTAAAAACCCTAATTTTATTTGCAATTTGCCCCATTAAAAATAAAAATAATATCAAAATGCCCCCAAAAATTTTAAAAAAGAGCTAAAAACCCCCTTTAAAATAAAAAACCCCCTCAACCATTCAACCACACTCAATTTACTCTTTGACATTGTTTAGTTCAATATTTTAATATATCGATAAAATAATAAAATAAATTATTTTCATAGCCTATATCTACTTAAATTTATTTTCATAGTTTGAAACGGTAATTAAAATTTTTCAATATACGGATAAATTTATGAAATAAATTAATCTTTAATCTTTTAAACTTTTCAATTTAAATTTTCATAGCCTATATCTACTTTTGATATTTTACTTTCAATTTTTTTTTTGCAAATAAATCGAACAAATGGACAAAATTGCAAAATAAATATATATTTTTTTAATTCATAATTGTAAAATAATATGGGTTCGAATCCTACTACTTATAAAATTTATTTTTTTGTGTTTAAATATTTCAAAGGGGGGTTTTTAGCTCTTTTTTAAAATTTTTGGGGGCATTTTGATATTTTTTTATTTTTAAGGGGGAAAATTGCAAATAAAATTAGGATTTTTAACGGAAAAACTAACAGAGGGACGACATTGGGTAACAAATTGTAACGTTAGGGACCAAAATTGGAAATGTCGGAACGTGAAGGACCAAAATTGACTTGGGGGTAAACGTGAGGGACCAAAATTGGAATTAACCCTTAAAAGATAGTATTGATACTATACAAACATATATATTATATATACTATATAAACATATATATACAATATAAATATGTGTATACCTATAAATATATTATACATAATTAAAAGATAGTATAAATAATAATAGTTAAAAAATAGTATTGATACTATATAAATATATATATTCTATATACTATATGAACATATACTATATAAACATATGTATATATTCTTTTAATTTGTTAAAAGAAAAAAAATCTTGAATGAAGAATCACAATTTTTAAGGAAACAAAATAGTAGAAGTAATATTAACATCATTTACATTGAAATTATATATATTTTCCCAAAGAGTGTTTTAAAAAAAAAAAATTATAGTTGGTTGGATTTGAACCTTAGCCTTTAGTAAAGATATGTCATGCTTTGCCACTAAGCTCTCTCCACAATTTACTAGTTATGTTTCTATTTTTAGTTTTATACATACACTATTATTATTTGCCTAAATATATAGTAATATTAAGTTTTTAATAAATAAAAATTAAAAAAAATCGGGGGAAATTTTCCCTGGTTTTTAATTAAAAAAATTCAAAAAGAAATCGAGGGAAATTTCCCCCGGTTTTTAATTTAAAAATTCAAAAAAAAAACCGTGGGAAATTTTCCCTCGGTTTTTAATTTAAAAAATTCAAAAAATATCGGGGGAAAATTTCCCCGGTATTTCCCCCAGTTTTTAATTAAAAAATTCAAAAAAATATCGGGGTAAAATTTCCCCCGGATTTTTCCGGTTTTTAATTAAAAAATTCAAAAAAAAATCAGGGGAAATTTCTCCTGATTTTTAATTAAAAAATTAAAAAAAAATCCGGTAGAAATTCAGCCGGAATTCCCCCGGTTTGACTCTGGCGGAATATTCCCCCGGAATAATTCCGCCAGAATCTGGCGTTTTTCTGTAGTGTTTCTAATTCTCAAATTTAACCCTATGGTTATAAAAATCAAGTTTGACAGACTTTCTTGACGTGCGGTGTTATACATCGCGTTGAGTGAGAATATTGTTCATTTTTCAGGTATAAAATAACGTTTTAGCCCTTAGATTTCAAAATTATTTTAATATATACATATACAATATATACATAAATTTTATTTTGTTTGTATCTCTTTTGTTTCTTGGCCAAATCGAGTGTGTGAGTAGTGTAAATTGATCAGCTCGAGGAGAGGAATGCAACGGCGGTGGTGTTATGGTGTTTCAGCCATCAGAGAAATGGCAACAACGGCGGCAGACGTGTGACGGGGGCGGGTTGTCGGAATCCGACGACTTTTCCACGAAGTTTGACTAGGTTTGGAGTGCTTCAACATGGGGAACACAACGGTAGCCTTAATTTTGGGATTCGACGATTGGTTGCGGAGTTGTTCGATAAATGTGAAAACGGTAAGGTAGGGTTTCTATATATTTTTGTCTAATTAAATCAAATCAAATTGGATTTTGTCGATACTAATTGAGGGCTTTTGACGGGCTCGATGAGACCAATAATTTGGTGTACAGCATGACCATCCCAGAGACGGCGGTCCAGCAATGCTCCGGTGGTGGGCGGTGGGCAATTTCATCATTTCAATTTTAAATATTGACAAATATGATTTAGGGGGTGGTGGACAAATTTTTATAACCGCATAGTTAAATTTGAGAATTAGAAACCCACAGGGTTTAGCATACTACTTTCGCAAACAATAAGAGAGTACTGAGCATTTTACCCTTTTATCTCTCAAAAATGAAACATTATCTTTTTATCTTTCATAAGTTGTTCACCAAATGTTGTTATGCATCTATTGTTTAGTTCTAGTTTTATTAAGTCATTCGAGAGTCGTTATGATTTTTGTGTTGCTTGTCACTTAGGCAAACATTCTAGAATGCCATTTTCTGATTCTTGTTCGCAAACTACTTTGTCATTTAAATTAATTCATACTGATTTATGGACATTTCTTGTTTCTTCATTTTCTAGATTTAAATATTATGTTTTGTTTCATGATGATTTTACTAAATTTTCTTGGGCCTATCCTTTAAAACAAAAGTCAGAAGTATTTGAAAAGTTTAAAATATTTAATTCTTTTGTTCAAAATCACTTTTCTCTCTCTATTAAAAATTTTCAATGTGATGGGGCTGCTGAATATGTTAATAAAATTGATTTTCGAACTTTTTTGGATCGCCATGGCATTCACTTACATATTTCTTGTACTCACACCCATCAACAAAATGGTAAAGCTGAACGCATGCATCGCACCATTTTAAATATGGTTCGAACACTTTTATTTCAAGCTAACTTACCATCATAGTTTTGGGTTGAGGCATTAAATACCTCTGTTTATTTAATTAACCTTTTACCTAATTCTACACTTAATAATAAATCCACTTTTTAAATTATTTTTAAACGGACTCCATCTTATTCTCATTTATGTGTTTTTGGATGTTCATGTTTTCCTAATTTAAAATCAACTTCTCGCCACAAATTAGCTCCTCGTTCTGTCCATTGTGTATTTTTAGGATATCCAGTCAATTATAAGGGATACCGATGCTATGATCCACTATCCAAACGAGTCTTTATCTCTTGTCACGTTCAATTTGATGAATCTATATTTCCTTCTTCTACCTTGTCCATTGCTCACTCTTCAAATTCTCCACCACAAGCTTTATTTCCTTTTTCACATCCACAACTTTCACCCTATAATTTCTTTCCTTCTACGTCTAGTTCTACTCATGAAAATATATCGACTTCCGCTACTCCAAGTCTCAGTTTACCGTTGCATATTTCTGATACTCTCAACTCTTCTCCTTCTAACACAAACAACCATTTGATAGCGCCACATAATTCTGATTCTGTCAACACTTCTCCTTCTAACACAACCCCACACTTACCCTCACAATCCATTCCTGAACCAACTCATCCAATGATCACTCTTGCTAAGGCTGGCATTCATAAACCAAAGGTTCTTCCTTCTCTCTCAGTGTCCACCCTCACGCCACCCCCTGATCTCACCTCCTATACTCAAGCCTCAAAACATCCTTATTGGCGTGAACCTATGGCTAAAGAGTACAATGCTTTAATTTCAAACAAAACCTGGGTCCTTATCCCGCCACCTCCTAATATAAATATCATTGGCTCTAAATGGGTTTTTCGCACACAAATAAAATCTGATGGCTCTATTGAACGTCACAAGGCTCGCCCTATTGCTCAAGGATACACTCAACAACAAGGTCTTGACTTTGATGAGACTTAGACCTATGGTCAAGCCAACCACAATATGTGTAGTCTTGACTCTTGCTTCTTCTTTTGGATGGTCTGTCCGCCAACTTGATGTCAAAAATGCCTTTCTTCATGGCAACCTTGACAAGGTGGTCTATATTAAATAGCCCGCTGGCTTTGTTCATCCAGACTTTCCTCATTATGTCTGTCGATTGAATAAAGCTCTTTACAGCTTAAAGTAAGCACCCCGTGCGTGGTTTCACCACTTTACTAATATTTTACTTCATGGCTTTGTCTCTAGTGTTGCAGATCCTTCTCTTTGTATCTTCTGCCATGGTTCAGATGTTGCCATCTTATTACTCTATGTTGATGACATCACTTTAACAGCCTCTTCTGATTCTCTCTTGAGAAGTATCATCAATAAATTGGGTTTTGAGTTCGCTATGACAGACCTTGGTTCTCTAAATTATTTTCTTGTCATCTCTGTTCAACGGTTATCTAATAGTTGGTTTCTTAATCAGTCCAAATATGCCCAAGAACTCTTGGATCGTGCCAACATGTCTGATTGTATGCCTATTGCGACACCTCTTGCTTCTCGTGCTACTCTTTTAGCTGATAACAGTCCCCTCTTCTCAAATCCTTATCGTATCTTGATTGGTGCTTTGCAATACTTAACTTTCACTCGGCCAGATATCTCATTTGATGTAAATCAAGTTTGCCAATATATGCATTCTCCAACTGAAAAGCATTTCTCTGTTGTCAAGCATATTATTCGCTATTTAAAGGGTACTTTGCATTTTGGTTTGTCTTTGTGTCCTAAAAAGCTTGATCATCTTTCTGCTTACTCCACCTCTGGCAATTGTGTATTTTTGGGTTCTTTTTTGATTTCTTGGTCTGGAAAGAAGCAAGCTATTGTCTCTCGTTCTAGTGCTGAGGCTAAGTATAGCTCATTAGCTAGCGTTGTCACTGAGCTTACTTAGCTTCATGCCTTGTTACCTGAGCTTGGTGTCCATTTACCTCTTCAAAGTCCGTGTTTTTTGTGACAATATTAGTGCCACATACATGGCATGCAATCCGGTTCAACATGCTCATAGCAAACACATTGAAATTGACATTCATTTTGTGCGTGAAAAGTTGCTAAAGGAATTGTCTCTGTTCAATATATTCCTACTGATCAGCAACTTGCTGATTTTTTCACTAAGAGTTTGTCATCTCACAATTTTACTCGTCTTCGTTCCAACCTTTGCATGGTGGACCACCCCGCTAAGATTGTGGGGGAATGTAAGAAGATTAAATATTGTATATTTAGGGTTATATTTTCATATGTGCACTACAAGAAAAATAGCTTATTGCTACAAGATTTTTTACTACGTAATTTAAAACGTAGCAAAAAGTACTTAATTGCTACAAAATTTTTACCGTAGCAAAAGAAATAGTTAATAAGACGGATATTTGCTACAAGATTGAAATTGTAGCTAATAAATTGGAAATAGAACTAACATTTGCTACAGAACTTCAATCGTAACAAATAAGTCTAAAAAATACATACAGTTTCGACACATTTTTGCTACGAATTAATATAATTCTTAAATATATATATTATCTCAAAAAGTTTTGGCACTAAAGTTTTTTTGTTTCCCTCCCTTTTTATTTTCTATTTTTTTTATTGTATTTATTTTGGTAATTTCCTTTTTATTATACATCCAAAAAATACAATTAAGTTAATTTTTTACCCAGAAGAAAGTCTTGTAAAACCCTCACATTTTCTAACTCTGAAATTTTCACGTAATTCACAGAATAAACCCTCAAAAATTTCTCACAAACCTCCAATGCCCAAAAATTTGAACGGCAGAGAAGGAGCGTGGTGACTGAAGGATTTTTGTTTGATTGGGCATCGTCTCACCAACGAAAGAGATTTCCAGAATTGAGTTTACTTGTGATTGAGGGATTTTATCTCAGTTGTGAATCGTCTCACCAAAATTGGGTTTCTTTGGTGAGTGTTTCTTAATTTGCATAATACATGTTCAATTTCATATGATTTTGTGTGGTGGGTATTTGGCCATATCTTGTGGGTCTCTTTGACGACATCAATTGGTGTGCTATGCAGGCCAAGAAGGTTATAATTTGTGATATGGTATAGCTATATAATTTATGCATGAATAGTTCGTGTGGTTATATTTTTCTATTTATTGTATGATTGTGCGTTTTTGTGTACGTAAATATTTTGACAGAGAACAAGCTGGGCAATGTTTGTGATGGATTCTCTGAACCTTGGGTGCTTGCTTGCCTCTTTTTTATGTGATTTCTGATGGGTTTGTAAAGTTTTTGCATTCCCAAAGGTCAGCCCTTAGGTATGTTTCTTTTATTGGGAGAGAAACGAATTTGAGTGTAGAGTGTCGGTGGCGTGGGTTGGGAACTGGTTTTGGTTTACAAAAACATCAGATGCAAAGTTGCCTCATTATCTTGCAGAGTTGCTAGACTATTCTGCACTTCATTGTGATAATTAGAGGGCACTATGAGTAATTCATGGTAAATTTGGCTGCAAGGTCAAAATGTTATAGCTAGCTAGAGATCTAATGATACTGATGTATGGAATTCTAGATCAGTTACATATCATCTTACAATAAATAGAATCAATGATGTTTCCCCAGGCTACAGTCACAATATGGTCTAAATTGCTGCAATAGCCATTCAATTTTTTTAATAGATTGATGCTTTGATTGAAGGGTTCATTGATCCTTTAGAACCTAGTATTTCCCCAATGTGAAACGGATATTCACTTAATTGCAAGAAATTTAGTGATGAGCAGTATCCTCAGAATTTTCAAAAGGTTTAGAACATGGCTCCAAAATACAAGATCTAGTGGTATATATATATATATATATATATATATATATATATTTTGATGGGTAGACCTAGTAGTTATATACAAAAATATTCACTAGTAGAGTTAACCTCACAAGTCCCTTTAATGACTTTTCTAATGCATTAAAATCCCATGTTATAATTGTCCCCTGCCTTAGCTCTCATCGTTCTCACATTAAAGATTCTTATTGATATAATAATCCCATGTTATAATAATCTTTTGTCCATTTTACAGATTAAAGATTCTCATTGATTCTTCTTTGCTTCATAACCTGATTACACTTTACCCGAATATTACTTCATAAACTAGTTGAATTAATCTGAATCTTTATGACATATGATTTTTCTTTTAGAATGACTAAAATATGCTCAAAATCCTAGATAAATATCATGTTCATGACTAGCTAGCATCCTTTTGTTTGGAACCATCAATTTCCTTAATCACATAAGACATATTAAGGAAGCATAACGATCAATTTACTTAGCTATCTTCTGTCAGAAACAAGAAAATACTCTGATTTTTTTAATCTAAAGTGGGTTGTGGCTAATTCTTGGAAAAAAATTATTTTTGTTGGTTTTCTGGTTGTTTGCTTGAGCTTTGCTTCTGTAAATTGTGATGAAGGTGAGTGTTGTTGGTGATATTTTTGTTGGTTTTCTGGTTGTTTAGCATTTACTTAGCTTATTTTAGAGTCTCTTCTTATAATAACTTGTGAATAGACAATACCAAGGGGTTGAGATTTTGAATTAATCCTAACTAATTAATCAAAGCTTTAGAGCCCTTGCACCTCATCTCAAAAGTAACAATATTTTGGTTAATGTCATAAAGTCTCCTTTGACCCATTAAGAATATTTAAACCAAAACAACCAATATGTGAAGCAATTTGATTAGATCAACCTAGAATTTGATATAGTCATGTGCACGTGTATAGGGTCTGTTATTTTATATTTCAAGTACACTTGTTATTTGATTACTTATTTGATCCTTATTTATTTGCAGAATCTTGACCTAATATTTGATCCGCACGATGGTTAAAGGAACTCTTGAAACAAATAAGTAAGTGCTAGAGCTTTTGAGGAAAAAGACAAATTCCATTTCTTACATGTTTAGATTGTAGCGGCTTAAGAACTACAACCTTTGAAATGGACAAAAGTTGGATTACTTTATCTAACCGTGTAAATGATGAATATGTTAAAGGAGTTGAAAACTTCTTGAATTTTGCATTTATGGTTAAACAAGACGGATCTAGAATTTGTTGTCCTTGTACAAAATGCCAGAACCGCTTTACCAAGTTGCGTGAAGTTGTAAAGTTACATTGCATTCGGGATGGTTTTGAAACTACATATAGAAATTGGACTTGCCATGGTGAACCTTATATCCCACCTCGCATGAACACTGTTGAGTCTATTGATAATTTAGATCATATGGCTGACATGTTACGTGACGCAATGGGAATGCCTCCAAAAGATGCCAATGCCAATAATGATCAGCATACTGACTTTGATACTCTAGATGCAGCTAATGTAGAGACGAAAAAGTTTTTAAAATTGTTAGCTGATGCAGAGACTGAGTTATTCCCAGGCTGTAGGAAGCAAACAAAGCTTAGTTTTCTTGCTCGGTTGTTGCATATAAAAACACTGTCTAGATGGTCTAACAAATCATTTGACTTACTTCTTGAATTGTTGAGAG
This sequence comes from Petrea volubilis, assembly GCA_026212405.1. Classification (NCBI taxonomy): domain Eukaryota; kingdom Viridiplantae; phylum Streptophyta; class Magnoliopsida; order Lamiales; family Verbenaceae; genus Petrea; species Petrea volubilis. The sequence continues at coordinate 27,491,196 of CM047871.1, forward strand.
ATTCATTTCCCGATGGTGCAAATTTACCTGCTAATTATTATGAAGTGAACAAAATAACAACTGAATTGGGTTTTACATACGAGACTATTGATGTATGCCCTAATAGTTGCATGTTATTTAGAGGTGAAGATGTAAAACTTGAGAAATGTGAAATTTGTGGTGAATCTAGATATAAGGATGATGCTAAACGAATAGGAGCTAATAGGATGAGATACTTTCCTCTAAAGCCACGATTGCAAAAGTTATTTATGTCATCTATGACAGCTTCTCTTATGAAATGGCATGGAGAGGAACGTATTGATGACGGAGTACTTAGGCATCCCGCTGATAGTCAAGCTTGGAAAAGTTTTGACGAGAGATATCCAATTTTTAAGTCTGATATCCGCAATGTTAGACTTGGCTTGGCAATAGATGGGTTTAATCCATTTGGGACGATGAATGTCAACTATAGTATTTGGCCAGTAGTGTTGATGACGTATAATTTGCCTCCTTGGTTGTGCATGAAGCAAACTTCTTTCATTCTATCAACTATGATCGATGGGCCTAAAGGACCTGGCAATAAAATTGATGTGTATCTTCAACCATTGATTGAAGAATTGAAAGAATTGTGGGATAGTGGCGTTCAGACTTATGATTCTTCAAGCAAACAACTCTTTCAGTTACATGCTGCACTACTATGGACAATTAGTGACTTTCCTGGGTATAGTATCATATCTAGATGGAGTACAAAAGGGGAGTATGCTTGTCCTAATTGTGGAAGGGAGACCAGATCAAAATATTTGTATTATGGCCATAAGTTTTGTTATTGTGGTCATCGTCGTTTTTTATCAATAGGTCACCCTCTACGTAGGGATAAATTATCCTTTGATGGGACAATCGAATTTGGGCACAAGCGTAGACTACTTTCAGAGATGGAGTTACTACAAGAAGTGGAGGGTATACCAACTGAATACAAGAAAGAAGATTTGAAACTAAAGGTGTCCTTAGAGAGAAAAAGATCACGAAAAAAGAGAAAAATTGATGATAGTGCAGAACCTATTTGGAAAAAAAGAAGTATATTCTTTGAGCTTCCATATTGGGCTGGAAATCTTATCCGTCATAACCTTGATGTTATGCATATTGAAAAGAATGTGTGTGATAACATAATCTTCACATTGTTGGGGATTAAAGGGAAGACTAAGGATAACCTAAATGCTAGGAAGGATCTACAGAAAATGAACATCAGAAGACCTTTACACCCAATTCCACGGCCTTCTGGAGGTTTCTACTTACCTGCTACAACTGCCACTATGAGTAACAGTGAGAAAACCATATTCTGTAGGGTGTTGAAAAGCTTAAGACCTCCTGATGGATATGCATCCAATATATCTCGACATGTTAATATTGAGAAACATACAATTTGGGGCCTAAAAAGTCATGATAACCATGTTCTTATGCAATATATAATTCCGATTGCTCTGCGTAGAGCATTGCCTAAGAATGTTGTCGATGCATTTATTGAACTAAGTAACTTCTTCAGAACCATATGCTCTAAAGTGAACTCAACGTCTGATCTGGAAAAGATCCAAGATCGTATTGCTCTCACTCTCTGTCACTTTGAGAAAATTTTTCCTCCATCTTTCTTTGACGTAATGGAGCACTTGCCAATACACTTGGCAGAAGAGGCATTAATAGTGGGGCCAGTTCAATTTCGTTGGATGTATCCTGTAGAGAGGTAACACTTATTAGTTTATTTACAAGTGATAAAATCAATTGCTTTATTGTAGAGTTACATTATAAGCTAATTTCTTTATAAATAGGTATCTGGGAACCCTCAAAAAATATGTGCGTAATCGAGCACGTCCAGAAGGCTCAATTGCTAAAGGGTATTTGATGGAAGAATGCATGACTTTTTGTTCCAGATACCTCAATAATGTGGAAACAAAAGAAAATCAATTACCTAGAAACTATGACGGAGATGATCACATGGGTTGTGGTTTGTATGAAGGAAAAAGATTTATCATTAATCAAGTTACGCTTCTTAAAATTCACCGCTATATGCTCGAAAATTCTGATGTAGTAGCACCATATCGTGAGTGAGTATTTCTTCTCTCCAATTGTATTACATATTTTCAACATCTAGTCACGTGCATGTTGCTCATTATTTTTCTTTTATCAAAGCACATGAATTAATGACTCGAAGGCAAAAACCAAGAGCAACTCCCATGGAAATTCAGTGCATTCATAATGAAACTTTCCATGAATGGCTTAAAACTCATGTAAGTTGCTTCATCTACCAACTATATTAGAGAAATGTAAATTTTTATTCAGACATATTATAACATTTGTGAATTAATGAAAAATAGGTTAGGAGCTTGAGAGAAGCATCAGATCCTGGCATTTCCAAGGAATTAATTGCACTAGCTGATGGCCCAATTGAACACGCAAAGAGCTACAATGCATGTATTGTTAGAGGATGTCGATTTCGTGTGAAAAGCTTTGATGCAAATAAGAAAACTCAGTGTAGTGGAGTTGTTGTCAATGCAGATACACTAAGCTTTGCTAGTGCAAAGGATTTAAAGCCACGTTCTGGAAAAGTCTCGTATTATGGAATTCTGACAGATATTTTGGAGATACAATATGCTAAAGACATTAACTTTTTGATGTTCAAATGTGATTGGGTTGACAATAAAAAGGGAGTAAAAGAAGATGAGTTCAAGTTTACGCTTGTGAACTTAAATCATTTGATGTATAACAAGAACTTACCTATAGATGAGCCTTTTGTCTTTGCAAGTCAAGCCCAACAAGTTTGGTACATTGCTGATCCATTAGAACCAGAGTGGAATGTTGTGGTACCAATGTTAAGAAGAGACAATTATGATGTCTATTCAACAATTGAAGTTGAGCCTCATGGTTGCATACAACTAGATGATAGTATTCTAAATTCAAGTGAAGATTGTTGTTGGGTAAGGGAAGGAGTCGAAGGAACTGTTGTTGATGAGGCGAATACGAACATGGAGGATGCTGAAAACTAGGATACTGTGAATTATGTCAAATTTGTAAATATATCCTTATAATAATAATTATTTGTTTTGACAAAGGTATCATTATAATTGTTTGAATACATCATATTTTCATAAATTTTCAAATGAATACTTGCATTTTGTATCATTCAATAGAGTTAAATAATAGTTCTTTTTTATCATGTGTAGACATGATTAAAAGGAGAAAAAGACAATATGCTCCCGTTACTGCCGAGACAACAGAAATGGAGAAGAATGGTAATATTTAAATTTTTAGAAGGATAGGTAATTTTGTTATTTTTCTTAACATTAAGTTTTCCAATTATGTTATTGAATCTTCTCTACACAGATACAAATTTTATTTCAGGAAAGAAAAGAATGTTGAACCCAGTTATAACTAGGAACTGTGAGACAGAAAGGCCTGCTGATAGGGAATTGAATCAAGACCGTGCAAAAGGTGTGAACTCTAGAATTAAATATCTTATATTAGTGATTTATTTAGTTAAAGTCATAATATTGTTGACTACTTCTTTTAGATACTATTCTTTGATTTGAAATGTATTATTGTAAGTTTTATTTTTAGGCCTTAGACAAAGACAAATGCAAGACGACTTGAATCGGAGTAGGTCACAATCTAATATGAAAGAGGGTTTGGGTCAAAGTAGGCCACAAACACACCCACTAAAGAACTTGAGTCATATGCAAGAGGATTTGAGTCAAAACATGCAGCATAATCAAATGCCAGAGGACTGGAATCAACAACCACAAACTCAAACAACTCAAAAAATTGGTACATTGTATATATCATGATTAATTAAACATGTTTGCTTTTCCAATAAAATTGTATGCATTATGGAGTTTTGTGTTTGACAGTTCAAAAAGGTCGAGGTGCGGCCAGATTTCCTAAAGAGTGGAACACAGGAAAGAAACTTCAAGTTACCCTAGATGCAAATGGAAGTGTGGTTGGACCTGATTATCAAAAGTATGTTACTGCATTAGGATGTTTAGCCCGTATTGGAGTCAAATTGCCACTAAATAGTCAAAACTTTGGTTCTATACCACAATATCAGAGAGACATGGTTTGGGATGAAGTGGAGGTTAGGCAAATTACATAATATATGGATATATATATATAATGTGTGTCTATAAAATATGTAATTATATATATATTTTTTGTGCTTAACATTTTAGGATAACACCTTCCTCCCTCCTGAAGCAAAAAATGTAGTAATGTTTATTGTGGCCGAGATTTGGAGAAAATGGAAGAGCTATGTTAAAAAGAAATTCTTCATATCATATAAAGATGATGAGGAGTTTCTTTTTCAACAGCCAACTGATGATAGGATACAGTTTGATCAGTGGTTAGAATTGGTCACCATTTGGAAAGATCCCAAAGTGCAGGTTTTTGACTACTTAAACGATTAAATTTTTGCTTTTCTATTACAAAAAGTGCTTATTTTTTCTTTTATTTTTATTTTTTTTTTTGTAAAATTTTTTGCAGGACATTGCAGATCAGAATGCAAAAAATGTTTTAAAGAAGGAATGTCTGCACAGAACTGGAAGAACACCTTTTTCTAATTTGGAGGAGGAGGTTGATATCTCTAATTAAAATTTATAAAATTATTTATTACTCAATTTCTTATATGTTCGATTACAATATTTTTCTTATTACATCAAATTTTAGCTGCGTGCAAAAGGGATGACACAACCTACTAAACTTGACGTGTGGATGGAGTCTCGAGCTCGGGGAAAGGGTATCGAGGATGATAATGCAACATCAGATTTACATGTAAGAAAATAACTTAAATTCCTTGAAGTTATGTAATAGTCATCCTCTTTGTCTTGCCATTTTTCATTATAGCGTTTTCGTAACATTTCCTACTTATATCTTTTTTAGGCTCAGTTTAGCCGAGAGCTTTCTAGAAAGCCAGAGGGAGAAAGAACAAGAGAGTATAAAGATGAACTTTTTTTAAATGCCATGGGAAAAGAAAGGCTTGGTCATATGAGATGCACATCAAGAGGTACTTTTGTCAATCGACCTCGTGTTAATCATGCGCTTGGAAATGAAAGATTGTCCCAAGATAGAGAGGAACTGCAAAAGCTCAAGGATGAATTGAGTCAGAAGCAAGATGAGATGCAACAGATGAGAGATGAATTTATCCAGGAGAAGGAGAAACTGTTGTTGGAGCAAGAGAAAACCAACACTTTGAACAAGAAGTTAGAACTTCTTCTCAGTCAATTCCCAACCATCTCATCTAATTTGTCACATGGTGTACCGGTAAGAACTTTCTATTTTTCTTTGTCTCTTTTTATTGTTTTTTTCTTTTTTATTTAAGGCAATTGTTATAGTTTAGCATTCTTTCACGGTCTTTAGTCATGCGAGAATTGTTTCACTTGTTTGGAGTCATTTGCATCATATGTGCTTCTTGATCTTTTTTTTATATATATATATATATAGATTGAGAATGCATCTTATCCCTTGGGCATTTTTTGATGGATAATGGGAGCATGTTGATTTGTGTTGTTATTGGTGATGTTGGTGTATTTAATTGCTCAAAGATCAAGCCATCTATGTAAGTCTTATTATTCATGTGGCGGTGTTACTTTTTGAATTATCGGCGCACGCAGGGTAGGGGGTGGTGGGTGGGTGTTGAGGATAACTTGTGGATAGATAGTGGGTATGTGTAAGATGGTGTATTGCTGGTGTTTTTATGGCTGATTATATCATTACAAAACAAGAAGATGAGGACATGTTTTTCAATTGTTTGCGTATGTTGATTATAAGCCGACTTGATTTCATTTTTGTGTTTGCCATGGGTTCTTTGATAGATATATTCCAGATATATTGTTTTATTTTACTATTTATTTTCTTTGTAATTCAATTTGGCCCAATCGTAGGTCCCAGATGCATCAAGCTCACATACTGCAACTTCTACTCACTCAGGAGATGCTGCTTGTAATGATGAGCAACATTCGATTGGTTCACGAGACACTTCTATTGAAAATGAACGAGTACGAATTTTTGTATTTTGTGTAATAATTTCGTGCTCAAAACATTAACTTATTTTCTTGTCATTCACTAATTCAATTTTTCAATTTGCATATTTAGAATTTATATGGAAATTCTGTATCGATTATTTTCCATATCATCACCATAATGGTTAATTGATATTGATTTTTATAACTGTAGATTGTCGGTGGCAATGTTAATAGACAATCAGGTGTAGATGACTATAGCCTAATGAAGGTACAATTAAATTATTGAAAAGTTTGCGAATTATATAGTTATTCAAATATAGAGAATTTGAAATTATATGATTTTATTTAAGTTGGGTTCTACATATTGCTTATTTTTATAGGTTGGTACTCAAGTAAATTTATATTGTCATGGAATACCTAAGAAAATTGTGGCAAGAGGCATTTTTGTTGGTTATGTTGATGGTGGAGTACATGCACCTCAATTTTGCAAGGTCTGTGTTAGAAATGCATTAATTGCAGATGAAAAGTTAGTGAGACCTCTCCGAGATGCTGTTACAATTGGACAAGCTATTAACAAATGCATTGCATGGGATGTTGTTAATGTATGGACTTTACCAATTATTGCCCTTCTTTTGTCGAATTTAATTTATGTTCTTTCTCTAGTGCTTAGTTATAATTTTCCTTATTTTTTTGGTTTTTTGGTACAGGTTATGGAGACGTAGATGAAGGTTTTTTTGGTTGTTGATTTTGATAGATATTTACCTTTAGTTGGGCAATTTCATTTTAATAGGTTGGAAGAAACTATTTAATGTTTAGGTTATATGTAATGATGGTTGAAGTAGGATTACTTTCAATTATTTTGTAGAATTTTTATTCCTTTTTCAGTAGAATTAATTTTCATATTTGTATCATCGTTAGATATTTTTTTGTCATTTGTGCACAATTTTGTTTCAAGAAAGTCGTACGATATTAATTTTCATATTTGTATCATCGTTAGATATTTTTTTGTCATTTGTGCACAATTTTGTTTCAAGAAAGTCGTACGATATTAGTTTATAAATTTAGCATCATACTCAATATATTTTTTTTCTTTTCCAGATTTGGATGTGTACTATACAATTTTAGATAATTTTTTGAATATTTTTCATTTATTGAATACTAAATAAATTTAAAGAATTTTATACAAACACTAACTACGACAGCATTATCGTAACAAAAGGTAAAAATTAAATTTATGAAAAAGTATTTGCTATGCAAAGATGTCCGTATGGAATACTATATTTAATTTATAAACAAATATTTTGCTACGAAAATGTGTTCGTAGTCAATGCCATTTTTTACTACGTTTAACATATTCGTAGCAAAAAAATTGCATAATTTGATACTATTAACTACGAAATAAAATCGTAGTAAAAGGTAATTTGTTCGTAGTAAATAGTATTTACTACAGTCAAATGACCGTAGCAAATTATTTGTTACGGCTGTATTTACTACGGTCAAAAATACGTAGCAAATTCATAGCAAATGATTTTTTACTACGAATTTTGGCCATTTGCTACGTTTTTTTGACTGTAGTAAAAGTTCATTTTTCTTGTAGTGGTGCTAGGGCTCCCTTTGTATGGACTAGGGCTTCTTGTGTACAGACTAGGGCTTCTTTTGTATTAGTTAAAGCCCACATTGTATTCTATATATACTTTGTAATTTTGTATTGTAGAGACATCAATACATTATTCAATTCTTCACAGGTTCGTTGCCCTTTCTTGAAGTGCTTAAATTGAAAGACCACGCCTTTTGGGGTGTATACTGGGAGACGGTTGAAGGGGAGTTTCAACAGCTCAAATTCCTGCAAATCGAGCTGGCGAATATAGCGACGTGGATAATAGAAAAAACGCACTTTCCCTACCTCGAGAAACTAGTTATAAGGAATTGTCGGAATCTAAAGGAGATCCCTTCGGGTGTTGGAGAAATAGAGATGCTAAAAAGGATTGAAATCAACAACAGCAGCTTTGCTGCCGCGTATTCGGCCAAGCAAATTCTTGAGGAGCAACGAAGCTATGAGAATTACGACCTCCAAGTTCATTTTCGTCGCGAGGAGGTGAATGAATTTCTATATATACCACCACATTTGCGGCATTAAATTTTTATAAAATGTAGAAGACACCAAATTCTTGACTTTGTTTTAAGAAAATTGGTAGTTGAAGTAAAATATGTAGGAGTCTCAGTGCCCATTTCTTTGAATTTACTAACCATTTCTCAATGCCTTTGTCTTGTGAACATTGATAAATAAACGAATTTAGTAAATTTACGTGGAAGAATGAGTTTTGGGAGAGCAATTTTTTGCATAACAAAGAGAGATTCTTGAAGAGCCTAGCGACGGAGAAGGCGATGATGGCATCTGCCATGCAGCAGGAACAATGTTACAACGAACAGGGACGGCAGTCACAGTGAGCGGGGATGGTAGTTGCAGTAAGGCCAGCGGGAACGGAGCCAGAAATTCTTATTTGTGGGAACGAGATCAAATTTGTATAAAATTTCGTTTAACTCTTATCTGTTTAACAAATTTTCTGCCAGAAATTCTTATTTGTGGGAACGAGATTAAATTTCTTTAAATTTCGTTTAGCTCTTATCTGTTTAACAAATTTTCTTGGTATTTTGTCTTTAATAAATAAGGGCGGTTATCGAGATATATATTGTGAGCAGAAGAAGCGTTTGTTTTTCCTTCCATTCATATTATGAAACTCAATTTAAAGCAGTATACATAGATTGCATAACAAGTTTCTGTTCATAAACTGTATTCAATTTACAAGATAAAGAGCACAACATTTTTATAGTTAACCAATGTCGGATAATGTTGGGCATTTTGAATTGAAAATTGGCAGAATTCTTTTCTTAAATTATGATATAATTTCATTAGCTTTCTAGATATAAAAATTTAAGCAAAATTACAATTTAGGACAGTATGTTACACGTTTTGTCATTTTGGGACACTAATTTTTTGAATTTCAATTTTAGGACATGAATTTAAATATTTTTAACACATTGAGGACAAATTATCTCGTAATTAGCAATCTCGTCGGAAATTGAACAAAATTAGGGAATGAAATTGATCGCATAACATGTCCCACTTTCCCGATTTCACCACTGAAGATCAATTTCATTCTCTAATTTTGTTCAATTCCGGCGAGATTTCTATTTTCAAGGCAATTTATCCTAAGTGTCAAAAATATTTAAATTCATGTCCTAAAATTAAAATTAAAAAAGCTAGTGTCCCAAAATCACGGAGTGCAATATGTTGTTCTAAAATTATAATTTTAACAAAAACTTATTTAATGACTTTGTAGTAATGATTTCTAACTTCTTTTTCTTTTTTTTTTGTTAGATGGGTCATATATTACAGGTTTCGTATATCAAGGAGAGTTAATCCTGATCGATGAGGACGGAAATGACAATGAAGAAATCTGGTGTTCAGACTCTGAATGGTGGGCTAAAATCATCTTCACCTAATTCATACAATAATAAGTTTGACACATTCAGAGTATATTTTTATGGTGAAGTCTTTGAATTTGAGTAAACAAAGGATTTCATTGCCATTACATAAGCAATAAAGCTTTCACACTGATGGTAGAAATTAGTAACTCGATAACAGACGACTATAAATTATTGATCTGGGATAGTCCTGAAGATCATGTAACCACTGCAAACAACACCTTCCAATCCTCTCACATAGAGAGAGAGAGAGAGAGAGAGAAACTTCCAATCTTTGAATTTTAATGTGTGTACCTATCAAAAACAAAAAAGAAAAAAAAGTGCTCTGTGTGTGCGAAAAGTGAGATCATAGATGGCTTATTGTGCTCTTGTTTCACTTATGAATACGCTTGAGCTGATTGTGCACTCTGATCGTTTTCACACCTTTCATGTGAAAGATTATGTCCTCTCCGTTAACCGAAAATTTCCATTATTGGAAACACTCCTCCTGGAGAAGAGCAGTGACGAAGAAATGGACTCGTTGAGAACCCGAATAAGAGATGCTGCATATAGGGCTGAAGACATCGTTGAGTCCCTTACCAGAGAACAAATGCTCTTAGATTATCTAAAACACTGTAATGATGTCTCTTCAGACGAGGAATATGCTGACTTGGAGGAAGTGTGAACAGAGATTGATTCCATTGTGGAAGAGTTGTCCAAGGATAGATGTTGCTCGAAAGGTTCGCAGCCAAGAAAAAATTTGCCCATCGGTGCTTCATCAAGACCTCCACGCAGTGGCAAGAGGGTAATGGTGGGATTTGATGAAGACATGATTTAGTTGAAGGACATACTCACTGGGCGGGGATCCAATCTCCAGACCATCCCAGTTGTCGGAATAGGAGGTAGTGGTAAGACGCATGGTTCGCCGGAACGCCGCGATAACGGCCGGAACGCCCAGAACGGAACTGGAATGCCGCCCTCCGTTCCGCTGTTCCGGTGTTTGTCACGGTTTGAAGTATCATGGCGTTATAACGGCCGTTCCACCATTCTTTGGCATCGTTACGGCGGTGGAACGGCCGGAACGGGCAGAACGGAACGGGTTTAGTCCAAAAGGTTAGTGTTTTGCAAAAATCAACGAGCTTATATAAGAGAAAAAGACATATGCATACAACTTATCTATAAAAGAAAAAGAAAGAAAGATTCATAATAAGTAAATTAAAATAGAAGAATAATAATTTTTATAATATGGTTGTGCTATTAATTTTCAATTTTTTATCGATTAAAATTTAAAGGAAACAAAGGCATTTTGTGCAACAAATAATTATGGAATTATTTGATATTGAAATTGAGTTAAAAATGTGTAATTATGTTTGCTTTTATTTTTACGAAAAAAAATTCAAGACCCAAACCAAATACAATAAAATTTTCAAAGTATATCTTTCTTTGAAGATATTATTACAAAAAAAAAGTATGATATTTATAAAAAAAATACATATTTATATTTTTTAATCTATAAATTATCGTATATTTTTGATTTATTAAAGTAATAATAATATAAAAATATATATGCGGAACGGCCGCGACCGTTTCCCGACATTACAATGGAACTGGAACGGTAGCCTCCGTTTCGTTCCCCGCGACCGTTACGGCGAACCATGGTAAGACGACTCTTGCCAAGAATCTTTTTGAAGATTCACTTGTCAAATATCATTTTGACATTCGTGCTTGGGTCACAATTTCTCAAACATACGACATGTGCAATGTACTTCAGAGCCTTCTGAAAGACATCGAAGTTGCTGCCACCAGTAAACAAGAAAGAATGAACACTCAAGATTTAACTGAGAGCTGTATAAAAATTTGAAGGGTAGAAGGTATTTAGTTGTGTTGGATGATATATGGAGTACAAAAGTTTGGGATGATTTGAGAATGATCTTTCTGAATGATGCTAATGGGAGTCGAATCATGTTAACTAGAAGACTAGTGGACGTGGTTACTTACGCCACAACCTCCTGCACCCCTCCTCATGAGATGCATCCACTGGACAAGGATAAAAGTTGGGATCTACTTTGTGAAGAGGTGTTGGCACAAGAAGGTTGCCCTCGTGAATTCAAGGACTTGGAAGAAATTGGGAAGATAATTGATCATAACTGCAAAGAGCTTCCTTTATCAACAAGGGTAATTGGTGGACTCCTTGCTAAGTCAAGCATGACTCGAGATTCTTGGGAGTATGTTGCTCAAAATGTAAACTCAATCGTCATCCAAAGCGACGAGCATTGCTCTGAGATCTTATTTTTGAGCTACGACCATTTGCCTCATCATCTCAAGCCATGCTTTCTCTACTTCAGAGCTCTCCAAGAAGATTATGAGATTCTCGCTTCTGAGCTCATCAGATTATGGATAGCCAAGGGACTTTTGAGACCAATAAGATCGAAAAGGTTAGAAGAGGCCACTGAGGAAAACTTGATGGTTCTTATCGTTAGAAATCTTATTTTTGTTCGTGACAGAGGATCTAATGGGAAAATAAGAACATGGGGGATCCATGATTTCCCAAGGGACTTATGCATAAAAGAAGCTCAAAAAGAGAAGTTTCTTCACATCATCAATAGGTCTGTTCCATTTTCTCCTAATGGTATGAATATTCCATGCCACTTGAGCATGCATCTAACAAAAATCACCCATATTCGCACACCAAGCGTGTGCGCCACAATTTTCGTTCGTTTTGTACGGAGAGGGGGTTTTATGCCATGTCCAATAAATCAGACTGGGGTATTCGCCTATTTCCTTAACATGGGGGGTTTTAGCATTTTAAACAAAATACAGGTGGGTTTTATGGAATTTATACTATAATTTATTTATTTATCATATATTTATGACGTTATCACTTTATTAATTTTAATTTATCAATTTATTAATTTATCATTAGTTTGTACAATTTATATATACATTATTTTCTTTTTCATTTTTCCTTTTCCATTTCCCTTTTCTTTCCCCTCTTGAGTCTCGTGTCTTTGTTGAACCTTGTATTCATATATTAATATTGAAAGAACTTATAAATTTATAAATTAGAAAAATGTAGCATGCGTGCAGTATATCTAATTAAATCTACAGTACATAATAAATTATATTAACAAATTCATTTTAATGAATAAGTTTAAAGTATTTATCCATAGGACGAGAGAAGTGAACTATCTATCTATCTAAAACCATCATAGAATTGCACAACAAAATACCATTTAGTTATGTTTATAATACCAAAAGTTAGGGCTTTAAAATGTAATTAACCCTTCGCATTCGTCCTTATCCTTATATTGAAATTACTTTACTGCCTTAATATCTATACAGAATCAATGAGTCTTTGCTTTCATTTTCTTGAATTTATCTATTTCTTTGTTTTTATTTTTCTATGAATTTAGAATCTTTTTTCTGTGTAATAAATTTGACTATTGTTTGAGCTTTAATAGATTGATTTTAAGGGGCTGTTATTTACAAAATGGGCAAAACTACCCCTCATGTGAAGAAATAATAGGGAGTAGCACCTTTTATGAATTTATATATAAAAATAAAAAATTAAAAAAAAGGACAATGCTTTCTATCTCTCTGACTAAAAGTATTCATGACTCCTGTATTCAGTTTATATTTTTTCAAAATAGTTTTTTTTTTTTTTTTTCTATAAATGAAGAGGGCTAAACTTCTCTACTATAAACCAAACTAAATTAGGCTCTGATATCATTCCATTTCTTTCTTTTTCCAAGGGAAGGATGTTTTTTTAAATACACAAACTTGCAGGGGAGCCTGGTAGAATTTACACAAACTGCAGGGGAGCCTAGTGTAATTCTTATTTTATTTTATTTTATTTTCGTAAGTTTTTTGATAGTTGAGCCTAGAATAATTCACTCATTTTCTCATGCTTAATTACATTTTCATAACCAATGACCTTGCTAGAAATTTTAACAAAATAAAAAAATATATATAAATGCCAAGTTCCTTCCCAATGTAATTCATTTTTACTTCTTGCAGGCTCCACCAGTGAGGGACAATTACTTCCATCTCCTCCGAGTTTATGTGAAACTATAAATAATTCCCTCTTGTTTCGAGAATTACCCACACGCCCATGACATTTGTTATCATTTACAAAAAAATCCAGTCTAACAATAACATTTGAAATTACCAATAATTTTCTCACATCATAGTAGTTACTTGGCCCCAACTACTACGAGTTGCGATTCAAGTCTGAAAAAAACCCCTCATTCAAATTTTTGATTCCACCAACTTTCACAAAGTAATTTTTTTTTTGTACTACAACCACCACTACCGAGTATCATCATATAATTTAACACTTATAAGTTTTTTTTTTAAAAAAAAATTGACTTCAAATATAGTTTTTACATCTTGAACTTGTTATGAGCATGCAAATTTCATCTCAAAATGCCTTTGAAAACACAAAAAATACAACTCATAATTGCATCCTGCCTTGATGAAGGACGAATTTTGTAAAATTTATACATATCTTAGGGGTATTTATTATTTTTAAAATAATAGGGATTTGTCTGTAATTTTACCTCAACTCAAGGGAGGTGGGTGTAATTGTCCCCCACCAATAATATACACTCCATTTGGTTCTAGAATTTTGTGAAGAAAAAGTAAATAAAGTGATAGAGAAAATCACTTTTTCTCACAAAATGGTGAAGAAAATGGAGAGAAAATAAAGACATACATACTCATTATTTGCTCTCATAATTATTTTCTTATTTCAATCACTCGATACACTTATATGAAATAATGCTCAACATGTATTTTCAATATCGAGAAATAATATTTCTCACCATTTTTTTCTAAACAATCAAACAAGTCGAGGATTTTGAATTTTTTTTTTTACTTTTCTTTTGTTTTCGTTATCATTTTTACCCCCTTGACAAGTCATCGGACCAAACATAAGTGGTACAGTCAGTGGTAGGGAATCCAATGGTGGGAAAGTGGAAGAAAGCAGTACTATTTCAACGGAGTGGCTAGCCCCGTCCTTGTCTTATCCACAGCTTTTTCTTGCAAATACAAAGAATGTGCGTGGATATCTTCGTAAATTAATTCAAAGATGTTAGTTTCACATATTGCCCAGGACGTATATACAACGGAATATCAAAAATTTATATAAAATATATAATATATTATATGATAATCATGTTGTCCCGTGACTATCGTGACGCGGATTTATTATGCAAATTACATAACCAAATTGTTTAAATGTGTTGAGTAATTTAATTACCTTTTAACACTCCTGTTGTCGTACGGAATAGAGCATATTCAAATACGCGATTCACGTTCCTGGATTGTCACGAACGGTTCGTGCTTTCGTAGAAATCCAATTGTCTTCCCTCCAATTGTATCCACACATTAACCGCGCCACGGATTTAAATCCTATGCAATACTTGGATTTAAACCACAAAGTATATAAATTTATATACTAACTCTTTAGTATATAGGGCTATGAGAAGGGTGAATATATCGTAAGCTAACTTTAATCTATTGTTTATCAATTAAAACAATAAACTAAAGTTATTAACCTAACCAAGAAAATAGATGGTGATTGGCTGAAGATGAGAAGAAAACAGGACCACAAAGAACTATTCCTTTTGATGATTTATAACGTGGGGTTTGGCCTTGGCTTTTATAGCCAATAGTGGCCGGCCAATTTGAGTCCAATTTGGACTCAAAATTCTCTTTCTCCATCCTTTAGTATTTCTATTTTTCTTGGTATCTTTAATTCCTAGGATTTATCTATTAACTATAAGATTTATCTCATGGTCTTATAGTCAAATTAAAATTCTAGAATTAAATTGAAACATTAAATTAATTCATAATTAATTTAATTATAATTTCAATTTAATCCCCAAATTAAAATCATATTTCAATTTGGCCCTTAATTGAAATCTTATTTCAATTTAGTTCTTCAATTAAAATCCAATTTCAATTTAGTCCTAAATCGAAAACTTATTTCAAATAATAAATCAATTGCAATCTAATTTCAAATTAATTTCATTAATTGATTCTTAATCAATTAATTTCCAAATCAATTTCCCAAATTGATTCATATCCACCAATTTAATGAGATAGGTCAGTTGAATTAGACCTCAATTCAATTAATCTCATTAATCAATTCAATTTGATTAATCACTATTAATCAATTCAATTTGATTAATTACTATTAATCAATTCATATACTTAGGTGCTTTGTCAACTATTGTGTGTGACCCCTTAGGTTCCCCAATCGATTAGCGACAGGCTTGCATTCAAAGCAATATTTCAGATAATAAAATTATCTATGATTAATTAAACTCCTTTAATCAATCACCAGTTTATTAGAACCCTTTCTAATTAATGGTCCCCATCCATCGTGGTTGATGTCTTGCAACAAGCCCACGAATATCTAGCCAATAGGTGAAGTATTAGTGCGAACCTAAACTTATGACTTACTGTGCAAATACGGTCCCCTCGTTGTCTTGTTTTCTATTCCCATTTTGGAGTTTTCATGTGGGATCCTCAGTGAACTCATTCCCTAATGAGCACCCATTTATGCATACGAGTGTCACTACACTCGATGTCCATGAAACAAGACATCATCCCATTTAAGATATGTTATAAATGCAAGTCTTTTAGTGAGTCAAGTCGATACCCCGGTCTCAATTAGACTCAATGACTTGGAGTAATTTTGATCACACCTTAGTGACTTGTTTCAAGACTTCCATCTCTATGCGAAGCCAAGTCCCATAGCTTAATGTGATCATTAAGATTCAACCACATATATTAAATACAAGTAATATAATTAATGCTATATGATGTAGATGGCCATAAAGTGTGAAACTTCCAATTTATTTTTTAATCAAATGGATTGTTTGATACAAAGAGTAATTAACAAGCTAAAATGTATTGGCTTGCTGGGCACTACTCTCCCACTTGCCCTAAAGCCAATCGCTCACAGTCGTAAGTCCCATCTTCCCACTTGCCCTTTTGGCTGAAGGGTTTAGTAAATGGGTTTGCTATGTTCTCCGCTGACGTGACTCTATCCACTCTTATATCGCCTTTACCAATGATCTCTCTGATTAGGTGGTATCTCCTTATTATGTGCTTGGATCTTTGATGAGATCTTGGTTCTTTTGCTTGAGCAATCACATCATTGTTGTCACAATAGACAACTACTGGATTGGCTATGCTAGGAACAACATCCAACTCTTGGATGAAGTTTTTCATCCAAACATCGTCTTTTGCCGCTTCGGCTGCAGCAATTTACTCTGCCTCAGTGGTTAAATCAGCTGTGGTTTCCTACTAGGAACTTTTCAAACTAACTGTCCCACCATTAAGACAGAATACAAATCCTAAAATGGATTTTGAATCGTCCACATCCGATTGAAAACTAGAATTGGTATATCCCTCGAGTTTCAATTCTCCATTCCTGCCATAGACAAGGAACAAATCCTTAGTTCTTCTCAAGTACTTTAGGATTGTCTTAACCGCAGACCAGTGACTTTCACCGGGGTTACACCTAAGGCGTATGCGACGTCCGGTCTAGTACATAGCATAACATACATTATGCTTCCAATTGCGGATGCATAAGGTATACGAGACATCCTTTCCTTCTCTTCATCAGTGTGTGGGCACATTGACTTAGAAAGAGCAACCCCATATCTCATGGGCAAGAATCCTCTCTTGGATTCTTCCATACTGAATCTTTTCAGTATTTTATTGATAAGTCCGTAATTCTACGTGGTTTTTATGGTTATTTTGATGGACTTATCATGTATTTTTCTCCATTTGAACCTCTTTATGCCTAAATTCGAGATAAATCATGTTTTGTAGATGAGATGGCAAAAATACCATCAAGGAGACGGAAAAGTGGAATCAAGAGTTGGGTACCTACGCAAGATATTTTGGGTACCAACCCAGTTTCAGAGATTTTGAGAAGAAACGAATCTGTAAATTTGGGTACGTTCCAGAATATTTCAGGTATGTACCCAATTTCAGTCAGTGGAGTGTTGGAGGAATCTGGAAATTTGGGTACGTACCCAAAATATTTTGGGTACGCACCCAAAACCCGCGGCAAAAATTTACAGCTTTCCTAGTGCGATTAGGACTCTATTTTTGGAAGGTGTCTCTAGGGTTTTTCTACCCTTTTTAAGTCCAGAAACATCAGACGGTTATGGTTCACATTTTTTAGCTAGGTTTTAATCTTTAGAACTTTTTCCTTCATTAATTTTGATCTTTTGGGGATTCTTGTAGAGAGTGGAAGAACGAAGAAGTCAAGATCCAAGGGAAGAATAGCCGAACGAGGGGAGGTTCACGCCTGAAATTTCCAGCAATTAAATTTCATTCTTCCCTTTTCATGAATTCTTTTCCGTATTTCGTTCTTATGTTTAATTTCATTATGAACTAATTTCAATTAAGTGTAAGGATGGTGTAGTTCATCGTTTTTGCTATTCTGTGAAAATTCCATGAGTTTGAATGTGTTTTCGTATATTTTCTTTGTTGTGTGATTCTTGTTTAATGGTTTAATACGTGGTTAGGGTTTGATCACCCTTAATTATCGAATTTGAGAATCGTGATGATGTCGGGAGACGATTCACGATATTAACTCTAATTAGACGAGATCAATTGGGTTAAAGTTGCATAAGAATGAATTTAACTTTGATTGAGCCTTAAGGCACTGTTTAAAAATTCATACAAATATTTCTAAAGTTGGGATTAATTGAATGAGAATTGGTTAGTCTTAGACTTACAGGAATTGTATGAATAAATTCTGCAATGCTCAAGAGAGATTGTGGATATATTCGTTCCTAGGCTTCACACAACCACGAAACCATTCAACTTAGGGATTGGATTATAATAGCAAATTACGTAAATAAAATCAACTTGCACTTGCTTTTCTCGATTTGGTTATTTGTTTTAATTATTTTTCGCTAGTCGTTTTTATTAAGAAATTAGGATTTATTTAGAAAATCAAAACCACTATTCAATTTGATCAATTTAGATAAAACAACACGAGTCAATTTCATGGGCTAAATCACAATGCATGTGGATTCGACACTCTACTCACTTTATATTACTTGTACGACTGTGTGCACTTGCGCAAATCATCAACATTTATCGATGTACGTTGATTGTGAGAGCCCGATCATTCTTCTTGATCTATCTCTAGATCTTGACACCCAGAACGAATGAGGCTTCTTTTAAATCCTTCATAGAGAATTGCGTGGACAACCAAACTTTAGTTGACTCCATAGCATCTATCTCATTCTTAATGAGAAGAATGTCATCAACATAAAGCACTAAAAACTGAATGGCCATCCCACTAGCTTTCTTATAAACACAGGGTTCGTACACGTTTTTGATAAACCTAATTGATTTGATTGTCTCATCAAAACGTATATTCCAACATTGGGATGCTTGTTTGAGTCCGTAAATGGATCTCTGGAGTTTGCAAACCTTTTGCTCATTCCCCTTAGATATGAAACCACTTGGTTGCTCCATGTAGATATCCTTATCAATATCTCCATTGAGAAAAGCCATTTTCACATCCATTTGCCATATCTCATAATCATAGTATGCAGCTATGGCTAGCATTATCCGAATGGATTTAGGCATTGCGACTGGTGAAAAGGTTTCCTCAAAGTCTATTCCAGGCCTTTGAGTGTATCCTTTTGCAACTAATCTAGCCTTATAGGTCACTATCTCTCCATTAGCTCCAAGCTTACGCTTGTAGATCCATTTGCATCCAACATGCATAATGCCGTCACGTAGATCCACCAAAGTCCATACTTTGTTGGAGTACATGGAGTCCATTTCGGATTGCATGGTGTCTTGCCATTTTCCCGAATCTATGTCTAATATAGCCTCATCGTAAGTTTTCGAATCATTATCCGTCTAACCAGTCTCTACTAAGAGATTTAGTCATTCGGGCACTTTAGGAGTCCTTTCGGATCTCTGAGGAAGTACATTTATTGCTTGGGGTTTGGCTTGTGATGGTGCTTTTACTACTTGTGGGATCAAAGTCTCTTCTTGAATTTCATCAAGATCTATGGTCCCGCCATTTCTATCTAATAGAAATTGTTTTTCCAAAAGACAATGTTTCTTGAAATGAACGCCTTTCGTTCAGTTGGATCATAGAAATAATATCCTATTGAAATGTTAGGATATCCCACAAAAGTGCATTGGGTGGATTTTGAATCCAACTTATCTCCCACTAACTTCTTAACGTAAGTGGGACAACCCCAAATCTTCAAATAAGAATAAGAGGGTGGCTTTCCATGCCACATCTCATATGGCGTTTTGGGCACTACCTCGGAGGGTACTAAGTTAAGTATCCTCGCAGTGGTTTCTAGGGCAAAACTCCAAAAAGAAGGAGGATCGGTTGTGAAACTCATCATGGACCGCACCACATCTAATAAAGTGCGATTCCTTTGCTTGGAAACCCCATTGAGTTCGGGTGTGCCTGGTGGAGTCCACTGTGAGAGAATCCCATTCTCTCTTAGATAACCTAGGAATTCATCGCTTAAATATTCACAACCTCAATCTGATCAAAGTGCTTTTATTTTTCGACCCGTTTGGTTGTCAACCTCACTTTTAAATTCCTTGAACTTTTCAAAAGCCTCGAATTTATGCTTCACCAAGTATATATATCCGAAATGACTAAAGTCATCGGTAAAGGTGATGAAGTATTGAGATCCATCTCGCGCACCAACACTTAGTGGGCCACACACATCCGTATGGATCAAATCCAATGGATTTTTGGTTCGCTCAACTTGCCCTTTAAAAGGGGACTTAGTCATATTTCCCTTAAAACAAGATTCACAAGTGGTTAATTCCTCTAGTTTATCCAAAGAGAACGAACCTAAAGAAGTTAACTTGTTGATCCTTTCTTTGGAAATATGCCCAAGTCTAGCGTGCCATAGTTGTGCTAGGCTTAAGTCATCTCTTTTATGTTTGTTTTCTTGTTGAACATTTAGAATAGTATTAGACGTGTTAGTTAAATAAAGTCCATTTGGAGAGTTCCAAATGAAAGAAAAGAACTATTCTTTATTAGATAAAAATTTCCACCTCTGATTGAGAGTTCAAAAACCCTCATTATCAAGTACAGAAATGGAAATTAAGTTTTTCGCTAAACTAGGAACATAAAGAACATTATTCAAGATAAGCCTATTACTATTTTCTAAAACTAAGTGAACTAGTCATATTGCCTTGGCAGCAACTGTTGCTCCATTTCCAAGCGTTAGGACATACTCTCCTTCACTTAGCTCCCACATTCTTGTCATCACCTGCAAATCATTGCATAGATGAGCAACACAGCCAGTATCCAATACCCAAGAACTTGTGTTGATCGAAAGATTAACCTTAACAAGAAACATACTGTTCTTTTGGAGAGATGCAAGATACTCCTTGTAGTTCCTCTTCCAATGCCTTGGCTTCTTGCAGTGAAAACAGACATCCTCTGCCTTGTTGTTTTTGGCCTTTTTGGCTTTCACCTTTTTCTTGATCCCACCGGTTGCTTTCATCGGTTTCTTGCCTTTATTGGAACTCTTTTCCTTTCCTTTCTTTGACCTTACAGTCTTAGAAGATGAGGCAACCATAGAACCGGCATGTCCTTTTTCATAGTGGATTCTACAGTGACCAACTTGAATTAATCAACTCTTCAATAGATACATGCATACCGTGTATATTGAAGTTGACCACAAATTGGCTGAAGGAGCTCGGTAAAGACTGCAAGATCAAATCTATTTGAAGTTCAGGGTCCACGATCATATTCATCTGTGTTAATTTTTCAATGAGACCCAACATTTTGATACCATGATCGCCAACACTGGACCCCTCAGCCATTTTTAGATTGAACAGCTCTTGTGATGTAGCATAACGCTCAAATCTATATGACGTTTTATAGATCTCATCTAAACGCCTGTAGATATTAGAGGCATGCTTCATATGCTCATGCTGGTTTTGGAGCTTGTTTGACATTATTGCCAACATGAAACACCTCACTTTGAGGTCATCAAATTTCCACTTGGCAACTCTTGCCTACTCCTCCTCAGAAGCATCATCTGGGACATCCTGTGGAGGATCCTCGAATAGGACATGGGTCCTTTCTTTTGAATTCAAGACTATCTTGAGATTCCTTAGCCAATCAGCATAATTTAGGCCAGTAAGTTTATTAGCTTCAAGGTTTGAGTGAAGTGGGTTTTTAGCCATTTTGCAGATAGTATCAATTAATCTACACATAGAAAAGCGAAGAACTATTTAGCATTCATTCGATTAAAATAATATGTAAATATGACATGGTCTTCTATCATAAGTTACCTCCCACTATTTTATCAAATCCTATGACCCTCACATAGGAATTCGAAGAAAACATATTTTCTTTAATGGGTATCAAGATCCTTAAGCATTATCCTTGGACCCACGACTCGTGAGACATCCAATAAAAATCTTAAGATAGGCAACTACCTTGCCAATTGCATCTCTATGCAACTCTTGATCTATTTTGCCTCACTTTTCACATGGATCCACGACTCGTGAGACATCCATGCTACTAGATGTTAAGTTGGACCCATCAATTATACTTTTATTACCTCAATTATGATCATGCCACGACTCGTGAGACCGTGTCATAATAAAGATAACAAAGACACGTAACTCTTTACTTAGACATCAATCTTAGCTTTTCAAAAAACTATTACATTCAACGACTCGTGAGACAATGCAATAGCCATGATGGCAATCACAAGTTGTTGCCTATTGATGGAAGGCATGGGCCATTAAAAATTCGTTTTAATGTTTGCCCATTTTAACTTAATATTAAATAACTTAAACATTTTAAGTAAGGGTTTCTTGTTGGTAATAACCAAGACCTCATTATTCAATTTATTATCTTACCTTAATTATCTAACATGCATCACATGCATCACATAGATAATGTAAAGCATAATAAATTAACCTAGCATGCTCCTAAAGTGGATGATCATGAGCCATAAGTCCTATGCGATCCATGAGAGCCAATCATGGATCAATTGGTCAATCTAGGGTATGCAATAGAATTAAACGATAATAGATCATATCTATTACATAAATGTATCCCCACACACTCATGGGTCTCGAGCGCTTCTTATTCCAAGCTCCTTGCTTTCTTGAAAAGTCCTTCTCCTAAGAACTATCCTCACTTCTTAAATGTTGCCTTCTCTCATTACATCATTAAATAAAGAAACCTTGAACAAAATTCAAGGGGAGTACATATTTAGGGAGAGAAGAATTTTACATCAAGGAAAATATAGAGGGAGTTTAAAGGATGCGCAGGCCTCGTTTAAAACCAATCACATCACATAATAATAATCAACCAAAACATAAGGGGTCTAGGCTCCATGATCATCCCATTCATCCACATGAATAAATAAATGCGAAAATATTTTAAATTTACCCATATTTTAATCAATTCGCGAATTTAACAATTAAATTCAAAACTTGAATCCTATTCACTACAAAAAAATTGATTTATTGTGATGAAAATTTTTGTGACAAAAAAATTCAAATTTCATCACAAAAGGTTTTTTGTGACAAAAAAAATTCGTCACAACTTCCTCACAAAATCCCCCTCGCATTAGGTTATTGTAACAATTTTTCTATTCGTCACAAATAATATATGTGACGAAGTGTTATTTCCTCACAAAAAGTCGATTTTTTGTGACAAATATTTTGTCACATATAATCTGTCTTTATTTTTAAAAAAAATAACTCCCCTCCAGCAGCTGGCTTAGCCGAGCCGACTACGGACCGCGTGAGCCACAAATAATAGTCCTATTTTGCGCAATTGAGGACTCGAACCGGCGTCCTCTGAGATGCCAAGGTAGAGGCTCTACCATCAGGCTATGTAGTATGTTTGTGTAGAAACTTATTTGTGTTTACTTATAATAATGATACAAAATTCTTAATTTATAAATTTTAATTTTGTAAATTTATTTATTAAATAAATTCAATGATAGATGATCATTATTATGTGAGAGACTATATATATACTTTGCAAACATGACCACATTCAATGTGTGTGAAAAAAACAAAAGAGAGATATAATTTAGTTAAATTGTTAAAATTTAAATAGCATAATAATTTTTTTTAATTCAATTTTCGATATAAGTATATATATATATATATATATAGATAGATATCTTTTATAACTGCTTTAATTATTTATACTATCTACTTGAATTTTTAATACATTCATCAAATTTATAACGAGCAAAAAAAATTAATTAAAAATAAATAAAAATATATAAAGTAGAATAAAAGTTTGGAAAGAAGAATGCAAGAGATAAGAGAGAAGAGAATAGAAAAAAAAAAAGAAAAAAATAAGATTATGCTCATACTTTTAATAAATTGTATAAAATTTCTCACCAAAACTTTTGAAAAATATTTGAAATATGTACGGACATGTTGAACGTCGAATATTGTCTATCTGGTTTTTAACTAACTAAGATTATAAGTGATAAATGATCATTATTATGTGTGACTATATATATATATATATATATATATTAAATTATGAGAACAAATTTTATTAATACTTGTATTTTTAAAATTTTTAAAATTTATTAATTTCTTAGCCACTATAAAAATACCTAAAAAAGTGAACATTATAAACAAAATTATATTTGGGGTTTCTTTTGATTCATTTAATTTTTTTTTAGGATATCATGGAAAATATTCATTTGATATTCTTGGACAACTTATTTTATAACATTTATTCATTTAAGTTTTTTTTATCGAACTAGGAAAAATATTAAATTGATATTTTGTAAGGAACTTTTTTTGTAATATCATGTTATTAACTTATTGTGAGGAAAAAAAATCTTTATTGTGATGAAAATTATATTTCCTCACATTAGTCATAGCTATTGTGAGGAAACTTCAATTTGTTTTAAAAAACAGAATTTAATGTGACGAAATTATAATTCGTCACATTATGGTATGTTTATGTGACAAGATACAATCTCCTCACAAATATCTTGTCACAATAAATACATTTTTTTTGTAGTGATTCAAGATGTAATTTTTAATTCCTTAATCAAAATTTAAATGATTCTTGAATTCTCTAATTCAAAATCATATTTCAATTGGATTACTTGATTTCTATTTTAATTAGGCTTCTAAATCCCAATTCTAATAGAATACTAATCCTGTTTTTGAATTGGAATTCTTAATTCTAAATTCAATTGGAATCTTTATCCCAATTTTAATTAGAATTCCTAATTCCAATCTTGAATTTAAATTTTCAATTCCAATT
Source organism: Petrea volubilis (assembly GCA_026212405.1). Classification (NCBI taxonomy): domain Eukaryota; kingdom Viridiplantae; phylum Streptophyta; class Magnoliopsida; order Lamiales; family Verbenaceae; genus Petrea; species Petrea volubilis. The sequence continues at coordinate 27,515,949 of CM047871.1, forward strand.
TGATTAGGATTCAAAATCGCAAATCTAATTAGAAAACAAAATTTCAAATTCAAACTTTAATTGCATGTAAGGCTTTCACTATTGAATTCTAGTTGGGTCACAAAAATTAATTTCCCTTGAAAACTCCTCTTTCAAAAATTGATTTTATTCACTTTTAATTCCATAAAAACTAATTAAACAATAAACAGTTTAATTAAAATTAACAAAGAAAAATAATAATAAAACTCAGGGTTAGGCCCAGCGTACCACGCGCTGGGCCAGGGCCAATCAACGTGCTGGCCCTCTTTTGCTCTTCAAACTGATGGGCAGCCCAAAACAGCCCTATTTTTTATTATTTTTTTTTCGTTACTGCTGGGGCTACCCAGCAGACCAGTAATTTTTTTTTTACTTTCTTTTTTTGCTGGACGTTTCCAGTAGCCTTAATTTTATTTATTTATTTATTTTTTTGCTGGAGACTTTTTCCAGAAGCTTTAAACAATACAAGTCCTTGATTGATATATACTCTTAAACACCTTTAAATAATATAAAACAAGGACTTCACGAAAATCATTTTTTGTATGAAATTAAAAACATGACCCAACAATATTGAAACGAAAGCGATAAAAACTATTTTAATCATAAACATGCAATTATACAATTCAAATCACTATTCAATTATAACAACAGAAATATAAATGATTTGGGTCCCGAGACGTATACGCAGTGGAATATCAAAAATTTTATATAAAACATATAACATATTATATGCTAATCATGTTGTCCTGTGACTATCATGGCGCGGATCTATTATGCAAATTACATAACCAAATCTTTTAAATGTGTTGAGTAATTTAATTATCTTTTAGCGCTCCTATTGTCGTAGGGAATACAGCGTATTCAAATACGCAATTCACATTCCTGAATTGTCACGAACAGTTTGCGCTTTCGTAGGAATCCAATTGTCTTCCCTCCAAGTGTATCCACACATTAACCGTACGACGGATTTAAATCCTATGCAAGATTTGAATTTAAACCACAAAGTATATAAATTTATATACTAACTCTTTAGTATGTAGGGCTATGAGAAGGGTGGATATATCGTAAGCTAATTTTAATCTATTGTTTATCAATTAAAACAATAAACTAAAGTTATTAACCTAACCAAGAAAATAGAGAGAGAGAGAGGAGAGAGAGAGAGAGAGGGCTTGATGAAACAACGTTGGAGAGGAGAAATTTGATTTGCCATGTTTCTTTTTCAGTTAAAAATAGTATAGGAAGAGATATTTTAGGGAAAAATATTAATTTTTCTTATTAGTTGGGTAAATTAAAAATTGAGTTTAACTTGAGTTAAGGGGTGGTTAAAGCAATTAAATATAGACCATTAGATGAATCTTCCTATGATGCGGTATTCATCTAAGGGTATATTGGGTGTAATTGGAGAGAAGGGACAATGGAGAGGAGCCCAATCCGAAAATAGAGGGAAAAAAAGAAAACAAAATGACAAATCACAAAAAATATTAGACCAAAGTTAGTTATTTAAAAGGATTTTTGCTTTATACAATAGTATAAATAAACTCTGATAAAACATTGTAAAACAAAATAAAATAAAATAAAAAGCAAACTGCAAAAATACAAGGGCTTATTCGTATTTTTCTAACAGTGTATATATCTTAAGTGTCGTGTTTATGAACTTTGCTGGAATTTGAAAAGGTTCCCCGCAAGAAAACAAGATAAGATGTATATCAAAAGAGGCCTTTTTTCTTAATAAAGTTGGTGGGGCAAATAATTGAATTGATTTGTCGAACACAAAAGGTACTTTAGCACAGTCGAAGAGCAAATTCATTAGCTTTCCAGATATGAAAATTTACTTAAAAACTTTTTAGTATTGTTTTCCACTTTTTTACATGTGTCACACATAAAGCAGTAAATGAATAATTAAAAATTCGATTACCTTATATTCGTATTTGCTCATAAGACAAAATATATGTATCCTTTTAACGTGGATATTATTCATATTCGATTATAAATATTTGAATATAAATGGATACGGATATGACAATTCATATTCAATCCGTTTAATATCTGCTGCAAATACACATTTGTTTATATATTCATTATCTGTAATTTAGTTGTCTTCGTTAGTTATATTCTATAAATAAAGTTTAAAAAAATAATTTATATGTATACTAATATTTTTATGTTCTTCTAATATATTATATTTTTTAAAATCAATCCATGTATTTATGGATATAATTTTGTAAAATTCATCTCATGCTTAATAGTTCTTTAAAAATTATATTTTTAGTAATCATATACATTAAATTTGATATATTTTAAGATATGTGTAGAAGTAACAAACAAATAATTCATATTAAGTGAATGATAAATAATAAATTATATAACAGTCACGTGCTTCACGTGCGCTTTAAATTGATGAAAAGTGAAAAGGTTCCAAATTTGCTAAATAGTAGAACTTATGAGATTAACAATGAAAAACATAAAATGAGTATGATTAAAATTAAATTAAGACATACTTGAGGAATTAAAATTGCAATTAACCCGGCGAGGGGCAATAATAAATATGCCACCATCTTGTTTATGTTAATTAACAAGTGACGGCTTGCCATTGTCACGTTCAAAATATATTATAATTATAAATTACTTTTTATAGTTGTAAATATTATAAATACCTTTCTAAAGTATGCATCAATTTAACAAAATTTATCTTTTATCAAAGCAAGACATACTTGCAAGTTGTACATCTATTGTTTTCAATTGGATTTTGAAATGAGATCGCATAATCTTAATAAGTCCAATATGTAAAAGTTATATATGAATTTAATTTTAAAAAAAAAAAAGTAGTAATGGTATAGGATATATATTATGATGCCTGATGATGATTGTTGTGGTATAAAGTGAAGCTATTTCATAAAGGTTAGTGAAATAACAAAATTAATTGAGGTATGTTGCGAAAATCGACGACACATATTATTTGGGGGTCAGATTGACTACTATAGGTACAAAAAAAATTGTTCTATGGACATCTCTATCAATTTTTATCATAAAATTCTACACTTAGAAAGAATATTTACAATTTTTAAAATAAAAAAACTTAAATTATAATTATACTACACTTCAAGAGGTATATATGAAATTTGCCTTATATTAAAATTCATTCAGTCAATTTTCATCTAAAACACTTTATCAGAACTTTAACTTTGAGAATACATCAAATTTAAAGCAAAGGCTATGTCAAAGAACCTGATACTAAAGAAATCTGGTGTTCAGACTTTGAATGGTGAGCCAAAATCAATCCAATATGACCAAACAATAAACCTTTCACACATATCGACAAAATTAGTAAACTTGAAAGAACACGAGTACAGGTTACCTGCAAACCTAAGCACCTGCCAAACCTTGAATTCCAGTGTGTATTGCGTCTGTATCTGTGTGAAAAGAGAGATCAGAGATGGCCTATTGTGCTATTGTTTCACTTATGAATACGCTTGAGCTGATTGTGCACTCTAACTGCTTTCAGTCCTTGTATGTGAAACAACATGTCCTCTCTCTACACCAAAAAATTCAATTATTGGAAGCACTGTTCGAGGAGAAGAGCTGTGAAGAAGAAGAAATGGAGTCGCTTGAAACTCGAATCAGAGATGCAGCATATAGGATTGAAGACATGGTTGAGTCCTTCACCAGAGATCAGGCTCTTTCGGATCTCGGCAGAAAAGACTCTTCACACAAAGACTTTCCAAGACTATCAATAAAAAAAATTAAGAGAAAGAAAGAAGAATTTGAGGAAGTGATAGTGGAAATCGATTCCATTATCCAAGAGTTGTCTAGGGATAAATGCGACCAGAAAGGCTCGCCCTTGCCCCCAAGGAAATATGTCCCTGCCCGTGGTCCATCAAGGCCTCCTCGCGGTGGCAAGTGTACCGTGATGGTGGGAGTCGATCAAGATGTGCTCGAGTTGAAGGACAGGCTCGATCGGCCAGAATCCAAGCTCCATACCATCCCGATTGTCGGGATGGGAGGTATCGGTAAGACAACTCTTGCCAGAAATCTTTTTGATGATGCACGTGTAAAATCTTGCTTCGAGGTTCGTGCTTGGGCAACAATATCTCAAACATATGTTGTGCATGATGTACTTCAAAGCCTTCTGAAAGATATGGGAGTTGCTGTCACCGATCAACAAGAAGAACTAATTGAGATGTTGTATAAACATTTGAAGGGCAGAAGGTATTTGGTTGTGTTGGATGATATGTGGGATACACAAGTTTGGGATAATTTGAGAAGGATCTTTCCGGACGACATTAATGGGAGTCGAATCATGCTAACTAGTAGACTAGTGGACGTGGTTACTTACGCCACCGACTCCTCTAGCCCCCCTTATGAGATCCGTTTGCTTGACAAGGAAAAATGTTGGGATCTACTTTGTCGGGAGGTCTTTGCGCAAGAAGGCTGCCCTCCTGAATTCAAGGAATTGGAGGATGTCGGGAAGATGATTGCTCACAACTGCAAAGGGCTTCCACTATCAATTAGCGTGATTGGTGGAGTCCTTGCAAGGTCAAGCATGACACGGAAATTTTGGGAGTATGTTGCTCAAAATGTAAACTCAATCTCCATGAAAAGCGATGAGCATTGCTCTGAGATATTATCTTTGAGCTACAACCATTTGCCTCCTCATCTCCAACCATGCTTCCTTTATTTTGGCATTTTCCAAGAAGATGATGAGATTTCTATCAGGAAGCTCATCAAATTGTGGATCGCTGAGGGCTTTCTGAAACCAATTAGATCAAAAAGCTTGGAAGAGGTTGGAGAGGAGTACTTGAAGGATCTTATCAGCAGAAATCTTGTTTTTGTTTCTCGAGAACAATCTGACGGGAAAATGAAAACTTGTGGTGTTCATGATCTTTTAAGGGATTTATGCATAAAAGAAGCTAAAAGGGAGAATTTTCTTCAAATCATCGATAGCACTGTTCCCTTTTCTAATAGTGGCCTCAGTTTTCCACGTCGCTTGTGCATGTGTGTAGACATTTTTGGAGACAATTGTGCCGCTGATGTTAGACAGAAGACAATGGAATCTATGAAACTTGCTCGTTCTTTGGTGTGCACTAGTTCTTTGACACGCTGCAAATGTTTTACCTTGCTTAGGGTGCTGGATCTCAGGGGATGGCGTCTGAAGGAGGGATTTCTTGATGATATTTCATTGATGGTGAACTTGAGGTACCTAGCTATAAGGGAGGATCTCTGGGATGCTACTATCCAACGGTTCCCTTTTAAACTTTCACTACTTCGGAACCTTCAGGTGTTGATTATTTTAGGTCGGGATCACCTGTGTAGACTGTTTGCATTAAAGAGAATAACATACTGTAAAGTGGAAATAACAACTGAAATCTTGCAGATGACACATTTACGTCATCTACAAGTGAAAGACATTTTTCTGCCTGATCCCATCGACAGAAACAACAATCCTGTTATCCTCAAAGACCTGCAAACACTTTCCACGGTTTTAAATTTTAGATGTACGGAGGAGGTCCTCAAGAAATTTCGCAACCTCAAAAAATTGGTTGTTTATTATGATGACCATGAGGACTGGTCAAAATACCATTTAGAAAACCTCGTCCACTTTTCAAACCTTGAAAGCTTAAAATGCGAGTTCAGTTTCAGTTTGCCCGAGGGAGACACTTTTTTGCGGAACATCGTTCTCCCTCAAAGCCTCAAAAAGTTAACTCTGTTTATGTCCAAGGTCCAATGGAAAGAGATGACGATTATTGGTTCATTGCCCAATCTCGAAGTGCTCAAATTGAGAGAGTATGCCTTTGTGGGGCCGGTGTGGGAGTCAGTAGAAGGGGAATTTTGTCGACTCAAATTTCTGGAAATTAATAGCTTAGATCTAAAGCAGTGGATTGCTGAAAACACACACTTTCCCAGCTTGAAGAAGCTAGTGATAAGGTACTGCGATGATCTAGAGGAGATCCCATCCGGTATTGGAGAAATAGAAACACTAGAAATGATTGAAATCGATGACGAAAGCGATTCTGTTGTTGCTTCAGCGGAGCAAATTCTAGAGGAGCAACAAAGCATGGGGAATTATGAACTGCAAGTTCGTGTGCATCACAGCATTTACAGATAGAAGGTAATACAATTTCTATGCCCTTCTAGTGATATTAATTATTTTCTTGATAGCTAGGCTTTTCAGCAAAGCTGAATGCAAGAGTCGGGTAAAGTAAGATTTTTTTTCAGGGGGCAGCGATTAGATTTAATACAAAAAAAAAAAATGTACTAGTATTTAACCGTGGCATGAAAATTAAGTATTTTCATTTATATATTTTCTTGAATTTCAAAATAAATTAGCTTTTACATCATATATATAAATCGATATAAAAGTATATTGAAAAGTTTATTTAATAATATAATATGTTTAATTTCAATATTAATTTGATATAATTAAGGCACCAAAATATTTAAAAACTTTACGTAGGAAGAAGTGACAAATATAATTTTAGTTATTTAAAATTAAAATTAATGATGAATATTTTACATAAAAAATTATTTTTGTTATTTTATTTCAATTAAAATGTTATCCATCTTATTTTAGATATTGGATAAATATTGAATTCTTTAGAATAAACATGAATAACAAACTACTTTTTTAAATTCAAACAAAAAGTAAATTTTTTACATACCAAATTAAAGTTAAATGGAGCTATTCACGTATGTGAACGCACTTGGATAATTATATATAGAAATTTTCAATTTTAATTTAGATTAAAATTAATTTACTGTCTCCATCTTAGCAGCAGAAAGCAGAGGAGTATGCTTCGGTTGCAGATCAGTCCATTTCATAAAAATCAATGAGGAGTCTTCCCTTTCATTTTCTTGAATTTATGTATTTGTTTGAGTTATTATTGTTATGTGAATTTAAACTTTTTATCTGTGTAATAAATGTGACTACTATTTGAGCTTTAAGTTGTTACCAATATTTATATTATAGTGACAACAATTTTTCAACAATTTTTATGTTGCACAATATCTCTCAAGGGTGACAACAATTAATGTTTTAATTGTCACTACACACTTATTGCCACAACTTGGTGATTATGAAATTGTCACTATGATTTTATGATAAGATTCAATTGAGATTAAGTTAACACCATAAGTCTGTCACTAATTATTATTATTGACAATTTAAATACTATATTGTCACTAATTAATATCATTGTTTAACAGGATAATTTTTTGTCACTAAATATGTATTATTAGGTACAACTCTTTTATTATCATTATTCATATTGCCTCTAATTTACTCATTTTGTTGTAGTGACTCGAAGGTTTAAGGCCTATAACTTTATTAAATATATTAGTCTTAAACATATGTCAAGGTAATGTGTGATTTTTTTTCTTTAATTGGATAACATTTGTTTTGAATAGTATCTCATCTTTTGCATGTACTTAAGTTGAAGAGTCCTTTTCTCATTTTCCTTTTTCTAAGTAGCTCGCTTATTAAATTTTTGTATTTTATTCTTGGAATTTGTGAGTTCCCCTTAACATTTTCTTCAAACACTCTTCAATACTTTATTTATAAACTCTTGAAAATATTATGAGAAGAATTTAAAATTTAATTAAACATTTTTTATAAGTAGTTTGTAAGAATTTGATCGAAATGGATAATTATCGTAGTTCTCAAAAATAAAACTTTTAAATATAAAAAATCCATAAAAGTACGATTCTTTTTAAACTTTCCCAAATTTTCTAGCATGACTACCTTATTACATATTATATTTTACAAATTTTGACAATCAAGCACACTCCGTGTATATATATATATATATAATAAAAATGAAACGTAATTTAATACAAAGTTAAACTTCTTTAATATAAAATAATCAAGATTTATTTAGCTGTATGCATGAATATACAGAGGAAAAGAAATTGAAAAAAAGAAAAAAGCATTGATAACGGAACGAGGAGAGAGACAAGAAATGAAAGCTGAAAGGGAGAAATAACTCATTGCCAGACCAAACATATAAAAGTGATTACTCTCTTATCGATCCCGATACTTCATATAATAATAATATTATATATTGTATAGATTATATAAATATTATAGATAATAAGTTAGTTATATCGAATTTTAATATGTTGTCTTTCAGAAATGATAAATTTATCTTTTTATATCTTATAAATCGTCCCCCAAATTAAAATTCATGACTTTGTTCCAAATGAGAAAAATAGGGGTGGCAAAATGGGTTGAGACTCATGGTTTCAACCTATTTAAATTAGTTTTGGGTTGGGTTGGGTTTTCAAATTTTATAAATGGGTTGAAGTGGGTTGGCCTTTAGTGGACTTCAAATTTTTTTGGGTCCTAAATGGGTTCAAACGGTTTCTAAATTAGTCCATACGGTTCCTAAATGGTTCCAACAAAAAAACATTACAATTTGATAATATTTTACAAATTTAAAAAGTTAGTAATAAAATTATTCTTGCAAATTAAAAATTATGTTAGATAACAAATAAATAATTGAAAACTATACAAATTTGTATTTAAAAAAATATATTTTATTTTGTATTGAACCCATTAAGGAACCGCATCAATCCATTTACAACCCACCTCAAACCCATTTACAACCCAACCCATTTATAACCCATTCTTAAGAACCCATTTAGAACCCAACCCATTTTCGACCTGATCCAATAAAATCCAACCCAAACCCGCCCATTTGCCACCTCTATTTGAAACCAATAAAGCATTAATTTTTTTTGAAATTAAAAAAAAAAAAAAACACTTCACTGAAGAAAAAATATGTTTGGTTGTGTTTTTTCAAAAAGGGGGAAAAAATCAAAAATTTTCTTTTTCTGGAAACTTTACAAAATGGCTTTCAAAGAAAATTTCTTTTAAATTACTTCATTTAATTGCAAAGTTGCTTGACTTTAAAAAAATTATAAAAAATATGGCTCGACAAACTTTTTTTTAGCTTATCAAAATGGGCTCTTAATCATACTTATATCCCTGAAATACTGCAATTACATCTACTTTCTTGATTTAATATAATTACAATAATCTCCCCTTTAATTTTGATTGCTTCACAAATTTCCTAGTTGCAATTAAATTTTTTAGTGAAAAATGATGAGTCATCAAAAATTTTATATAAATATTTTGAAATTTAGAGGGATTTAAATATAATATTTGTACAACTAAAAGAGGTAAATGTAAATTATGTAATAATATATTTTAACCGTATTATAGTCATTGGAAAGGAAGAAGTTGTTGGTTGGAAAAACGAAAAAAGCCATCCCATGGAATTCAATTCCACCTGGTCCATGTTGCAGACAGCGAGGGCAGTCGTTATACTATTCGTACAAGTCGCTACTTATGTGACAATAAATTTTGCGGTTTAGTATATGCTAGGTGGGTAGGAAAGCACTTTTAATTTATGACATGCGCCCCATCTAATTTTTTTATTCTTCTCTCTCCTGTTGCATACTTTTTTTATTCTCTTTCTTTATTCTATCTCTGGGGAAACACTTTCAATTTGTGACATGTGTCCTATCTAATTTTTTTATTCTTCTCTCTCTTGTTACATACTTTTTTTTACTCTCTTTCTTTATTCTATCTCGTCTCTCATCTCTTTTTACACTTGTTTTTTTAATTGATTTCGTTTTATTTTTTTTAAAACTTTCACTTATCATTAATTTTTTTTAACTTTGTGGCGATTTATTTTTCACTTATTAATTTTCACTTAAATTGTCTTTTATTCTAGCCAACTTAAATTATTTTCAATCCTTATTCACATTAATATAATTAACCAAAATAGAATTGGAATGGTAAATAAAAAATGCATTTCTTTTAACTTGGGCAATAACAAAGTGTGTCGGTATAACTAAACAAAACAAAAAAAAAAGTTAAAAAAATAAAAAAGTGCACAATGTATGATGATTTAATAAAAAAAAGAAGAAGGAATTATAAATAGGTGCACAATTGATGATGTTTAAAACAAAAACCAAGAGAAGATAGAAGTTAAAAATAAAAGTTAAAAAATTAACAATAAGTGAATTTTTTTATAAAAAATTAAAATGAAATCAATTAAAAAAATCAATATAAAAGGAGATGAGAGAGGAGAGATAATAAAAAAAAGAGAGTGAAAAAAAGTACATAATAGGATAGAGAAGAATAAAAAAATTGGATAGGACACATGACACAAATTGAAGGCGCTTCCCTAGTGGGGAAGCACCTAGGATATACTATACCAAATTTCGCTACCTTAGAACAATTGGAGTTAATGTTGCTATTTATCGGGGTTTCCAGTCGAACCCTGTTTAAAGCAACTAGCGCTTCTCCTTTCGAACTTCCAGCACATATTGCTTATGAGATATCTCTAACAAATGTGGTTCTTGATTCCCAGTATTGTAGGTTCGAATTATAAAAAAAAGGAGGTTTTCTTAAAGGAATTATAGAACGAAAATGAGTAAGGATTATTTTGAAAAACAATGACAAATCTTGAGATTGATTACTGTTGCCCGAAGCTTTGTCTCTCATTAGTATTTGCCTTATATACCCAAAAAAAAAAAAGGGTATTGAAGAACTTTCGAATCCCACAATTGTACAACTAATTTTCAGGGCAGTGAAACAAATGAAAATGCCAATAGAACTTGGTTTGCAACATTCCACATTGAAAATGAAGCGCTTTATAAGTTTTGGTCCAAAAAATTGAAATGCATTAATTGGATATCTCTTTGCACAAATTATTTATAATACAATTTAAGGGTACTAATTGTTCAAAAGCAATTTTCACATTCAATGGCTTGCGGGCTCTGGGCATTACAAATGGTACATTTCCAGCTGGAATACCAGAACTTAAACGCCTATATGGGTCAAAATGCTATGTATATGAGAGCCATCTCTTGAATAGATAAAATGCTACATGTGTGGGAGCTTTTTATAGAGTCCAAAAGTGTGGCAGTTAGTCCTAGGTTTTAATATGACGTGATATGGCATTGTATTCCAAAGAAAAGTGGTGATTCTAAGTATCCATTGGATATTTTATTTGGTTAAATTATTCATAACCCTATCTCAAAGTAAACTTGGTGAGGGTTTGGAGGCAACTTTTTCATCGAACACAATATAACTATTTGTATAATTTTTGGGAAGTAAGGTACTTAATTTAATTTGAGGGGAGGTTTTTGTATTAAAAATATGGGAAAAATCTAGTTTTGGTCCTTCAAATATACTGTTAAATCAATTTTCATCCTCATTTTCACTTGTCATCAATTTTGGTCCATTATCTTTACGTTTTTTCATCAAAGTTGGTCATGCTGTTAGTTTTTTCTTTGAAAATAACTAAAAATATATGCCCTATGGGGCGACGGGGAGAGGCATCCTCCCTCTGTTTGCTTTCGTATGAACCTTGGAATTCCATCTTTTCATAGAGGTCCTAGCACGAATCACTAAAGTATAAAGATTTTGGGTTGGGTTAGCTTGGCTCCATTGCCTTCCCCAAAGGTATTTTCGTTCTCTTGTAAATCTAAATAGTTAATGTGATACCCTGACCCTTTTATGAGACATCTTATTATAATGATCATTTATTATTATTATTATTATTATTATTATTATTATTTTTAATATTGTTATTATTACTATTATGGTTATAATTTTATTATTTTATTATCATTGTAATTGTTAATATTATTAATTTAGATATTTTTATACAACCCTAGTTAGTTAAATGTCATTTTCCATAATAAATGCCATTAATGCTAAGATTGTATAAGTTTTGGATAAGATTCTTGATAAGCATAACAATTGGATAAGATCATGACATACACATATATATATATGTACAAAATATCTTGATACATATATATATACTTATTTTCGAAAATAGTAAGATAGCTTATATTCATACTTTTTGTAATGCAAATTTCGAGTCTATTGAATTAAAAGACAAGAAAATTCGTACAAATTGAATTTATTGAAATTATTTAAAGTAAAGTGGGTACAATCTCTAAACTTGATCCTCTGATTCGTCCTTCACGAATTTGAAAATTCAAACACTTTCGGAGCGGATTTGGTGGTTTGATCTTCTTAGAACTTGATTTGGTCTTCAATAACGTGATTTGTAGGCTTTGTAGCTTGATTACTAATCAAATGCCGAGATTTTCAGTGAACGCCGTGAAAACCGTTGACTTCACTTGATGTATGTTTGGAATAAAACGTCGATTTGCTGGCTTAGCACCTTGTCTGCAGATCGAACGCCTTGATTTGGTTGATCTTGGTGAAGAACGCCGGGAACTTTGCCTTGATCGTTGCGTCTTTGACTTGGAAAAACGTTGATTCGCTGGTTTCGCACCTTGATTGCAGATCAAACGCCAGAATTTGATGATCTTCGCGAAGAACGCCGGGAACTTCAACTCGATCACTTCGAATCTTCTTAAGAGAATCACGGGATTTCCTTTGCTTCTTTTGCTTTGAAGACTTCTTATGCTTCAATGTATGTTTCTGTGTTGTAGAGAAGACTCCTATTTATAGGTGTAGATGGGGAGTTTATTGCCATGTTTATTTGATGAGATGGCGCAATTTGATTGGCTGGCTCAAATTTGCTAGCAATTCATTTCCTTAATGGAAAAGATGTGATTTGAATTGCCTAAAATAATAACATCTAGCTTCTATGTTTGCAAGATATTATTTTATTTGCCAAAATAAGAATATATGATATATATGTTTGCAAGATATTATATTTATTGTCAAAGTTATAATATCTAGCATATATGTTCGCAATACATTATATTTATTGCCAAAGTTATAGCATCTAACATATATGTTTGCAAGATACTATATTTATTTGCCAAATATTGTAATTTGATACTTGGCATTATTTGATTGGCCAAGAAAATATATATTAAAATATCAATTAATTAACTATTTTATTTACGAATTAAATTTGAGTAGATTCCACAAATAAAAATAGAAAATATAATATTGATATTTAATATATTATTTGCCACATGTCGGCATTTAATTAGCTGTGAATTTTATTTGTCTACACTTTTATATTATGAGATTCATACGACCACGCTTACTACTAGAAAAAATGAATTTAGCCACGGATTTTGGCAAAAATCTGTGGCCCAGAAAATTAGCCACGGATTTAAAAGTGGCGTAGCTAAAATCAAAATCCGTAGCCCAGAAAATTAGCCACGGATTTAAAAGTGGCATAGCTAATTTTAGCCACGGACATTAGCCACGGCCAGGCCATGGCCAATTCTGCCACAAAATTCTGGAAAATTTGGCCACGGCCAGGCCGTGGCTAATCTGAAAAATAAATAAATAAATGAAAAATCTATGTAACATTTTTGCATTCCATAGGGTTTGAATCATGGACCTCATGGTTGTAATTGTGGCATCAAACCACTAAGCCACTTGACATCTTTGTTTTTTAGTCGATTTTTGTTATATTTAACATATATCTATGTTATATTTTATATGTAAATTATCTAAATAAATTATCTATTTTTATAATTTATTAGTTTTACTAATTTTTGATTTATTTACCAATTTTTATTTTTTATTTCAAATATTTAGGTAAAATCTTTATTTCAACAATTTCAGATGCTAATTTTATTTTGCTATTGAGGAAAAAGAATAATAATCATAAATCAATTTAAATGCACAAATCAAATATTTGAATTTATTTTGTTGAATTAGTTATTTAAATCAATTTATATATATATATATATATATATATATATATATCATGTTATCTATGTCATGGTCAAGTCCTTTATTTTTTTTTACTAATCTTTGGCTTTCTTTTTTTGTTATTGAAAAGTATTTGGTGATTGAACAAGTAATATATATATCAATATATATGTATCTATTTTATATATGTCCAAGTATATATGTACTGTATCTATTTTATATATGTCCAAGTATATATATGTATCAATATATGTCCAAGTATATATGTTTCAATATATGTCCAAGTATACAGAAATTTTTATTAAAATAATATAGTTTTAAAAAATAATTTTCTATGTACCCTAAAATTGAATTTATGAATCATTCTACCATAACTCGTCTACACCAAAGACGAGTTACTGTTCAAATATTATTTTTTTATTCCATAAACAGTGACTCGTCTACACCAAAGACGAGTCACTATTCAAATAATATTTTTTTATTATGTGAATAGTGACTCGTCTACACCAAAAACGAGTCACTATTCAAATATTATTTTTTTATTGCGGGGAATAGGAACTCGTCTTCACCAACGACGAGTCACTGTTCAAAAATTATTTTTTTATTTCGGAGAATAGTGACTCGTCTACACCAACGACGCATCGCTGTTCATTTTAATTTTTTTTAATCAGGAAAGTGACTCTAAATAATAATTAAGTAAATAATGCCACAAAATTAAGAAAATCATTAACTTACATAAACTAACTCGAAAATTAATTAAAATAAACTAAAACTAAGTTCAAATTGTACAAACTATAAAATAACAAAAAACAAATGTATTATTAAATTAACTACTAAAAAAACAAATAAACTACATAAAAAATCAAGAAAACTAACTAAACAATTAAGCTAACTAAATTATAAATACATGAATACGTACATAAACTAACTAATAATTTAATTAAACTACACTAAAATTAAGTTGGTTTGGTTGAACAATAAACTAACTACAAATAAATGTATTATTAAATTAACTACTAAAAAAACAACTAAACTACATAAAAAAAAGTCAAGAAAACTAACTAAATAATTAAGCTAACTAAAATATAAATACATTAATATGTACATAAACTAACTAAAAACTAACTAAATAAATTAATCAAGCTAAACTAAATTAAAGACGTAGCTTATGTACATATTAGTTAAAAACCAACTTAATTTTAGTTTAGTTTAATTAAATTATTAGTTAGTTTATGTACGTATTCATGTATTTATATTTTAGTTAGCTTAATTGTTTAGTTAGTTTTCTTGATTTTTTATGTAGATTATTTATTTTTTTAGTAGTTAATTTAATAATACATTTGTTTGTTGTTATTTTATAGTTTGTACAATTTGAACTTAGTTTTAGTTTATTTTAATTAATTTTCGAGTTAGTTTATGCAAGTTAATGATTTTCTTAATTTTGTGGCATTATTTACTTATTATTTGGAGTCACTGTTTCCAGATTAAAAAAAATTAAAATGAATAGTGACTCGTCTTTGGTATAGACAAGTCACTATTCCCCAAAATAAAAAAATAATTTTTGAACAGTGACTCGTCGTTGGTGAAGACGAGTCACTATTCCCGACAATAAAAAAAATAATATTTGAACAGTGACTCATCTTTGGTGTAGACGAGTCACTATTCACAGAATAAAAAAATATTATTTGAACAGTGACTCGTATTTGGTGTAGACGAGTCACTGTTCACGGAATAAAAAATAATATATGAACAGTAACTCGTCTTTGGTGTAGAAGAGTTATGGCAGAATGGTTCATAAATTCAATTCTAGGGTAGATTGAAAATTATTTTTTAAAACTATATTATTTTAAAAAAAATTTCAAGTATACATGTATCAATATATATATATATGTCCAAGCATATATATATATATATATATATATATAAGTATATCTAATCTTATATGTATCAAGTATATATCTAAATATACATATATCACTTAAGTATAGCAAAAATTAATTATTAAACAAAAAGATAAATTGGTGTAGTAGTTTAATACTCTAACTTCAACTAAGAGGTCAAGAGTTCAAACTATACCTAGTGCCAAAAAAAAAAAAAAAAATGGCCACAGATTTTTAGCCACGGATTAGCCACGGCCAAACCGTGGCTAATTTTTTTTTTTTTTTGCACCACAGATAATTTTATATATATATATATATATATCCAAGTATATATGTATCAATATATATATCATATATCTGATGTGTATCAATATATGTGTATATATATATATGTCCAAGTGTATATATCATATATACATGTATCAATATATGTATATGTCAATGTATATCTCGTATATATTAATATATTATATGTATATTCTAATCATCTATATATATAGTCTATATGATATAACTATATATCTATATATAACATATCTAATATATGTTATAATTAAAAGTAGTGTACGTATATACTGATCTAATATATATATCTATATATCTAATCATATGTACTATATATATATCAATCATCTATATGAAATAAACATATATATCTAATATATGTTATATATGTACATATATATCTAATGCACACACACACACACACACACACACACACATATATATATATAAGTATATCTAATCTTATATGTATCTAATATATCGAATAATTTATTATATATAGCAATATATATAGTGCACATATATTAGTGAATGATATATTGGGTATCATTTACATAAAGATGTTTGGTAGAAATTTTTGAAGCCCATGATTAGTGCTTGGCCCGGTCCCTTATCACCCCCTTTGCGTGATAGCCCATCCCACCCCCTTGGTGGGATGCCTTATCCCATTCTTTTGGCTCCTTCAGATTGTGTCATACTTTTACTGATTTACCCTCAATCTGAATCAGTTTTGGATTCAGCACAATGAAAAAGAGCAACAAAGTCTAGCAAGAAAATCATTATAGGCAAATGCTCTTATGAAAATATTATACTAAAAAAAAACAACAACAAAGTCTAGCTCCTAACTTTGACATTTTCGCTTATTTATATATATATATATATATATATATATTAACAATAAATCATCTAAAAAATATCCAACTTAATTCGTTTTCTCAATTGCTTGTCATGTGTGTCGCTTAATTGCTAAGGATGTCATTGAAAAAGCTTAAAATTTGTGTAGTTCATTGCAAATCAATACAAATTTTGTACGATTCTCTTTTCTTTAGTTTATTTTTGATTTGTCTGAAAAAAATATTTTGCTAACTCATTGAATTCAATAAATATTTGAAAGGTCAATACCTCGGCATTCATGTTCCAAATTTTAAAATGATTAAGCAAGAATTAAAAGGGAATATTATTGAAACTATGCTACATTCGCAATGATATGAATTTTCAATTATTTGTTAAAGTGTTACTGAAATCTCTGGCTATTAGATCCATCATTTTACAGAAGATTTGTTTTATTTTAGAGACTAAGATGAATTACCATAGCTTGTACAGAGTTTGCAATCACTTCAATATTTTCTTGGTGATAATTTAATTTAGTTCATGCTAGTTTCAACTATTTATCATCATTCGACATGGAAACATGTAATAAGCAACCCAAACCAAATATAATCTCTTAATCTTTTTCATCCAGTGGATGATGGATTAGATTAAGTTCACTCGGTAATCAGGGATATAATTATGTGGAACAATCAAATTTAATAATATTAAATAATCAAACCAAAAGATTGAAAAGCAATCAAATTAACCATACAAGATTGAAAAACCAAAATATATTTTTAATTTTAATTTTAATTTTTTTATTTTCTTTTATGGAATCATTTACCGACAAAAAACAAAAAAAGGCTAAACGAAAAAACAAAGATTGAAAAGCCATGAATTACTTTGACAAAAACTAGGAGGTCTTCAAAGGACATAAACAAGTGAAAGGTGTGATTTAGGTGATCTAAGGACATTAAAATAACTATATGAAATTCTTAATGGCATTATTGACAATTTATAAGTTTTTCCAAGATATAAGTTTTAGCTACCAAACATTCAATCAAATTATCTAAAGGATATCTCATGTGGGAAACCATACTGCCAAATAGGAAATTTGATACCCAATCATTGAATATGTATCCTACATATCATGCACAATACCTTTTTGTTACCAAACGCAGCCGTTAAGTATAGCAAAAATTAATTATTAAACAAAAAGTTAAAGTGATGTAGTGGTTTAATGCTCTAACTTCAACTAAGAGATCAAGAGTTCAAACCATACCTGATGCCAAAAAAAAAAAACAAAATTCGGCCACGGATTTTTAGCCACGGCCAGACTGTGGCTAATCCGTGGCTGTTAGCTACAGCAAAACCGTGGCTAAATTAGCCACGATTTGGCCATGGCTAATCCGTGGCTAAAATTCGTGGCTATATATAGTTTTTCTAGTAGTGGCTTAGGGCCGGATCCGTGAAGTCCTGGATATCATAGAAACTCGAGTAGATTACGGAAAGTGGTTTCTTCACTCTATTTATTTTATAAACATATGTTTTTCTAAAATTTAGGTCTTGTTTGGGAAAGTTATTTTCTTATATAGAAAGTGGATTTGAACATGCTATTTTATGAATTTTCTCTATGTAAGGTTAAAAAACATGTTATGTTGTGCTATATGTGTATATATAATCATGCTCTGAATACTTGAAATTCTATCGGTAGGAATGAGTTCCGAAATTTCTGACCGTGGTATGAGGTACAGTAGCAATCTCTGAACCCACTTAACATGGTTGTAGTTAAGACCCTCCTACTGGTAATACTAGTAGTGTCCGAACCCACCTAACGGGGTTATAATTAGGGCTTGATCAAGTTGGCCAATAAAGATTTCGAATATTCACGAGCATGAATATATAAATGAATATGTTTGATTCTTCTTTGTTATCTATTCTGTAACTTCAAGGTGTAAAACTTTGATTTTGAAACTTGTTTGTTTTACAAATATGATTTTCATGTTATATATGTATGTAACTTGCTCGAGTCCGATAGAAGGTCAAGAGATCCCTTACTGGGCGAGTGTCGCTTACAACGCTAATAACCATTTTGCAGAGGATAGTATCGAGAGAGATGACGAGGACCAATTTTGCGGTTGGTGATCATATTGAACGAGTCCCTTCTTAGAGAATTAGTTAATGTTATTTAGTTTTGCTATTTTCTTTTATGACTCTATCTAGTAAGGATATTATAGCTTAGCATTTTATTTATGTCTTTGAATTGGAGTTGTAATAGTAGCTAGGGTTATTATCGTTTCTGCTGCGATGTTCGACTAAGGTTTTTAATGAATATTTTGTGCTTTTAGTATGTTCTAATTTCCGTGGCTTCGTGTCTCTGAGTCCTTTCGGGCTAAGGGCATCGCCGTGCCACGTCCCGAATTCGCTAAGTGACATTAAGTCCTCTCCATCTACTGAAAATTTCATTATTGGAAAGACTCTTTCAGGAGAAGAGCAGACGAGGAACATGCTGACTTGAAGGAAGTTATAATGGAGATTGACTCCATGTGGAAGAGTTGTCAAAGGATAGATGCGGCTTGAAGGTTGACTAAATTTTAACATGGCCACACACGTACACACTAATTCAAGGGGAAAGGGTGGAGGATAAGTAGGTTCAAACTCGGGACCTCATTGGTACTTACTTCGAACCCCACCACTAGGCTACAGGCCCAGTGGCAATGTTAGTTATTTTCTTTATAGCTAGATCTTTTAGCAAGGTCGTTTTTAAAGTCAGAATTCAGAAATTTCTTTTAAGGAACAGGGATTAGATTTTATACAAAAATATTAGATATTATATAGTGGTGCCCGAAGCACAGAAAATACAAATTCTTATTAGAAAAATAATTTGATAAAAATAAATTAGCATTTTGCATCATATATATCGATATAAGTATATTGAAAAAAATCATTTAATAATAGAATACATTCAACTGCAATATCAATTTTGGTACACCAAAGGCATGCAAATTTTTACAAACTTTGTGTTGAAATAAGTCACAAATAATTTTAATTATTTAAAATTAAAATAAATGATAAATATTGTAACAAAAATATTGTTTTTATTTTATTTGAGGAAAAATTTTAACCATCGTATTCTAGGTATTGGATGAATACTGGATTCTTTTGGATAAAAATGAATAAAATAAATTATTTAAATTCATGTAAAAAGTTATTTAATTTTATTTACGATAAAATAGAATTAAATGAAACTATATATATATATATACATACATACATACATACATACATACATACATAAATACATAAATATGAAGCTTTACTTGAATGATCTCAAAATTTTTGAAATTTATACATATATACACAGAAACCAATAAGGAGTCTTCCCTTTCATTTTCTTGAATTTATGTATTTGTTTGAGATCTGATTGTTCTATGAATTTAGAACCTTTTATCAATGTGATAAATTTGAATACTATTTGAGCTTTAATAGATTGATAATAAGGTCGTGTTATTTACAAAATGAGCAAAATACCCTAATGTGAAGAAATAATGAGTACGACCTTTTATGGATTATCTTCCCCCCCCCCCCCCCCCCTTCTCCTTTTCACTATTCTTTAGTGCCTCCAGAGTTCTAATTTAATTTGTATTATTGGTAGCTTATACCTAGTAAGTGTTGCCGCTGCATAGAATTTGATTGGCTATTTTAACTTGTACTATAACTAGTATAACTATAAGGGAAAATTCCGTTAGATTCCCCGTGGTTTCGAAATAAGGTTAAAACACACACTCACGCACACATTCACACAATTCACACCCGAAAAAGGACACACACACACACACACAATTCAAAAATCGATTCAAAAGGTTACCAACAATTTCAACCCATCATTTTACGGTAGAGATGGGGCTAGAGTTTGTTGAGCGGAAAATGAATGAAAAAAAATTATATTTTTTTATTTTAAAAAGTTAAACAAATTATTATTATAAAAATTTATTTGAAAAAAAAAAAAAAGAAAACCATTGATTCGTGGCGGAAACAGAGCGCGTCGGATGAAGTGCTAACAGATTTTGTTAACGATTAAATTTCTTAGTAATTCTATCGATTCGGTTAACTGGCTCCCGGCTACGGAGAAGACAAAAAGAAAGAAAGATTAGCTGGTGAAGATGAATTGCAACACTCCATTTTTAGTCACTAATTATGGGCGGATTTCCATTTAATGAATTCAGCCCATTAACTTAAATTAAATTGTGGGCCTAATTAAAGTGTGAGCTTAGTTTTCATAATTTTATTAGGTATATCCTTGCATAAAATCGGTACTGTATATGCACAATGCTAATGAAAATGAATATATATAAAAAAATATATAGGAAAAAAATACATTAAAATGAAAATTGATCAATGAAATCGGTACACAATCATACTCGATTGTTTAGGAAAGGGATGACTCATGTAAATGATCCTAACGTGATTGAATACACACACACACACACACACACACACACACACATATATATATATATATAAATGAAAATATAAAAAATTTAGGATATAGAATCCAACAAATTAAAGCTCCTCATTGAATAAAAACACAAACAAGAAATCTCAAAAGAGAAACAAAAATTAAAGAGAATAATGATGGATGTTGAATCTACCAAAAATAATTCTTGCTTTGCTAAACATAAAATTAATTGTAAATAAGGAGCAGAGTCGATCCCATAGAGAATAACTTTTGATAAATTCCAAAGACAGTGAGGTGATTAACAAATAAAAATAAAGATTGAAGGGTTTTAATAAATAATAATAAAATTAAATAAAAGCATAAAATTAAATAGAACTAAATTAATATGATGAAAACTCAGCCAATGTTAATATTCTTCATTTAATATTCTTGGATCGATCATCGATTCAGGGATAGCTCTCTAATTCATGCAATAGTGTAGTTTCTTTGGAAAACTTTTCCAACCTATGTTTTTTCTTAATTGTAGATTAAACACGTAGATGCCATGGATAATCTCTAACTAACGAACAACCCTAGTCAAATGATAGAATTTAACACATTAATAGTTTTACAAGAAAAAGGTTCAATCCCAGCCAACAAACTTACGAATGTGATTTTCACAAACTAGATTGTATATTTTCTGTAGCATAATAATCCAAAAGTTTGTACCCAATCAAATTATACAATTTTTCATTTCTGTTGGTTCAATTAAACATTTACATATTTAAACTTAAAAATTGAATTTATGCGATTTTATTAATGAACTACTGGCCCCATTAAACAAATAATGAAATAGTATAAATTGATCGGGATTTTTTGGAAAAGCATAGAAAAATATATAAATATTGTATAATAAAGAGAATAAAAATAATTAGATCTCACAATTCATGTTTAGAATATTGGCTTGAATTAACGATTGATTGATAAAATGAGTTTAACCACGCATGACCAGGAATAAAGCTCAAAAGAAAATAAAGTATTGAAAATGCAAAAGTAAATCTAAACTCCAAAAGTATTGAAAATAAAAATCAAACAAGTATATATATATGTAGCTCTCTAACCCCATAACTAATTTCTAAATAGAGTAGAAAACTTACTAGACAAGCCTTAAGATACAAGGAAAGAGAATAATCCTATTTCTAATCAAATTTGTCTGACCAAATCTCGCTTTCCTTAGCTAACTATCAAAAATTAAAGCTCCTCATTGAATAAAAACACAAACAAGAAATCTCAAAAGAGAAACAAAAATTAAAGAGAATAATGATGGATGTTGAATCTACCAAAAATAATTCTTGCTTTGCTAAACATAAAATTAATTGTAAATAAGGAGCAGAGTCGATCCCATAGAGAATAACTTTTGATAAATTCCAAAGACAGTGAGGTGATTAACAAATAAAAATAAAGATTGAAGGGTTTTAATAAATAATAATAAAATTAAATAAAAGCATAAAATTAAATAGAACTAAATTAATATGATGAAAACTCAGCCAATGTTAATATTCTTCATTTAATATTCTTGGATCGATCATCGATTCAGGGATAGCTCTCTAATTCATGCAATAGTGTAGTTTCTTTGGAAAACTTTTCCAACCTATGTTTTTTCTTAATTGTAGATTAAACACGTAGATGCCATGGATAATCTCTAACTAACGAACAACCCTAGTCAAATGATAGAATTTAACACATTAATAGTTTTACAAGAAAAAGGTTCAATCCCAGCCAACAAACTTACGAATGTGATTTTCACAAACTAGATTGTATATTTTCTGTAGCATAATAATCCAAAAGTTTGTACCCAATCAAATTATACAATTTTTCATTTCTGTTGGTTCAATTAAACATTTACATATTTAAACTTAAAAATTGAATTTATGCGATTTTATTAATGAACTACTGGCCCCATTAAACAAATAATGAAATAGTATAAATTGATCGGGATTTTTTGGAAAAGCATAGAAAAATATATAAATATTGTATAATAAAGAGAATAAAAATAATTAGATCTCACAATTCATGTTTAGAATATTGGCTTGAATTAACGATTGATTGATAAAATGAGTTTAACCATGCATGACCAGGAATAAAGCTCAAAAGAAAATAAAGTATTGAAAATGCAAAAGTAAATCTAAACTCCAAAAGTATTGAAAATAAAAATCAAAACAAGTATATATATATGTAGCTCTCTAACCCCATAACTAATTTCTAAATAGAGTAGAAAACTTACTAGACAAGCCTTAAGATACAAGGAAAGAGAATAATCCTATTTCTAATCAAATTTGTCTGACCAAATCTCGCTTTCCTTAGCTAACTATCAAAAATTAAAGCTCCTCATTGAATAAAAACACAAACAAGAAATCTCAAAAGAGAAACAAAAATTAAAGAGAATAATGATGGATGTTGAATCTACCAAAAATAATTCTTGCTTTGCTAAACATAAAATTAATTGTAAATAAGGAGCAGAGTCGATCCCATAGAGAATAACTTTTGATAAATTCCAAAGACAGTGAGGTGATTAACAAATAAAAATAAAGATTGAAGGGTTTTAATAAATAATAATAAAATTAAATAAAAGCATAAAATTAATAGAACTAAATTAATATGATGAAAACTCAGCCAATGTTAATATTCTTCATTTAATATTCTTGGATCGATCATCGATTCAGGGATAGCTCTCTAATTCATGCAATAGTGTAGTTTCTTTGGAAAACTTTTCCAACCTATGTTTTTTCTTAATTGTAGATTAAACACGTAGATGCCATGGATAATCTCTAACTAACGAACAACCCTAGTCAAATGATAGAATTTAACACATTAATAGTTTTACAAGAAAAGGTTCAATCCCAGCCAACAAACTTACGAATGTGATTTTCACAAACTAGATTGTATATTTTCTGTAGCATAATATCCAAAAGTTTGTACCCAATCAAATTATACAATTTTTCATTTCTGTTGGTTCAATTAAACATTTACATATTTAAACTTAAAAATTGAATTTATGCGATTTTATTAATGAACTACTGGCCCCATTAAACAAATAATGAAATAGTATAAATTGATCGGGATTTTTTGGAAAAGCATAGAAAAATATATAAATATTGTATAATAAAGAGAATAAAAATAATTAGATCTCACAATTCATGTTTAGAATATTGGCTTGAATTAACGATTGATTGATAAAATGAGTTTAACCACGCATGACCAGGAATAAAGCTCAAAAGAAAATAAAGTATTGAAAATGCAAAAGTAAATCTAAACTCCAAAAGTATTGAAAATAAAAATCAAAACAAGTATATATATATGTAGCTCTCTAACCCCATAACTAATTTCTAAATAGAGTAGAAAACTTACTAGACAAGCCTTAAGATACAAGGAAAGAGAATAATCCTATTTCTAATCAAATTTGTCTGACCAAATCTCGCTTTCCTTAGCTAACTATCAAAAATTAAAGCTCCTCATTGAATAAAAACACAAACAAGAATCTCAAAAGAGAAACAAAAATTAAAGAGAATAATGATGGATGTTGAATCTACCAAAAATAATTCTTGCTTTGCTAAACATAAAATTAATTGTAAATAAGGAGCAGAGTCGATCCCATAGAGAATAACTTTTGATAAATTCCAAAGACAGTGAGGTGATTAACAAATAAAAATAAAGATTGAAGGGTTTTAATAAATAATAATAAAATTAAATAAAAGCATAAAATTAAATAGAACTAAATTAATATGATGAAAACTCAGCCAATGTTAATATTCTTCATTTAATATTCTTGGATCGATCATCGATTCAGGGATAGCTCTCTAATTCATGCAATAGTGTAGTTTCTTTGGAAAACTTTTCCAACCTATGTTTTTTCTTAATTGTAGATTAAACACGTAGATGCCATGGATAATCTCTAACTAACGAACAACCCTAGTCAAATGATAGAATTTAACACATTAATAGTTTTACAAGAAAAAGGTTCAATCCCAGCCAACAAACTTACGAATGTGATTTTCACAAACTAGATTGTATATTTTCTGTAGCATAATAATCCAAAAGTTTGTACCCAATCAAATTATACAATTTTTCATTTCTGTTGGTTCAATTAAACATTTACATATTTAAACTTAAAAATTGAATTTATGCGATTTTATTAATGAACTACTGGCCCCATTAAACAAATAATGAAATAGTATAAATTGATCGGGATTTTTTGGAAAAGCATAGAAAAATATATAAATATTGTATAATAAAGAGAATAAAAATAATTAGATCTCACAATTCATGTTTAGAATATTGGCTTGAATTAACGATTGATTGATAAAATGAGTTTAACCACGCATGACCAGGAATAAAGCTCAAAAGAAAATAAAGTATTGAAAATGCAAAAGTAAATCTAAACTCCAAAAGTATTGAAAATAAAAATCAAAACAAGTATATATATATGTAGCTCTCTAACCCCATAACTAATTTCTAAATAGAGTAGAAAACTTACTAGACAAGCCTTAAGATACAAGGAAAGAGAATAATCCTATTTCTAATCAAATTTGTCTGACCAAATCTCGCTTTCCTTAGCTAACTATCAAAAATTAAAGCTCCTCATTGAATAAAAACACAAACAAGAAATCTCAAAAGAGAAACAAAAATTAAAGAGAATAATGATGGATGTTGAATCTACCAAAAATAATTCTTGCTTTGCTAAACATAAAATTAATTGTAAATAAGGAGCAGAGTCGATCCCATAGAGAATAACTTTTGATAAATTCCAAAGACAGTGAGGTGATTAACAAATAAAAATAAAGATTGAAGGGTTTTAATAAATAATAATAAAATTAAATAAAAGCATAAAATTAAATAGAACTAAATTAATATGATGAAAACTCAGCCAATGTTAATATTCTTCATTTAATATTCTTGGATCGATCATCGATTCAGGGATAGCTCTCTAATTCATGCAATAGTGTAGTTTCTTTGGAAAACTTTTCCAACCTATGTTTTTTCTTAATTGTAGATTAAACACGTAGATGCCATGGATAATCTCTAACTAACGAACAACCCTAGTCAAATGATAGAATTTAACACATTAATAGTTTTACAAGAAAAAGGTTCAATCCCAGCCAACAAACTTACGAATGTGATTTTCACAAACTAGATTGTATATTTTCTGTAGCATAATAATCCAAAAGTTTGTACCCAATCAAATTATACAATTTTTCATTTCTGTTGGTTCAATTAAACATTTACATATTTAAACTTAAAAATTGAATTTATGCGATTTTATTAATGAACTACTGGCCCCATTAAACAAATAATGAAATAGTATAAATTGATCGGGATTTTTTGGAAAAGCATAGAAAAATATATAAATATTGTATAATAAAGAGAATAAAAATAATTAGATCTCACAATTCATGTTTAGAATATTGGCTTGAATTAACGATTGATTGATAAAATGAGTTTAACCATGCATGACCAGGAATAAAGCTCAAAAGAAAATAAAGTATTGAAAATGCAAAAGTAAATCTAAACTCCAAAAGTATTGAAAATAAAAATCAAAACAAGTATATATATATGTAGCTCTCTAACCCCATAACTAATTTCTAAATAGAGTAGAAAACTTACTAGACAAGCCTTAAGATACAAGGAAAGAGAATAATCCTATTTCTAATCAAATTTGTCTGACCAAATCTCGCTTTCCTTAGCTAACTATCAAAAATTAAAGCTCCTCATTGAATAAAAACACAAACAAGAAATCTCAAAAGAGAAACAAAAATTAAAGAGAATAATGATGGATGTTGAATCTACCAAAATAATTCTTGCTTTGCTAAACATAAAATTAATTGTAAATAAGGAGCAGAGTCGATCCCATAGAGAATAACTTTTGATAAATTCCAAAGACAGTGAGGTGATTAACAAATAAAAATAAAGATTGAAGGGTTTTAATAAATAATAATAAAATTAAATAAAAGCATAAAATTAAATAGAACTAAATTAATATGATGAAAACTCAGCCAATGTTAATATTCTTCATTTAATATTCTTGGATCGATCATCGATTCAGGGATAGCTCTCTAATTCATGCAATAGTGTAGTTTCTTTGGAAAACTTTTCCAACCTATGTTTTTTCTTAATTGTAGATTAAACACGTAGATGCCATGGATAATCTCTAACTAACGAACAACCCTAGTCAAATGATAGAATTTAACACATTAATAGTTTTACAAGAAAAAGGTTCAATCCCAGCCAACAAACTTACGAATGTGATTTTCACAAACTAGATTGTATATTTTCTGTAGCATAATAATCCAAAAGTTTGTACCCAATCAAATTATACAATTTTTCATTTCTGTTGGTTCAATTAAACATTACATATTTAAACTTAAAAATTGAATTTATGCGATTTTATTAATGAACTACTGGCCCCATTAAACAAATAATGAAATAGTATAAATTGATCGGGATTTTTTGGAAAAGCATAGAAAAATATATAAATATTGTATAATAAAGAGAATAAAAATAATTAGATCTCACAATTCATGTTTAGAATATTGGCTTGAATTAACGATTGATTGATAAAATGAGTTTAACCATGCATGACCAGGAATAAAGCTCAAAAGAAAATAAAGTATTGAAAATGCAAAAGTAAATCTAAACTCCAAAAGTATTGAAAATAAAAATCAAAACAAGTATATATATATGTAGCTCTCTAACCCCATAACTAATTTCTAAATAGAGTAGAAAACTTACTAGACAAGCCTTAAGATACAAGGAAAGAGAATAATCCTATTTCTAATCAAATTTGTCTGACCAAATCTCGCTTTCCTTAGCTAACTATCAAAAATTAAAGCTCCTCATTGAATAAAAACACAAACAAGAAATCTCAAAAGAGAAACAAAAATTAAAGAGAATAATGATGGATGTTGAATCTACCAAAAATAATTCTTGCTTTGCTAAACATAAAATTAATTGTAAATAAGGAGCAGAGTCGATCCCATAGAGAATAACTTTTGATAAATTCCAAAGACAGTGAGGTGATTAACAAATAAAATAAAGATTGAAGGGTTTTAATAAATAATAATAAAATTAAATAAAAGCATAAAATTAAATAGAACTAAATTAATATGATGAAAACTCAGCCAATGTTAATATTCTTCATTTAATATTCTTGGATCGATCATCGATTCAGGGATAGCTCTCTAATTCATGCAATAGTGTAGTTTCTTTGGAAAACTTTTCCAACCTATGTTTTTTCTTAATTGTAGATTAAACACGTAGATGCCATGGATAATCTCTAACTAACGAACAACCCTAGTCAAATGATAGAATTTAACACATTAATAGTTTTACAAGAAAAAGGTTCAATCCCAGCCAACAAACTTACGAATGTGATTTTCACAAACTAGATTGTATATTTTCTGTAGCATAATAATCCAAAAGTTTGTACCCAATCAAATTATACAATTTTTCATTTCTGTTGGTTCAATTAAACATTTACATATTTAAACTTAAAAATTGAATTTATGCGATTTTATTAATGAACTACTGGCCCCATTAAACAAATAATGAAATAGTATAAATTGATCGGGATTTTTTGGAAAAGCATAGAAAAATATATAAATATTGTATAATAAAGAGAATAAAAATAATTAGATCTCACAATTCATGTTTAGAATATTGGCTTGAATTAACGATTGATTGATAAAATGAGTTTAACCATGCATGACCAGGAATAAAGCTCAAAAGAAAATAAAGTATTGAAAATGCAAAAGTAAATCTAAACTCCAAAAGTATTGAAAATAAAAATCAAAACAAGTATATATATATGTAGCTCTCTAACCCCATAACTAATTTCTAAATAGAGTAGAAAACTTACTAGACAAGCCTTAAGATACAAGGAAAGAGAATAATCCTATTTCTAATCAAATTTGTCTGACCAATCTCGCTTTCCTTAGCTAACTATCAAAAATTAAAGCTCCTCATTGAATAAAAACACAAACAAGAAATCTCAAAAGAGAAACAAAAATTAAAGAGAATAATGATGGATGTTGAATCTACCAAAAATAATTCTTGCTTTGCTAAACATAAAATTAATTGTAAATAAGGAGCAGAGTCGATCCCATAGAGAATAACTTTTGATAAATTCCAAAGACAGTGAGGTGATTAACAAATAAAAATAAAGATTGAAGGGTTTTAATAAATAATAATAAAATTAAATAAAAGCATAAAATTAAATAGAACTAAATTAATATGATGAAAACTCAGCCAATGTTAATATTCTTCATTTAATATTCTTGGATCGATCATCGATTCAGGGATAGCTCTCTAATTCATGCAATAGTGTAGTTTCTTTGGAAAACTTTTCCAACCTATGTTTTTTCTTAATTGTAGATTAAACACGTAGATGCCATGGATAATCTCTAACTAACGAACAACCCTAGTCAAATGATAGAATTTAACACATTAATAGTTTTACAAGAAAAAGGTTCAATCCCAGCCAACAAACTTACGAATGTGATTTTCACAAACTAGATTGTATATTTTCTGTAGCATAATAATCCAAAAGTTTGTACCCAATCAAATTATACAATTTTTCATTTCTGTTGGTTCAATTAAACATTTACATATTTAAACTTAAAAATTGAATTTATGCGATTTTATTAATGAACTACTGGCCCCATTAAACAAATAATGAAATAGTATAAATTGATCGGGATTTTTTGGAAAAGCATAGAAAAATATATAAATATTGTATAATAAAGAGAATAAAAATAATTAGATCTCACAATTCATGTTTAGAATATTGGCTTGAATTAACGATTGATTGATAAAATGAGTTTAACCACGCATGACCAGGAATAAAGCTCAAAAGAAAATAAAGTATTGAAAATGCAAAAGTAAATCTAAACTCCAAAAGTATTGAAAATAAAAATCAAAACAAGTATATATATATGTAGCTCTCTAACCCCATAACTAATTTCTAAATAGAGTAGAAAACTTACTAGACAAGCCTTAAGATACAAGGAAAGAGAATAATCCTATTTCTAATCAAATTTGTCTGACCAAATCTCGCTTTCCTTAGCTAACTATCAAAAATTAAAGCTCCTCATTGAATAAAAACACAAACAAGAAATCTCAAAAGAGAAACAAAAATTAAAGAGAATAATGATGGATGTTGAATCTACCAAAAATAATTCTTGCTTTGCTAAACATAAAATTAATTGTAAATAAGGAGCAGAGTCGATCCCATAGAGAATAACTTTTGATAAATTCCAAAGACAGTGAGGTGATTAACAAATAAAAATAAAGATTGAAGGGTTTTAATAAATAATAATAAATTAAATAAAAGCATAAAATTAAATAGAACTAAATTAATATGATGAAAACTCAGCCAATGTTAATATTCTTCATTTAATATTCTTGGATCGATCATCGATTCAGGGATAGCTCTCTAATTCATGCAATAGTGTAGTTTCTTTGGAAAACTTTTCCAACCTATGTTTTTTCTTAATTGTAGATTAAACACGTAGATGCCATGGATAATCTCTAACTAACGAACAACCCTAGTCAAATGATAGAATTTAACACATTAATAGTTTTACAAGAAAAAGGTTCAATCCCAGCCAACAAACTTACGAATGTGATTTTCACAAACTAGATTGTATATTTTCTGTAGCATAATAATCCAAAAGTTTGTACCCAATCAAATTATACAATTTTTCATTTCTGTTGGTTCAATTAAACATTTACATATTTAAACTTAAAAATTGAATTTATGCGATTTTATTAATGAACTACTGGCCCCATTAAACAAATAATGAAATAGTATAAATTGATCGGGATTTTTTGGAAAAGCATAGAAAAATATATAAATATTGTATAATAAAGAGAATAAAATAATTAGATCTCACAATTCATGTTTAGAATATTGGCTTGAATTAACGATTGATTGATAAAATGAGTTTAACCACGCATGACCAGGAATAAAGCTCAAAAGAAAATAAAGTATTGAAAATGCAAAAGTAAATCTAAACTCCAAAAGTATTGAAAATAAAAATCAAAACAAGTATATATATATGTAGCTCTCTAACCCCATAACTAATTTCTAAATAGAGTAGAAAACTTACTAGACAAGCCTTAAGATACAAGGAAAGAGAATAATCCTATTTCTAATCAAATTTGTCTGACCAAATCTCGCTTTCCTTAGCTAACTATCAAAAATTAAAGCTCCTCATTGAATAAAAACACAAACAAGAAATCTCAAAAGAGAAACAAAAATTAAAGAGAATAATGATGGATGTTGAATCTACCAAAAATAATTCTTGCTTTGCTAAACATAAAATTAATTGTAAATAAGGAGCAGAGTCGATCCCATAGAGAATAACTTTTGATAAATTCCAAAGACAGTGAGGTGATTAACAAATAAAAATAAAGATTGAAGGGTTTTAATAAATAATAATAAAATTAAATAAAAGCATAAAATTAAATAGAACTAAATTAATATGATGAAAACTCAGCCAATGTTAATATTCTTCATTTAATATTCTTGGATCGATCATCGATTCAGGGATAGCTCTCTAATTCATGCAATAGTGTAGTTTCTTTGGAAAACTTTTCCAACCTATGTTTTTTCTTAATTGTAGATTAAACACGTAGATGCCATGGATAATCTCTAACTAACGAACAACCCTAGTCAAATGATAGAATTTAACACATTAATAGTTTTACAAGAAAAAGGTTCAATCCCAGCCAACAAACTTACGAATGTGATTTTCACAAACTAGATTGTATATTTTCTGTAGCATAATAATCCAAAAGTTTGTACCCAATCAAATTATACAATTTTTCATTTCTGTTGGTTCAATTAAACATTTACATATTTAAACTTAAAAATTGAATTTATGCGATTTTATTAATGAACTACTGGCCCCATTAAACAAATAATGAAATAGTATAAATTGATCGGGATTTTTTGGAAAAGCATAGAAAAATATATAAATATTGTATAATAAAGAGAATAAAAATAATTAGATCTCACAATTCATGTTTAGAATATTGGCTTGAATTAACGATTGATTGATAAAATGAGTTTAACCATGCATGACCAGGAATAAAGCTCAAAAGAAAATAAAGTATTGAAAATGCAAAAGTAAATCTAAACTCCAAAAGTATTGAAAATAAAAATCAAAACAAGTATATATATATGTAGCTCTCTAACCCCATAACTAATTTCTAAATAGAGTAGAAAACTTACTAGACAAGCCTTAAGATACAAGGAAAGAGAATAATCCTATTTCTAATCAAATTTGTCTGACCAAATCTCGCTTTCCTTAGCTAACTATCAAAAATCGCGCAAATGGTCGCACTTTATCTTTGAAGCAAAACTACCAAAATTTTGAATTTTCCGTTTTTCTTGCACAATATCTCCTCATGTTTTTCACATCCATTTGAGATTTTTATGTCTATTTTTGACCATTTTACCCTATATCAATTAAAATATAAATATGTGGTGAATTTCACAATTTAAACATTCCAAACCAACCAAAAAAAAAAAAAAAAAAAATGCAAATGAAGCATGAAAGATAGTAAAACATGCACTCTATCAAATAAACTATACTAATAAACTAAGCACACTCGATATATGTACAAAAATAAAAGGATAAATTTAATTACTATATTTAGCTTTAATAATGAGAATATTTAGTAACATTTATGTATAAAAGCATATATATTAACTATTTTTAATGTAATTATAAAATATCCACAAAATAAAAATACGTTCTTATAAATTGATAAGGAGAAGGAAGAATAATTTACAACAAAATAAAATTGTATTAAGAAAGTAAAAGACGAGAGAGAGAGTAGGAATGGATACTAGAAAAGAAAAGAGAAGAGAATGGAATGTAAACGCGAAAATAGGAGCTAGATAGAAAAATAGTTGAGGAAGAGAGATTTTTAAAAAAAAAAAAGAAAATAACAGACTAAAAATACCAAGGTATATGATAGTATAGATAATACAGATTAATCAATACATTTGGTCCAAGAAACTTTTTTTCACCACATGTGGTTTTAGTATTCGGGAATGTAGTTGTGTATAGCAACTAGCCAATAACCATTGAAAAAGGAACTAAATTATTTTTAACAAAAAAAGCGAGTTTTATTATTTTTCTTATCTAAAACTGGATTTCGAAATCCGACAATCTACCACCAATTATATGAAATATATCTCGAAACTCTAGGAATTAAATGAATAATACAAAATAAGGCTACTTGGCAATAAAAATAAACATAAAAAAGAAGAACAAATTTAAGTTATTTACATAAATAATAGTCAGAAACTATTGTATCATAACTGTAATATTTATTTACAAGTTTATTTTTCAAATTAAAATTTAGATAACTCTTATAGCTATATCTAAAGAATTTAATATTTAAAAAATAAAGTAATTGTCATTCAACGATGCACACTTCATTTTATTAATACAACTTAAAAATAATTAAGTAAAATTCAACTATATTTTCAACTTTTGTTATTCAATATTTTTAATTAGACTCATAATACGATAAAAAAAAAATTCAATTTGTATTATTGTTTTTAGCGCTCTCCATAACCGTCAAATCATATCTCCTGAATTCTTTCTAATTTAATTTGTATTATGAGTAGTGTGTAGCTAGTAACTGTTGCCCCTACATAGAATTAGACCGGCTATTGTGACTTGTAGTATAACTAGTATAAATATAATGGCATAGATCGTTCGTTGTATTTACCTGATATGTTGTTGTCTAGGTCAAGTTCTGTGTTATACAAAATCTTTAAGGTTTCAATTTGGCAAAATTACAATTTTAGGCAGTATGTTGTATGTTCTGTGATTTTGAGACACTAACTTTTTGAATTTTAATTTTAGGACATGAACTTAAATATTTTTGACACATTTAGGATAAATTGTCTCGTAAGTAGCAGCTATCTCATTAGAATTTGAACAAAATTAGAGAATGAAATTGATCATTGGTAGTGAAATTGGGAATGTAAGTCATGTTACGGGATCAATTTCACCACTAGCGATCAATTTTGTTCCCTAATTTTGTTCAAATTCCAATGAGTTTGCTAATTACGAGATAATTTGTCCTAAATGTGTTAAAAGTATTTAAATTCACATTCTAAAATTGAAATTTAAAAGATTAGCATCCCAAAATAACAAAACGTGCAATATACTATTCTAAAATTATATTTTATCCTTTCGATTTTCCGCCTAAATTTTGTATCAGAACTTAAATTTTGAGAACATGTAAAAGAAATCAGTGCTCAGACTTTGAAGGGTGGCCAAAGTATCGGTTTGACGTATTCAGAGTAAATAATTGAGTAATTTCATATTGCCATTATATATTCAAGTCGTACGTTGGATAGTGATAGCCAGCCTGCTCCAATTATTCTAATAAGAAAATTTCAAGTGGCTATTAACGTAATATTATAGATTATTTGTTTTGGGATATTCCCCAAATACACAACACCCTCCAATCTGTTTTGGGATGTTCCCGTTCTTTAATCTTAAACGATAGAATGCAACAAATCAGTCTCTCACATCGGTAAAAAGTTTTAAAAGTATTTGGAGTTTTTTTTTTTTTTTTTATATATTTTGTAGTTCAGGGAGTATTATATGACAAAGGATATAATATTTAGGGGTGTAAAATGTAACTAACCCTTCGCATTCATCGTTAGATTGAAATTATTTTTATCGTCTTAGTATCTAAACAGAAAATCAGAACTCCGTGGGGACACATTGGAGGCTCATTTTACCAGCTGAAAAACAGAGAAGTATGCTATATTTGCAGAGCCTAGTCTCATAAAAATCAATCATGATCCTCTATTTTCAAATGGTGTTTCATCTCTTATATATAGTTCTTGGCATAAAATAATGTACTTTGTATCCTTTATTCTATATTATGTTTCAAACTTGGGCAGTTCTATAATTCGTCACAGTTGTAAGCAACTAACTTTAGTCACCAACTAAAAAAATACAACGTGTATAATTTTAAAAAAATTCAACAGGTTGAAGCTTTTCTCAATTTTTGAGTAATCCACTAATATGAGTCAAAATTCTCTCTCTCCTCCCCCTCTCTCCATATTTTCTAAGTCTCTCTATCTCTCTCTCTCTCTCTCTCTCCCCCTCAAATCATTCATTTAATTACTAACCTTATGAAAAAACTTCCTTAATTATTAAGACTTCTTAGGATGGATGGTTCTACTACAGTTTAAATGTTTAACTTCAATTAACTAAAAATTGCATCATATTTTATTTCATTGCATGCAAATAATAATATTATTATTCTCTTTTAAGTGTTCTCATGAATGACCTTAGCTAAAATGATGATGATGATAATAATAATAATAATAATAATAATAATTATTATTATTATTATTATTATTATTATTATAAGGGGCAAATAATATTCGTCATTCAATCATATGAGTATATATATATATATATATATATATATATATCTTCTCCAAGTTATCCTTAAAAACATCAGCTCGCTAGTACGAAAATATTATATAAATTCATACATGTTTACATAAAATACAAATTCTACGGGCAAAAAATAAAATCAAACAAACTATTAACATTTATTTTATTTATATTAATTAAGTCAAACAAACTATGTACAAATAATATTTTACTATATATATTAACCATAATTATTCAAATCAATAAACGATTTTTATACTTGGCTAACTTCTCTAAAGAGCACAAACTTTTCTATATATAAATGTTGTTTTACATCATCTAGTTAGATCTATATTCATTACAACCATAGTAATAGTAATACTAATACTAATAATAATAATAATAATAATAATAATAATAATAATAATAATAATAATAATAATAATAATAATAATCCTCTCTATGTACCACATTATTATATGTTGTCATAATATTAAAAAATAAAATATTATAATGAGTACCATGGTATATATTATATGTTGTCACAGTATTAAAAAATAAAATATTATAATGAATACCAAGGTATTTTTTTGAATAAAAAATAATATTGTACTTTTTCATAAATTGAAAAGAACGAGTAATAATGATCTAATGGATCCAATTGCGTTAAATTTTTGGCTTACCTTTTTTAATTTAAAAATAAACATTTAATTGATTAACATTTAGTAGGTCATACGTGGTCTACTACAATTATTATTATATAAAAGAAATCTATTGGTAACCTGTATAGCAGGTGATCCTTTTAATTTACTTGTACAACAGGTTACAGGTCATATTAAAATTAATAGTTTGGATTAAATATCACACATCTAACGGCTAAAATTAAAAATGACTGACGTTAGTTATCTACGAACTGTGATTAATGATAAAATTTCCCTTCAAAGTTTCCACAGAACATTATTTCTTAACCTGATTCATGATACCATTGTATTTAAAACTTTTAAATTCAATCATTTTCTTTACAAACGCTAGAGTTATACTTCGGATGAGTTTATATTCATCTATCATCAATGATTTGTTCAAAAAATTACCTACGACTAATAAAATCGTTTGAGCTCATCAAAGAATTATTTTAGGTATTAAAATCCAGCGGTGTGTGTTAGGCCGTTAGGTTAATTATGTACACGTTAGATTGTTAGTTAGAGATAGTTTAGATATTTTTTCCTTAGCCTACATTTAAGATTGGCAAATCTACAATTTTAGAATTGTATGTTGCACCATCTATTATTTTAGGGCATTGACTCTTCCCATTTTAATTTTAGGACATACATTTAAGAAATTTTGACACGTTCAATAGACAAGAGAGGGCCGTTTAGACCAAATAGTCACAAGACCAAATGTCAAAAATGTCAAAACTACATTTTTGGTCCCGTAATTATGACCTTTCGACACATTTGATCCTATAAATATTTGGTAGTATCAATTGCCGGCGGCCAGCTATCGCATTTGGATGAAAAATGTGTGAAGGACCAAATGCGTCAGGAAAAATAAAAAATTTCAAACTCCAGGATCCCTATTTTTTTTTTTTTCATGGGTCATATTACATGTTTTGTAAATCAAGGAGTCACGATCCTGATAGAGAGAAACAATTAATTGTCTCTACCATATTGGGTTAGACAAGTCGACCGTTTAGACGTGTTGATCCGGTGAAATCATCCAAATACTAAGGTAGGTTTTGGGATTTTTTTTTTCACATTTTATACTAAGTTGTTAGGCGAGAGTGGCAATGTTAAATACTCTACCAGCTCGTTTATGTTAATTAACAAGTAACTACTTGCCATTAATTGTCTATTGTTTGTTGTCACTTCCAAATGTATATTATATTTATTCTGTCAGTTTTCATCTAGAACTCTGTATCAGAAATTTGACAATATATTGAAAAAACAACGCTGATGACGAGGAAAATAATACTATAAAAATCTGGAATTCATACTTTGAATGATGAGCTAAAATCATCTTCAGCCGATTCACTCGATAAGTTTGACACATTCAGAGTAGATTTGAGTTTAAAGTCTTTGAATTGAGTAAACGAAGAGCTTCATTGCCATTACGTAAACAATTAACCTTTGACACCTTCCAATCCTCTCCCGAAAAAAAAAAAAAAAAAAAAAAAGAAAAAGAAAACAACTTCCTATCTTTCAATTTCGGTGTGTGCTGTGTGTGTGAAAGGAGAGATCAGAGATGGTCTATTGTGCTCTTGTTTCTGTTGCCCTTAATTTTTTATGATGATCTAGAAAATCTCTTTATTTAATATGTGATTTTCATATTTGATTTGATGATTACTTTCTTTCTAGATCTCCAATGGCTACTTACCATCACAAGAAGATTTCATATTAAAGATGAAAGTCAACCTTGCCTTATTACTCTTGCAACGATTACTCGCCTAACATGGATGATTGGTTTCCTGCCATATTGAAAGACGATCTTTGTGCTATAAATACGGTCAATGATGAAGAGGAAAATCAACGTTTAAGAGTGCTAAGTGATAGCAATTGAGAGCTCACATTCATCATATTTTATAAGTGAGAATTGAGATATTATCTATTCTTGGATGTACGTTGTTTACCTAGTGTTGGTAGTATCAGTGGTCCAACAGTGTATTGCTTACCAAGTGTTTGGTAGTACCACTGGTCCTGCGTTAGTTCTAGAATAGCTCTTCTCACTTTCTTTCTATATTGTTGTGTTTGGAAGTTATATCTTCCATAAAGTCTGTATCGTTCCACTATTATCGGCTTGTGCCGTGTTATTCCGGTTCTGACTTTAATAAGATATTTCGCAGGTTCAAAAATCATAAGTTGAAAAACACTTAGGTAGTGGCTTAAGCCTCGGCCTAAACCACTATAAGTCATTTGTGCATCTAGTTTTATTTTTCGTTGGGTTTGTTACATTGGTAGTTCTAGCGCGCTTTTCTATCTCATTAAAAAATCAGTTTAAATAATCTAATTCACTCCCTCTTAGATTCTCAATTGGTATCAAAGCCTGGTGCTCTATTAATACTTGTGGTCTAAACAACCTGAGTGAAAGATCCAAATGGCCTTATCCCATGGGGATGTTTACGCAGAAGGATCCTTCTATTTGAGGCCACTTTTGTTCGATGAAACAAACTATTCCATCTAGAAAAATCGAATTGAAGAATTTTTCATATCAATTGATTATAGGTTGTTGAGGATTATGAGTCATGGACCTTTTCAGGCCGTCAAAACTATAGGGGACAGAAAGGTAGAAAAGGATTATAATGAACTAACGGACAAGGACATGAAATTGTTGTCATCAAATGCTAAGACAAAATACATTTTGTCATGTGCTCTTACTAAAGAAAAGAATAGTAGAGTCAGCACTTGTGCCACTGCAAAAAAGATGTGGAACATGCTTCAAATATCCCGTAAAGGTACGTCACAGGTTAGACAGGAAAGAATTGCTTTATTAACTCATCAGTACGAATTGTTTAAAATGGAAACATATGAAACTATAAATCAAATGAACGCAAGATTCATAGAAATCATAAATCATTTGTTTTCTCTTGGAAAACCAATTTTCGAAGAGGATAAAGTGAGAAAAATCTTGTGATCACTGCCTTTAGAGTGGGAACCTAAAGTGACAGCTATTCAAGAGGCAAAAGACCTCAATGTCCTGACAATGGCACAACTCATAGGGTCTTTAACCTCTCATGAGTTGACCTTGATGACTAGAAGTAAAAATCCTAAAAAGAAAAAAACCATTGCCTTCATTGCTAATCATAGTTCCAATGGTAGTTCCAACGGAAGTTTCAATGGAAGTTCCAATGGTAATACCGATGATATCACTGAAGAACAAGAGAATGAAGAGCTTGCTTTTATCACCAAGAGATTAAAGCAAATTTCCTCCAGAGACAGAGATTTGGAAGGACAACAATGGAAATTAGAGAAAATGCTATTCAAACTCTCCAAAAACAGATCCCATCAAATGACTTGAATGTGGAAATCCAAACCACATTTGGCCAGATTATCCGTTGCTAAAAAGACCTCTTCCTAAAGGGGATGAAAAACCTAGATTTGTGACGGTGACCTGGGATGACTCCGACTCAGAACAACTGGAAAATGAAGATAACTTCATCGGTTTCATGACAAATGAGGTAACCACCAACCTCACTTCTTACTCAAGTGATGATGATGACTTTGAAACTGAACAACTCTTGTTAATGTGTCAAAAGAGAATTCGAGATCTTATCTCACAAAATAATACTCTGGAAAATGACATTTTGCGCATTACAAAAGAAAAACAAGATTTGTTCACAAGTTTCACTACCCAAATTGATATATTAAGAAGTGAAAAAACAAATTCTTGAAAAGGACAATGAATTGCTTGTACATGATACTGAATATCTTGAACAAACTATTTTTCATTTAAAAAATGCTCTAAAAAGGAAAATGACCAAGAAAAGTTATTCCCCCACAAGCAAAAGATGTTACTCATGTGGAAAAACTGGGCACATTCAATATCATTGTTATCATAGAAAACCTGAAATCAAGAAGATATGAGTACCAAAAGCTTCCGTTGCTAACAAATCAGGACCCAACATCGAGGGGATACCTAAAAACAACTAATCATGTTAGAATCAAATAAGAAAATGGAAATGATTTCCATTTAAAACTATCTATTGCTAAATAGTATATCTACGTGTGTGTAAATAGAATATGTCTTACATATTTTTCTTTATTACTCAAAATTTTTTTTTAATTAAATAAATAAATAAGTATATATTATATATAGTTAAATATGTGGAACTACATATCTCACACACATTTTTTTCCTCACAAACACGATCACACAGACGATTTCTCACATTCTTCCAAATCTCTCACTCATCTCACACACAAGGCACAAATTTTCTCTCTCTCTCTCTCTATATTTTTCTCTTTAAAAAGGGGGAAATTAAAACCCTAACCATGGAAATACCACGGTGCCGTCTTTGCCGCCCTGTTGTACCATGTTGCCTGACAACAACATCACCGTGCCGGATAGGATGGAGAGTAACTCCATGTGCGAATCGACGAAGTCTAAACCTCCATCTCCCTCAAAGTTGGCTGAGCGCAAAATTCGAAGCAAAAGGAAACAAGACTCCGCCGTGATGGGCATCGGCGTTGACTTAGCTCCGATAAGACGTGGGAAACGGGTTGAGCCATCCAAACCCGTTCGAAGGTCGCAGTGAAATCAGGCTAATCCCAAACCCGATTATATGGGGGCTCAAAGGCGAGGTTGAATAATTCCTCCTCTGGTATGTGAATCGATCCAGATTTCTCTCCAATCTCTGTTCGACGACCCCTTTTTCAGGTACCCGATAGTCCTCACCCAATCTTTGATAAACTGTCTCATGAACAAAAATTTTCCTCAGACTACGTCGAATTCATGTTTATGAGTTGATTTGCTAATTGTAAGATTAATAGGGGCCGTACAATTGATCTAAAAAATTTTCGTGCTTCCCCAGCTATTGATTTGATTAAAAATCTTGGGTGGGATAATATCATGTGTGTGAACACTGATGCATATCTTGACATTGTAAAACTATTTTTTGCAAATCTGTCGTTTTCTGAAAACAGGGACACTAATGAAATTTTTGTTGAATCCTACATTCTTGGAAAAAAATTGTCTTTAACAACTAGGATTGTTAATACATTTTTCAACCTTGAGAACGTAGGTGCGTGCTATTTTGAACCGGGTGAAGTATGTAAACACCCAGATTTTAATTTCCAAGATGCCATGAACATTTTTTGGAAGGGGAAAACTCATCGTCTTGCAGGAGGTGAAGGGTATAGACATCTTGATGCCCATCATCAATTATTGCATTGTCTTGTTACTAGCTCGTTGTTGTCTGGCTCTGTGTCTAGCGGATGTCATACAACTGACATGAGTTGGATATCCCTATTTTTGTTATACATGGCAGTGAAAGGAAAACCAGTTAACTTTGGGTACCTATTTCTTAAAAACATCATTCTATCCTACACCCAAAGTACTCGAAACCTTCCATATGCTTTGTTCCTCTCGTACATCTTTCAAAAAGAAAGTATCTCATTACTTTTGTCTTTTATTGAAAACATTTCCGACAAAAAGATCGTCAACATGGCTGCCCTCAAGAGGATGAGAATTCATCACTCACCTAAAAAGGGTTGGTATAAAGGGTTGGAGAAAAGAAAGCTAATTGAAAATTTTGACTCCGAAACTAAATCA
This sequence comes from Petrea volubilis, assembly GCA_026212405.1. Classification (NCBI taxonomy): domain Eukaryota; kingdom Viridiplantae; phylum Streptophyta; class Magnoliopsida; order Lamiales; family Verbenaceae; genus Petrea; species Petrea volubilis. The sequence goes on from CM047871.1 coordinate 27,557,787, forward strand.
GATGGTGAAAATCAATTTGGGGCATTTACTACCGGATTGGAAGATCTTGGTATCCTCATCCAAGATAGTACCATGATGATTACTGCTTGACTTGAAAACATGGAGAAACAAATGGACAAACTCTATCAAGAAGTTCACAAAATCCGAGCCAAGAGAAAACGGAGACGAAGACTTCTTGGTAGGTTATCCGCATTTCGATCATGTTTTGCTTTTTTGATGATGAGGGGGAGAACAATGGTAAAATGGTATTACTTTTTGCATATGGTATTACTATCTCCTGAGGTTTTCTGTTATGCAACTCTTGGTGTATGTGTTATTATGAAGTCATTCTTAACTGTCACTTGTAAGGTGAAGCTGCTTGACACCTTTTTGAACACCTAATGGTATCACTTTTTGGCATATTCATTACTATCTTCTAAAACTTCTTGGTATGCAACTATTGGTGTCTGTGTTGTTTAAAATACAAGTCTTCTTAGTAGCATCATGCCTTACTTTTTCGGTTACTATCATTGTGATATTGAGCTACTTGATATCTATCGGTGATGATTAAAATTGTTTAATATGCAAGTCTTGGTACTTGTGGAGGTTAGTGTCTATGTATGATGTTAAGATGGTTTAGTTTTGGTATTTGTGGAGGTTGATATATATGTATGATGGTATCTATTTGTATTGATTAAAATTGTTTATATGCAAGTCTTGGTATTTGTGGAGGTTAGTATCTATGTATGATGGTAAGCCTTTTCAGTCTTGGTATTTGTGGAGATTAATATCATTTATGGTGTTAAGATGTTTTGGTATTTTCTGATCACACTTCTCTCGAAGAAAATCCGCCTACTAAAACAAAATGTTATGAAATATTTTCGATTATATAATCTAGACACTTCAGTTCAAATATGTGTCTACAACTCAAAAATACAGGGGGAGACTAAAACCGACATAAAGACAGGGGGAGCATATCTCTATTTACCATCATCAAAAAAGGGGGAGATTGTTGCCCTTAATTTTTGATGATGATCTAGAAAATCTCTTTATTTAAGACGTGATTTGCATATTTGATTTAACGGTTACTTTCCTTCAAAATCTCCAATGGCTACTTACCATCACAAGAAGATTTCATATTAAAGCTGAAAGTCAACCTTGCCTTATTGCTCTTGCAACGATTACTTGTCTTACATAGATGATTGGTTTCTTGCCATATTGAAAGACGATCTTTATGCTATAAATACGGTTATGATGAAGAGGAAAATTAACGTTTGAGAGTGCTAAGTGATAGCAATTGAGAGCTCATATTCATCATATTGTATAAGTGAGAATTGAGATATTATCTATTTTTGGGTGTACGTTGTTTACCTAGTGTTGGTGTACCAGTAGTCCAACAATGTGTTGCTTACCAAGTGTTTAGCAGTACCACTATAAGTCATTTGTGCATCTAGTTTTATTTTCTGTTAGATTTGTTACATTGCTAGTTCCAACGCACTTTTCTATCTCATTAAAAAATCAGTTTAAATAATCTAATTCACCCCTCTTAGATTCTCAATTTCACTTATCAATACGCTTGAGCTGATTGGCATTCCGATTGCTTTCACTCCCTGTATGTGAAACATGTCCTCTCTCTACACCAAAAAATTCAATTATTGGAAGCATTGCTTGAGGAAAAGAGCTGTGAAGAAGAAGAAATGGAGTCAGAGATGCAGCATATAGGATTGAAGACATGGTTGAGTCCCTCACTAGAGAACAGATTCTCTCGAATTTCCATGGCGAAGATTCTTCGAACCAAGACTATCAAGAATTAGAGGAAGCAATTGTGGGAATTGATTTCATTATCGAGGAGTTGTCGAGGGATAAATGTGGCTAGAAAGGCTTGCCCTCGCCCCCAAGGAAATATATCCCTGATGATGGTCCATCAAGGCCTCCTCGCGGTGGCAAGAATATTGTGATGGTGGGAGTCGATGAAGATCTGATTGAGTTGAAGGACAGGCTCACTGGACAAGGATCCAAGCTCCAGAATATCCCAATTGTCGGGATGGGAGGTATTGGTAAGACGACTCTTGCCAAAAATCTATTTGATGATGCCCTTGTAAAATATCACTTTGATGTTCATGCTTGGGCAACAGTATCTCAAACATATGTTGTGCGTGATGTACTCCAAAGCCTTCTAAAAGATGTGGGAGTTGCTACCACAAATAAACAAGAAGAAATGAGTATTCCAGAACTAATTGAGAGGTTACATAAACATTAAAGAATGAATCAATTTAACAAAATTCACCCTTAATTAAAATGGGACAAAATTACAAGTCGTATTTTTGTTATTTTCGATGGGATTTTGAGATGGAATTTGTATAGTTTTGACAAGTTCAAGATGTAGAATTTGTATATAAAATCAATTTCACAAAACAAAAGTAGTCGCAGTGTTGGATTTTAGATGGTGATGCCTGATGGTCGTTATAGTAGTAATAAAGTGAAATTATTTCGCTAATGTTGATGGAATATGATTGAGAGATTTTGTTAGACTTGAAGATTTGCTTATCTTGACGGTTGTGGTGAATATTAAATTACAATTCTTTCTAATTTTACTTTTAGCCACTGATAAATTTGTGATAAAAAAAATCAAAATTAAAAAATTGCAATTTTGATGTTATCAAAATTTGAAAGTTTTCATCGATTATTTCGACTCAATTTAAGAAATTTAAGTGATCATAGTCATTGTATGTGAAACTATCAATTTATTTACTTAAATTTAGTGTAATTGACAAAATAAAATCAATCAAATTTAAAAATATAGTGCCATCATCAAATCAATACCTTCAAAATTTTTTATATTTTTGAAGTGAGTGTAATTAATCAATTGCATTAATTGGATATGAAAAATTAAGAGCATTAATTGAAAACTTCAAATTGATCGATTGGTTATTAAGAGAACGAATCGCTAATTAGATCAAATATAATTGTCAAAAATATTCGACTCATTTGTTTAAATAAATTGATTTAAAAATCAGATTATATATTATTTCAATTATACATAATTGATTAATTGATTGAAAGGGTATAATTGACCTATTCAATGAAAAATCAATTTGACTAACTCTTCAAGGAACGGATCGTAATTCGTTAAAATCAATCTGTATATTAGACTTGTACGTTTAAATTTATTTTCGAAATTTCTTAGCATTTTTAACTACAAAAAAATTCAACGCTAAATTTCTTCACACTTTTAGCCATGGAAAAACCGTGTCTAGATATCAAAATAAATCTTTTTACTGAATTTTTAATCCGTGGCTAAAACAAACTTTTTTAATGTTTTGGTAAGTTTTATATTTAGCCACAGATTTTTTAGTGGCTAAAATAAACGTTTTTAATTCTATTGTAATTTTTATATTTAGCCATGAATTTTTCCGTAGCTAAATATCAAATTAAACTTTTTTTTAATTTTTTTATATATTTAGCCATGGATTTGAATTAAACTTTTTTTTTTTTGTAATTTTTATATTTAGCCACGGATTTTTCCGTGGCTAAATCTCAAATTAAACTTTATTTAATTTTTTATGTTTTAGCGACAGAAAAATCTGTGGCTAAATGTCAAATTAAACTTCTTTTTTTTAATTTTTTATACTTATCCGTGGCTAATCTCAATTTAAACCTTTTGTTTTAATTTTTTTTATATTTTTGGCCACGGATAAATGTCAAATTAATTTTTGTATATTTTTAGCCACGAATAAATTTCAAATTAATTTTTTTAGTTTTTTGTAATTTTTATATTTAGTCGCAAAATTTTTCCTAGCTAAATGTCAAATTAAACTTTTTATTTTTTTTGTAATTTTTATATTTAGCCACGGATTTGCCTGTGGCTAAATCTCAAATTAATTTTTTTTTAATTTTTATCCCAATTTTTATATTTAGCGACGGATAATTCCATGGCCATGGGAAAAAAATGGCGCTAAAGTTGGCGCCAAATTAGCGAAGGATTTAGCCATGGAATTGTTTTGGGTTAAAATTTAAAAACCATGGCTATTTGACTGTTTTCTAGTACTGTGTATAGAGGAGATGCTCAAAAAATTTCCATACTTAATTAGAAAATTTGTTCTTTATTATGACTCACGTCGAATAAAGGACTGGTCGGAATACAATCTTTAAAGCCTCATCATTAAGAAGTGTCATGATCTAGAGGAGATTTCATCTGGCATTGGAGAAATAACAACACTAGAAATGATTGACATACACGACGTAAGTGATTCTGCTCTAGCTTCAGTTAAGCAAATTCTTGTTATAAACGATAGAATGTAATAACTCAGTCCCTCATGTCGATAAAAAGTGTTAGAAGTGTTTGGAGTTGATTTGTTATATATTTCGTAGTTCAGGGAATATATATGAGCAGGGTACAAATTAGGGGGGTAAAATGTAATTAACCCTTCACATTCATCTTTATGTTTAGATTAAAATTAATTTATTGCATGTCTCCATCTTAGCAGCAGAAAGCAGAGGAGTATGCTTCGGTTGCAGATCAGCCCATTTCATAAAAATCAGTCAGGAGTTTTCCTTTCATTTTCTTGAGTTTATCTATTTTTTGAGTTCTTATTGTCCTGTGAATTTAAAGCTTTTATCTGTGTAATAAGGGTGACTACTTTTTGAGCTTTAATTGTTTGATAATATTAGAAGAAGCTCTCATCACACCTGTATTCACTTTGTAATTTTTCAAACTAATTTATTTCTTTTTTTGCTTTTTCATTTTATTTGTTATTTTTTCTTCTTCAAATTACTCGTACCGATAGAATCCTCTATTCTAACATGGTGTTTCATCTTTTACATACAGTTTAATTCGTATTTTGTAACCTTTATTCTATATTATGTTTCAAACTTTCCACGTGACATTATTTCTTAACTTGATTCATGATGCCATTGTATTTAAAACTTTTAAATTCTATCATTTTTTAACAAAAGCTAGAGTTGTACCTTGGATGAGTTTATGTTCTTCTATCATCAACGATTTATTCGAAAAGATACCCACGATTAATAAAATCATCGAGCTTATTAAAGAATTACTTTAGATAGTAAGATCCAGCTCTTCGTGTTAGTTAGGTTGTTAGGATAATTATGTGCACGTTAGATTGTAAGTTGGAGATAGTATAGATAATTTTTCCTCAGCTTACATTTAAGATTGGAAAATATATAATTTTAGAACTGTATGTTGCACTAGTTGTTATTTTAGGGTGCGAACTTTTCTCATTTCAATTTTAACACATGAATTTAAGAATTTTTGACGTATTCAGTAGACAAGAGAGGACGGTTTGGACCAAATGTAAAAAATGACATAATTACATTTTTGGTCTTGTAATTCTTGCCTTTTGACACATTTGGTCCGATAACTATTGGGTACTGTCACGTGTCGCCGGCTAGCTATTAAATTTGGACGGAAAATGTGTAAAGGACCAAATGCGTCAAAAAAAAAAATCACACTAACTCCAGGATCACTTTTTCTTTTCTTTTTTTTCTTTTTCTCATGGGTCATATTACAAGTTTTGTAAATCAAGGAGTCACAATCCTGAAAGAGTGTGACAATTAATAGTCTACCATATTGTGTTAGACAAGTCAACCATTTAGACCTAGGGGTGGTTGTGTTGAGTTTTAAAAATTTATAATGGGTTGGATTGAGTTTGGTTCTAACTACGTTGAGATTGTTTTGGGCTATATAAAATTTAAGATGGGTTCAAATTAATTTGAAATGGATTTGAGTGTATGGCCCAAAAATAAATTTTCAACTATTCATGTCTCGAAAAGTGAAAAATGTATGTTGCGTTGCACTATTTTTCTTTTATGGTGTGTGTTCGTGCATATATATATTTATACATATATATGTGCATATGTATGCCTGAATATTTAAATTTGATAAATATGATGGCCTATAATTGGGTCATGTGAGCTTTAAAATTCAATTGTAGGCTTTTTTAATTGGGCTTCAGTTGCCACCTTAGGAGGGTAATTGGATAAACTTATTAATTCATATAGCTTTATAAATATTTTCTTCTTGAGTTTATAAATTGTTGATTTTTATAAAATAACTTATTAAAATATTTGAACAAATAAATTCAAATTACCTATAAGATACTAGAATTATCCCATACTGGTCTAATTAACCTTAAAAATCCACAAAGGAGTGCCCCACCTAAATCAAATAACCAAAATTAGAAATTTTGAAATTTTGTTTGCGTTTGATACTTAATAAAATTGAAATAAATAACCCAAAGTGTTGCTTCTGTTACATAATTAAATTAGAATAAGGAACCCAAAGTGAAAATGTAAAAACTGAAATGAAAGATCTACAATCTAGTGTCCTGTGTAAATCAAAATGGCAATTAAAAACTTTTATGGGAACTCAATCGAAATTGCCAAAATGTGCCTTTTTAGTTTTCAAACTTACCAAATAATGAAATAAAAATTTGGCTTGATGATAGGAGTTGATTTAAATTGTTAGCCAAAATTTTTACATTTTTCAAAGTAGTAATAATAATAATAATAATAATAATAGTAATGATATTATTATTATTATTATTATTATCTTTAATAAAGTAAATAATGATAGATAAAATATACCAAAAATAATAAATACACATTTCTTTTGCTTTTGACCCACTTGGGTTCAACCCAACCCAAACCAACCCATCTTGCACTCCTACATTTGAAACCTTGTACCAAATTGATTTCAAACTCAATCGATATGGACTCAACCCAAACTCAATCCAATCCATCGATTTGCCACCCCTATTTAAACCTGCGTAGATTCAGTAAAATAATTCAAATACTAAGGTAGGTTTTGGGATTTTTTTTCATATTTTATACTAAGTTGTTGGACATATTTGGCGACTGGCAATATCAAATACTCTGCCAGCTTGTTTATGTTAATTAACAAGTAACAACTTGCCATTGATTGTCCATTGTTTGTTGTCACTTCCAAATGTATATTATATTTATTCTGTCAATTTTCATGTACAGCTCTGTATCAGAAATTTGACAATATATTGAAAAACAACGCTGATGACGACGAAAATGGTAATATAAAAATCTGGAATTCAGACTTTGAATGATGGGCTAAAATCATCTTCAGCCGATTCACATGATATAAGTTTGACATAGTTAGAGTAGATTTAAGTTTAAACAAAGAACTTCCTTGCCATTATGTAAACAATAAACCTTTCACGCCTTTCCAATCCTCTCCCCAAAAAGAAAAGAAAAAGAGAACAATTTCCAATATTTGAATTTCAGTGTGTGATGTTTGTGTGAAACGAGAGATCGGAGATGGCCTATTGTGCCCTTGTTTCACTTTTGAGTACGCTTGAGCTGATTGTGCACTCTGATCTCTTTCACTCATTGTATGTGAAAAAACATGTTCTCTCTCTATACCAAAAAATTCAATTATTGGAAGCACTGTTTGAGGAGAAGAGCTGTGAAGAAGAAACAGAGTCACTGGAAACCCGTATCAGAGATGCAGCATATAGGATTGAAGATATGGTTGAGTCCCTCACCAGAGAACAGATTCTCTCAGATTTCCATGGAGAAGATTCTTCAAACGAAGACTATCAAGAATTAGAGGAAGCAATAGTGGGAATTGATTCCATTATCAAAGAGTTGTCGAGGGATAAATGTGGCCAGAAAGGCTTGCCCTCCCCTCCACGGAAATATATCCCTACCAGTGGACCAACAATGCCTCCTCGCGGTGGCAAGAGTACTATGATGGTGGGGGTCGATGAAGATGTGATTGAGTTGAAGGACAGGCTCACTGGCCACGGATCCAAGCTCCAGAATATCCCAATTGTCGGGATGGGAGGTATTGGTAAGACGACTCTTGCCAAAAATCTTTTTGATGATGCACTTGTAAAATATCATTTTGATGTTCGTGCTTGGGCAACAGTTTCTCAAACATATGTTGTGCGTGATGTACTCCAAAGCCTTCTAAAAGATATGGGAGTTGCTACCACCAATAACCATGAAGGAATGAGTATTCAAGAATTAATTGAGAGGTTATATAAGCATTTGAAGGGTAGAAGGTATTTGATTGTGTTGGATGATATGTGGAGTACAGAAGTTTGGGATCATTTGAGAAGGATCTTTCCGGACGACGCTAATGGGAGTCGAATCATGCTAACTAGTAGACTAGTGGAAGTCGTTACTTACGCCACAAACTCCTCCAGCCCTCCTTATGAGATCCGTTTGCTTGACGAGGAAAAAAGTTGGGATCTACTTTGTCGAGAGGTCTTTGCGCAAGAAGGATGCCCTCCTGAATTCAAGGAATTGGAGGACGTTGGGAAGATGATCGCTCACAATTGCAAAGGACTTCCACTATCAATTAGCGTGATTGGTGGAGTCCTTGTGAAGTCAAGCATGACAAGAAAATTCTGGGAGTATGTTGCTCAAAATGTAAACTCAATCGCCATCGAAAGCAACAAGCATTGCTCTGAGATATTGTCTTTGAGTTACAAAAATTTGCCTTGTCACCTCCAACCATGCTTCCTCTATTTCGGCATCTTCCCAGAAGATGTTGCGATTTCTATCACATGGCTCATCAGATTATGGATGGCCGAGGGATTTTTGAAACCAAGTAAATCAAAAGACTTGGAAGATATTGGAAAAGAATACCTGCAGGATCTTATTGAAAGAAATCTTGTTTTTGTTCATGAAAGGAAATATGATGGTAGAACAAAAATATGTGGCATTCATGATCTTTTACGGGACTTGTGCATAAAAGAAGCTCAAAAGGCAAATTTTCTTCACATCATTGACGGTGTTGTTCCATTTTGTCCTGGTGGCATGAATTTTCCACATCGTTTGAGCATATGTCAAGATTCTAGGGGAGATAGTTGCATCACTGATATGATATGCAACACAATGGAAACTATGAAACTTGCTCGTTCTTTGGTGTGCACTAATTATTCTCCTTGGCCATACGTGAAATCTTTTACCTTGCTTAGGGTGTTGGACATCTGGAGTGCAATTTTTCAGGGGGAATTTCATGGTGATATTTTATTGCTAGTCAACTTAAGATACCTGGCTATACGGTCACCTGCTATGCTAGAGTTACCTTCTCATATTTCCCAAGTACTCTGCAACCTTCAGTTCTTGATTATTCCGCGTTGTTTGACTCCTTCATTGACAAAAAGACGTGAGCAAAATTTTGCAGCAGAAATCTTGCAAATGACAAATTTACGACATCTAGAGGTGCAGCGCCTTTCTTTGCCTAATCCAATTGACAAAAACAACAATCTTCTTGTTCTAAAAGACCTGCATACACTTTCCAATGTATTAAATTTTAGATGTACAGAGGAGGTTCTCAAGAAATTTCCCAACCTTAGGAAATTGGTTGTTTATTATGATGATGAAATAGAAGACAGGTCTGAATACCATCTCGAAAACCTCGTCCACTTTTCAAAACTCAAAAATTTAAAATGCATCTTCAATTTTCTCGGGGGATGCACTTTTTTGCAGGACGTCGTTCTCCCTCTAAGCCTTAAAAGGTTAGCTTTGAGTTGGTCCAAGTTCCAATGGAAAGAGATGACGATTATTGGTTCATTGCCCAATCTTGAAGTGCTCAAACTGAGATCCTATGCCTTCGAGGGGCCGGTGTGGGAGTCAGTCGAAGGGGAATTTTGTCGACTCAAATTTTTGGAAATTTATAGCTCAAATCTAAAGCAGTGGATCGCTGAAAACACACACTTTCCCAACTTGAAGAAACTAGTTATAGGGCGCTGCAAGCATCTAAAGGAGATCCCATCCGGTATTGGAGAAATAGAAACACTAGAAATGATCGAAATCGACGATGCAAGCGATTCTGCTCTTGTTTCAGTGGAGCAAATTCTAGAGGAGCAACAAAGCTTGGGGAATTATGTGCTTCAAGTTTGTTTGCATCACATTTACAGAAGTCTCAAATAGAAGGTGATACAAATTCTATACCCCTTCAAATAATGTTTCTTTTTTCTAGATTTTGGGCCGAATTTAGTTACAAATTTTAGTTAAGAGGGGGAAATTCTTACCCGCACCGGGTTCGGCCACACCATGACTAATTAGGTGGTGAGTGTTTTACACTTGCCATGTGATTGGTGTACAGTTTAGGGAGAGTGACCAAGCACATGACAAGTGTATTAACACTTGCTATATGATTAGTTGAGTGCGGCCAAGCCAGGTCTGGGCAAGAATTTTCCGTTAAGAGGGCATGATTATATTTTATATAGAAATGAATATATAAAATAACTGCCCTACCAATCCTCTCCTCGTTTTGTCCATAGTTACAGTTCTCATTTATTTTTTTTAAAGAATGTCATAAAAAGGCCATCAAATTAATCGTGTCGCATCTTCTATTACACACATTAATGCACGTCACGTGTATTGGTGAACAATAATAGAAGATGCGATACGATTATGCAATAGAGGATCCGAATTGAATTAAAACGTAGTTTGCAATTTTCCTTTAATTTCCTAGTGTTGGGAAAATCAGGTAATTTTCCACTCAAACTACAACTAGTGAATTGTACTGATTCGATAATTTCCAGGAAAGACTACTGAGCAGTCTCCTTAGACAAAATTATCATTCCAAATAAATTCCCAAGAAAGGCTGGAGGGGTCACAAATGGTCCCACTTAAAACCCAGTCTCCTAGACAGAACTTACTTGCACAGTATATTATCACAACCTAAACCCGTGTATACATGAACAGTACCATACACGTGAATAGAAAAATACACCCAAATGAATAGTACAATACACTATAAATAAACCCGACAAATATATATTGAATACTATACTATAACCGAAAAGAAACAAATCAAATGCGAAATAACTAAAAGAGATAAGGAAAGAACACACCCGAAAAATTGATAACGGAGATCGGCCAATTATGCCTACGTCTCCGAGCACTACTCACGCAGCCTGCTCTTTTAATTTGGGAGAAGAGAATACAAATTTTTGGGATGATAAACTAAGAAGGGAAAGAGTCCTTTTATAACATTAAGGAACTTCCCATCTTAGTTCACTAAGCAATGTGGGATAAAAACTTATGCCAAAACATAACACCTAGTCATATTTTCTATAATCTTAAACCTTTAACTTTAATAAATCACTTTAAATCATGTTTTTTCATGGTTAATTATCCTGTGGACTCATGAACTATGCCCTTAACCGCAAATACCCCTGTACTACAAAATATAATAAATTAGTCATCATATTATTAAAGGAATGCTAAAGAGTTGATTTGTTACATTCTGTTGTTCAGGGGATATATACGAATTGCATTTATCCTTATTTTTAGATTAACATTACTCTATTGTCTTCACATGTAAACAGAAAATCACCAACTTTGCGAAGGCAATTTGAGGGACTATATATGCTTCGTTTGCTCATAAAGATCAATCAGGAGTCTTCGCTTTCATTTCCTTCTTGAAATTTACTTTTTTTTAATTTGTTTGAGTTGTTATTGATGAATTTTAAACTCTTATCTGTGTAATATATTTGCCTACTGTTTGAGACCCGTGTTTTGCTCTTTTCAATTATCAGATGGGGGAAATTATTCCTCTAATACCTGAAGGAACCAGCTATGTATATATAGTTCTTGCCTCTTGGCATAGAACAAAGCACTTTTGATCATCTATGTACTCCATATTATATTATAGGAAAAGATGCTAAAAATCATTTAAACTAAAGTTTTATATTTTCTGAAAAAAAAGCATGAATTATTTTTCAGTTCTAAAACCTATTGCATCAATTTTTCTGTGATTCCTAATTATTTTTAAATACATAATATAACTCCTAATGGTCAAAATATATAATAATAATAATAATAATAATAACAACAACAACAACAACAACAACAACAACAATAACAATAATAGATATTTTGTTATATATCTCCAACATATGTCACTAAAATAATGGGGATAAGAGCACTAAAGATTGTATCTTAACTCACTAATCCACTAATCATTCAAGTTTAACTAATCCACTAATCATTCAAGCTAGTTTAACTTCATGCGAACAAATCTACCCTATTTATATCTATACACCTAAAATAATAAAATATGCCTACATCTTACGCTAAATGTTATATATATGTTGAAGACTTTAGTGAACCACACACACACACAGAGGTATGTTTGCCCATGCTTTGCTCTTTTTATAATTAATTCAAGTTTTTTTTTGAAAAAAAATTGTATTTTCATCTGTCAAGTATTGTTAATTTGGGATTTTGTCCTTTAAAAATCATCATTTTTATTTAGGTCATTTAAATTAAAAAATTACAATTTGAGTCCGATTTCGCCAAAGATTTCTGACGTGGCATTAATCTGGGGATGTTGGTAATTTTTCCTACATTTTTATGATGTTTTCGTTGACATGCTTGTAATTCTGAAGGAAAAAAAAAAAGAAAAAAAGAATCACAAAATCCATCTTAGCTTTTACTATATATATATAAATATATAATGCCCTTAGAGTCTCTTTTTCTCTTTCCCTCTCTTTATATAGTTAAAAATTAAACAATGTATATGTATATACACACCACTACAAGAAAAAGCGGGATTTTTGGTGGAATTTTGGAGGAATTTCGCCAAAATATACAATTTTTGTCCAATTTTCGGCGGAACTGTTCCGCCGAAAAAACCTTTGTCCTTTTCAATTTCCGTGGAACTTTGGCGGAATAATTCCACTAGAAACATTTTCGGCGGATTACCTGAGAAAAATTGGGTGGACATTTTCCGACGGATATGCGGCAAACTTCCGATGTTTATCTACAATTTTTTTTAATTTAAAAACATTTTTGGTGGATAATCGCAATAATTTTCAATTTAAATTTAGATTAAAATTAATTTATTGTCTCCATTTTAGCAGTAGCAAGCAGAGGAGTATGCTTCGGTTGCAGATCAACCCATTTCATAAAAATCAATCAGGAGTCTTCCCTTTCATTTTCTTGAATTTATGTATTTGTTTGAGTTCTTATTGTTCTGTGAATTTAAAATTTTTATCTATTTAATAAACATGACTATTGTTTGAGCTTTAAGTTGTCACCAATATTTATATTATAAAGTGGCGATTCTTTTCATCTTGTCACTGATTGAATTTATTTAGTGACAATAATTTTTATATTGTCACAATATCACTTAAGGGTGACAACAATTAATGTTTTAATTGTCATTACACACTTATTGTCACAACTTGGTGACTATGAAATTGTCAACATGATTTTATGATAAGATTCCATTGATACTAAGCTGACATCATAGGCGTGCCACTAATTATTATTGGTGACAACTTAAGCATTATGTCGTCACTAATTAACATGATTTTGTAACAGGATAATTTTTTTGTCACTAAATATATATAATTAGTGATAGCTCTTTTATTATCATTAATTATATTGTCACTAATTTATTTATTTTCTTGTCGTGACTCGAAGGTTTAAGGCCTATAACTTTATTAAATATATTAATCTTAAACACATGTCAAGATAATGTGTGATAACTTCTTGTGACGCCCAAATATGACACTTCTTAAAAGGTGTCTCAATAGAACTTCAATTGAGATGCTTTACATAAACGCATCACTTTATATCGAATTTCATATTATCTATTTTCATATTTTTTTTTACAAATATCAATATAATTATTCTTCTGGAGAAATAGCAACACTGGAAATGATTGAGATCGACGACAGCAGCTCGTCTGTTGTTGCTTCCGCCAAGAAGATGCTAGATGAGCAACGAAGCATGGACAACTATGGCCTGCAACTTCTCGTGATTCGCAAGTCGCCGAATACGAGGTAATCCTTTAGCTTGAAAGAACCAGTTCAATAATTTGCAATCCATTCAGGTTTTGTGTCCTTAACTTTAGACTAAAATTACTTACACTCTTCATATGTGAACAGACAACCTCAACGCCGTGAAGACCGCACTCGATGCACCTCGTATCAGCAAAGACGTTGAGACCAACTCATAAAAATTTCAGAATTGTACTTTCTTATTAATTGCTTCTTAGATATGGCTTGCGCGATGCTGTTTCATTGAGTATATACCTAACTCAGTTATAAATCTTTAGATCATAAACGTTGCTATCAATATTTTACTTTATTACAGCGTCATATTTTCATCTAATGACCGATGCTAATAGCATGAAATCCCAACATTGAAAGGAGGAACATTGTCTAATTTCACAAGAATCCTGGCTAGCAATTCTAGTTATTGCTGGCATCGGTAAATCCTCGTTAAAATCCAAACAAGAAAGAAGATATTTTCAATGCTAACAAGAAGTTAGATTGTTTTTAGTTCATCAAAGCAATGCCAGAGTTCAACATAAATATTTTCGTTTTCAATTTACGAGGACATTAAACAAGCGTTATCGTAGTGAATTCCTGTCTTGTTTTCGACATCCCCTGTTTGCTCCAATGTAAAATTTGCAATTTGACCGACTTCATTATCTACTGTTACAATCCGAAAAAAACTACATTTTTAATAATACTATTAGAAGTCATCGTCTTCTCCCAAAATAAAATACTAATTTTATTGTTTGCGGGCATTTGGCCTAATGGATATTTGCTTGAAGGGGTCTGAAGAGTTTAGCGTCAGGGTTGGAATTTGATAGTGTGCGTTGTGGGTGATGTGTGTGCCTATTATGAAAAATAAAAAAAACAAAAACTACTATGAGAACTCTCAAACTCTACCAACTTAATGATATGATGTTATCTCACCCTCTCTTTATATATTTATCACAAAATACATATTGGATGCAAACATATTGGTGAGGCAATATTAATTTGCACCATAAATTAATGGAGGGGCAAATTATTTCAGGCTGCTCACATAGGAGATCTGACTGCCCTATATGATTCAGTTGGCGAAGACACTGCAATCCTTCAAAAATTACACTCATGTGGAGCTTCAAACACACCTCTGCATTTGGCTTCAATGTTTGGTCATGTCGAGTTTGTGTGACGGTGTACATGAGCTTGAGCTCGATTCCTATTCAGCAACTCTGTTGACTCAATCAAGATGGCTACAATCGGTTGGACTTGGCCACGGTGCCCAATGGCCACATTGAGATAGTCAAATATCTGCTGGACCGCTAGTCCCGAGATCAGCTGTGCATGATGACAGACAGAGACGGGCGAACCCCGCTTCATTGTGCGGTGGTCACTGGAAAAGTAGATATCGTTGATACGCCATTTGTTCGCTGTCCCGAGGCTGCAATGGAGGTGAATGATCAAGGGGAGAGTGCTCTGCATCTTGTAGTGAAACACCACCATTTCTTGCTTTTTGGTGGAGAAACTAATTGGATCATCGGCTGCGGATTTGCTGAATCGAGGCGACCGTGATGGCAACACGGTTCTGCATTTGGCAACTGCCAGAAGACAACTCCAGGCAAGACCCCCCCAAAATGATGTTTTCTTGCTTATCCTTCTTTTTATGTTTTTGTTTGTTTTGGAAAAAAAATTAATTAAGTATGGGAATAATTACATCAACACCCATGAGAAACATAAAAAAAATACGAGTTGTTCCCTCTCCATTGTTTCAATATAATATATGGTTAACTACCCTGAGGAATTGATAGGGTGTTCAACTAAAATTCGAAATTATAAGCTTCTACATAAACTTTTAAGATGTTTTGGAGTCTAATAAGCTGCAGTTTTGTTTGGTAAAAATAAGTGCTTATAAGCTGTTTTTAGTATAAAGACGATGAGTAAAATATTGCATTGTTGATTTAATGTGAATAAATATTTTTTCATGGTAGGAATGTGACATTGAAAACATTTAAGAACATTTTTATCCTTTTATTGTGTAAAACTAAACAGCTTACTTATAACTTATTTCAAAAATAAGTGAGGGGTACATTACTTTTTCCTTTCCTTTTCTTTTCCTTTTCCTTTTCTTTAAACCATTTTACAAAATTCAAACGTCTTAGTTTTAGAGTTTATAAGTTTCTATATAAAAGAAATTTACCAAATGCTTCTAAAGAGCTTATGAGCTCTTAAAAATCTTATAGAATGTTTTGAGAGGCTTATAAGTTCAATCAAAAACCCTCTTAGCTATAATGAGAAAATTCAGATGTTGGAAACCTGCCAGAAAGGACCAATTTTATAATATCCAAACTTGACAGGGGTGATCGATGTAGTATTACCATAACGTGTGGACAAACTGTAATTTTGCATCCCCCAAAGGGAGGTAGATGTAATTAACCCTAGAGTAAATCTTGAAATCAGGACCACAGATCTACTTTATCACATAGGGATTTTGATCTATTTGAGTACTATTTTTAATAAGCATAACACGGCTGTGTAATATGAAATAAAAGACGAAAAATAGACATTGCAATAAAAGATCCAAATTGCTAGCAAGATATAGATAGAAAATGTTTGTTTTCATCATCATAATATAATCGAAAATTTTCATCATTTTTGTAGACTGTGGAGTAGTTAGTAAAGCAGCCTGGTTTAGATGTCAATGCAGAGAACTCACATGGCCTCAAGGCTTTAGACATCATGTTTACCTGTGCCTCAAACCCGAACGATTTGCATGTTGAAGAGGCAATTAGACTTGCAGGGGGTTGTCGATCCGGCCAAACACTCAATTTATATAATCAGTTTGACACATTCAGAGTAGATTTTAGTGTGAAGTCTTTTGAGGTGAGTAATTTTATTACCTCTGATCTAAATTCATCATGTCGTATGTTGGATAGCTACTATTCTCGAATTAATCAACTAAGAAATTTCAAATGGCTGTTAACACAATTAACCTTTCACGCAGATGATCAAAATTAGTGAACTTGGAAGCAAACCATTAGGACTAATTTCGCGGACACCCCTTTTGGAATATGTAGATTACCAACCTTTCCTGGATCTTTCAGAATTATAATGACCTACCCACTAACTTTGCAAAATTACAGAACCCAAACATAAAGTGTAAAATGACATAATTATGCTTAATTAAAAATTAATGAAAATACTAAAATTTTTAAAGATGTTTTGTTGTTTTAATATTTGGGAATGTTTAAGTAATATTTTTTGTGAAATATCCTAACGGAATGGTGAATTTGTTAAAGAGTGAAATTTGGAGGGAGGTTACTGTAATGATAAAATACCAAAGGGGGAGTTGGTAATTTGGGTATTTGAGAGTGAGTGTCAGTATAATTAACCCCTTCATGCAATTGTCAAATAAGAAAATTCAAGTGGCTATTAAAATAACTAACCTTTCACACTAATGGTCAGAATTAGTGAGCCTTGAAACAAGAAACTAGAACTTGTTTTATGTGTTCTGGTACATTTCCCCAAGATCTAACCATCTTCTGCAGTGTGTGTGTGTGTGTGTGTGTGAATTTGAAAGTAGAAAGAGGAACTTTTTTGTGTGTGTGTGTAGCTGAAAGAAGAAACAAGAACTTGTTTTTCTTTGTCCTGTTGATAAAGTCCCGGAAGTTTCGAACAGCTGCCTGAAATCTTCTCAGAGTGTGTGTGTGTGTGTATGTTTGTGTGAAAGAGAGATCAGAGATGGCCCATTCTGCTCTAGTTTCACTTATGAATACACTGGAGCTGATTTTCCGCGCTGATAAGTTTCATTCTTTTCATGTGAAACAATATGTCCTCTCTTTTTACTGCAAAGTTCGATTCTTGCAAACATTGTTCGAAGATTTCTCCCTGGAAGAGCATAAAAGAACAAATGAGCTCGTTGGACACTCGAATCAGAGATGCAGCATATAGGATTGAAAACACGGTTGAATCACTCACCGGAGATCAAATTATCTCAAATTTCCACGGAGAAGACTCTTCACGCAAGGAGTATGAAGACCTAGAGAAAGCAATAATGGAAATCGATTCCATTGTGGAAGAGTTGCTGATGGATAGCTGCAGCTTGAAAGGTTTTCTGCCAAGGAAATATAATTTGCCTGTGGTTGGGTCATCAAGATTGGCTCATAGTGGCAAGAGTATGATGGTGGGATTCGATGAAGATGTGATCAAATTGAAGGATAGGCTCACGGGACATGTATCCGAGCTTCAGACCATCCCAATTGTCGGGATGGGAGGTATTGGTAAGACCACTCTGGCCAGAAATCTTTATGACGACTTACATGTCAAAGAACACTTTGATATTCGTGCTTGGGTCACAATATCTCAGACATATGTTTGAAGGAGAAGAGAATGAAACAAAAAGAAAATGAGCGTGTTCGAGAATTTGCAGAAAGTTTGTATAAAATTTGAAGGGTAGAAGGTATTTGATTGTGTTGAATGATTTGTGGAGTACAAATATTTGGAATGGCTTAAAAATGTTCTTTCACAACTAAAAAAGAAGGATTTAGCCACGCTAAGCCACTCTGTGTCCTATGTATCTAGCAGGCTTTGGAGGTGTTAGGGATAGTTTAATAAAAGTACTTTTAATGTTTTTGGCTAAAACTAAGCAATTTGAAGTGTTTAGAGTAGAAGTTTTTGTTAAACTGGACAAAGTCAAAAGTCATGAGCCAGCCCTGGAAGTGCTTTTTAAGTGCTTCTAGTTAGTTTTGTAAATATATTGAACTTTTTTGAGTATTTCTATTTTTATAAAAAAATGCTTCTAGCTATTTGTTTTTTTTCCCTTACCTAAACATTCAACTACCAACTTTTCACTATTTCTCACTCTTATTTTCAAACTCTTTCCATTTTAAAAATTCACTTTTTTATTAGGCTCTTTCTACAAATTTAGCTACTGAAAAAATAGAAGTATTTGCAAACAATCCTTTAAGATGCTAGTTTTGTGAAGAATTGAATAATGTATTGATGTCTAGAACACAAAATTACAAAGTATATGTAGAATACAATGTGGGCTTTAACTAATACAAAAGAAGCCGTAGTATGTACACAAGAAACCCTAGCCCATACAAAGGGAGCCCTAGCACATATGAAAATATAACCCTAAATATACAATATTTAATATTCTAACATCCCCCCGCAACCTTAGCGGGGTGGTCTACCACGCAAAGGTTGGAACGAAGACGAGTAAAATTGTGAGATGACAAACTCTTAGTGAAAAAATCGGCAAGTCGTTGATCAGTAGGAATATATTGAACCGAGACCATTCCTTTAGCAACTTTTTCACGCACAAAATGAATGTCAATTTCAATGTGTTTGCTGCGAGCATGTTGAACTGGATTGCATGCCAAGTATGTGGCACTAATATTGTCACAAGAACACGACTTTGAAGAGGTAAATGGACACCAAGCTCATGTAACAAGGAATGAAGCCAAGTAAGCTCAGCGACAACGCTAGCTAATGAGCGATACTCAGCCTCAGCGCTGGAATGAGAGACAGTAGCTTGCTTCTTTGCAGACCAAGAAATCAAAGAAGAACCCAAAAAGACACAATTGCCAGAGGTGGAGCGGCGAGTGTCAGGACAACCAGCCCAATCAGAATCTGAGTAAGCAGAAAGACGGTCAAGCTTCTTAGGACACAAAGACAAACCAAAATGCAAAGTACCCTTTAAATAGCGAAGAATACGCTTGACAGCAGAGAAATGCATTTCAGTTGGAGAACGTATATGTTGGCAAACTTGATTTACAGCAAAGGAGATATCTGGCCGAGTGAAAGTTAAGTATTGCAAAGCACCAACCAAGCTGCGATAAAGCGAAGGATTAGAGAAGAGGGGACTGTTATCAGCTGAAAGAGTAGCACGAGAAGCAAAAGGTGTCACAATAGGTTTACAATCAGACATGTTGGCACGATCCAAGAGTTCTTGGGCATATTTGGACTGATTGAGAAACCAACCATTAGATAACCATTGAACAGAAATGCCAAGAAAATAATTTAGAGAACCAAGGTCTGTCATAGCGAACTTCGAGCCCAATTTATGGATGATACTTCTCAAGAGAGAATCAGAAGAAGCTGTTAAAATGATGTCATCAACATAGAGTAACAAGATAGCAACATCTGAACCATGGCGGAAGATAAAAAGAGAAGGATCTGCAACACTAGAAACAAAGCCATGAAGTAAAATATAAGTAGTAAAGCGGTGAAACCACGCACGGGGTGCTTGCTTTAAGCCATAAAGAGCTTTGTTCAATCGACAGACATAATGAGAAAAGTCTGGATGAACAAAGCCAGTAGGCTGTTTCATATAGACTACCTTGTCAAGGCTGCCATGAAGGAAGGCATTTTTGACATCAAGTTGGTGGACAGACCATCCAAAAGAAGCAACAAGGGTCAAGACTACACGTATTGTGGTTGGCTTGACCACAGGACTATAAGTCTCATCAAAGTCAAGACTTTGCCGTTAAGTGTATCCTTGAGCAACAAGGCGAGCCTTGTGACGTTCAATAGAGCCATCAGATTTTAATTTTGTATGGAAAACCCATTTAGAGCCAATGATATTTATATTAGGAGGTGGCGGGACAAGGACCCAGGTTTTGTTGGAAATTAAAGCATTGTACTCTTTAGCCATAGCTTCACGCCAATAAGGATGCTTTGAGGCTTGAGTATAGGAGGTGGGATCAGGGGGTGGCGTGAGGGTAAACACTGAGAGGGAAGGAAGAACCTTTGGTTTATGAATGCCAGCCTTAGCACGAGTGATCATTGGATGAGTTGGTTTAGGAATGGATTGTGAGGGTAAGTGTGGGGTTATGCTAGAAGGAGAAGTGTTGAGAGAATCAGAATTATATGACACTATCAAATGGTTGTTTGTGTTGGGAGGAGAAGAGTTGAGAGAATCAGAACTATGTGATGGTAGATTGAGACTTGGAGTAGCGGAAGTCGATATATTGTCATGAGTAGAACTAGACGTAGAAGGAAAGAAATTATAGGGTGACAGGTGTGGATGTGAGAAAGGAAATAAAGATTGTGGTGGAGAATTTGAAGAGTGAGCAGTGGACAAGGTAGAAAAAGGAAATGTAGATTCATCAAATCTAACGTGACGAGAGATAAAGACTCATTTGGACAGTGAATCATAGCATCTATATCCTTTATAATTGATTGGATATCCTAAAAATATACAATGGACAAAACGAGGAGCTAATTTGTGGCGAGAAGTTGATGTTAAATTAGGAAAACATGAACATCCAAAAACACGTAAATGAGAATAAGATGGAGTCCATTTAAAAATAATTTTAAAAAGGGATTTATTATTAAGTGTAGAATTAGGTAAAAGGTTAATTAAATAAACAGAGGTATTTAATGCCTCAACCCAAAACTGTGATGGTAAGTTAGCTTGAAATAAAAGTGTTCAAACCATATTTAAAATGGTGCGATGCATGCGTTCAGCCTTACCATTTTGTTGATGGGTGTGAGGATAAGAAATACGTAAGTGAATGCCATGGAGATCCAAAAAAGTTCGAAAATCAATTTTATTAACATATTCAGCCACCCCATCACATTGGAAATTTTTAATAGAGAGAGAAAAGTGATTTTGAACAAAAGAATGAAATATTTTAAACTTTTCAAATACTTCTGACTTTTGTCTTAAAGTATAGACCCAAGAAAATTTAGTAAAATCATCATGAAACAAAAGATAATATTTAAAACCAGAAAATGAAGAAACAGGAGATGTCCATAAATCACTATGAATTAATTCAAATGGCGAAGTAGTTTATGAACAAGAATCAGAAAATGGCATTCTAGAATGTTTGCCTAATTGACAAGCAACACAAAAATCATGACGACTCTCTGATGACTTAATAAAACTAGAACTAGACAATAGATGCATAACAGCAGAACCAGGATGACCGAGACGACGATGCCAATGATCCGCAACCAAAGCACTGGAAGGGTTTGAAGTGGGTCGGTGAAAAGAAAACGAGTAGAGAGGACCACTACTATTGCAACTGAGGAGGTGCTTCTTCGTTATGTTGTCCTTCACAAAAAAACCAGAATTAGTAAATTCAATAGAGCAGTTATTATCAGACATAAAGCGCCGGATAGAAATAAGATTTTTGCAAAGTGAAGGAACAACCAAAACATTGGACAATTTAAAATTGTAACCAGAATGAGTGAAATGAAGAGATCCAATGTGAGTGATGGGTAAAAGAGAACCATCACCTACAAGAACACTATATGTGCCACAATATGGTGAGAGATTAGACAAGTTACCAGAGTGTGGTGTCATATGAGATGAAGCTCCTGTATCAGGATACCAATTGGGATCAAATTGTAGTGCATGCGGAGAGGAGGCTTGAGCAGCAATATTTGTAATCAAGGCTTTCTGAGAGAGCATGGGGCAGTCACGGGCGGTATGGTTAGAACCCTGACAATACTGACATATCAGAGGAGCAGGATAATAACCATACGACGGTGGAGGACCAAGAATAGACTGGGACGAAGGGCGAGGATAGAAAGATGGTTGAAACATAACATGCGTGAGTGCGGTATTAGAAGAGTTACCGCGCCGACCACGCCCTCCTCGGTTATGAGGTAAAATTACCATAGTGGTTAGACTGATTATAACCACCACGGCCAGGATGAGAAGAAGCACGACTTTTATGAGATTTTTGTTGTGTGTGAGAAAGAAGAGCAGTGGTTGAGTCATTTGATGAATCCGTGGAAGAGTTAGAGTATTGAAGGAGTTGAGATTCATGAATAAATAAAGTAGATCTAGCTTCGATAAATGATGGAAGGGGTATACGAGAAGAGATCGATGCATGGGTAGAAAGATAATCTGAAGGAAGACCAGCAAGAAGCTGAAGAACTAGATCAGTTTCAGATATAGGATTTCCAATCGCTGTGAGCGCATCAGCAATAGCTTTAAGACGATGCGCATAATCAGTGATTGAAAGATCTCCTTTCTTAAGATTGTGAAATTGCATCTTAAGATGGAGAGTACGAGAATTAACTTGATCATGAAATAGTTTCTCAATTTGGAGCCAAGCATCGCGAGTTGTAAGATTTTGGTTCGGCCGGATAATAGCTTGGAGAATATCCAAAGAGACAGTAGCCTAAATCCATCAAAGAACAAGAGAATCGATTTGTTACCAAAGATCATACTCAGGATTATGACAAAATTTATTTGTGTCATCCCGAATAGACCTAGGAGGACAAGGTGTAGATCCATCAATATGACCATACACGCGATGGCCTTTGAAAACGGGAAGAAAAAGCTCACGCCAGAGAAGATAGTTAGTGAAATCTTGGATTGTGGAGACGTAAGACTTGATATTAGATAAACTAAGAGCGGGGTGAGAGGGAGAGTGGGTCGTGGTTTGTGAAGTATGGGAGGAAGAAGAAGATTCAAGAGTTGATTGGAGTGAAGCCATGGGAAAGAGTTAGGAAGAATAGAAACGTAGGTTTAGAGGCTTTGATACCATGAGAAGAATTGAATAATGTATTGATGTCTAGAACACAAAATTATACAAAAGAAGCCGTAGTCTGTACACAAAAAACCCTAGCCCATACAAAAGGAGCCCTAGCACATATGAAAATATAACCCTAAATATACAATATTTAATATTCTAACAAGTTTCATATGCATACTTTCTCATCAAAATGATGACAAAAGTCGCATGTATATTGGGCCCATTGTTTACGTACTATGAAAAAAAATATTCAACATAATATATCATAGAAAATGGAAATGACAGAAAACATTAGACAATGGCTAGTTGTTAATGACTTGTTAATTAATATAAACAAGCTGGCAGCATATTAATTCATTGCCGGATCACTTAAAATGCATAACCCAGTATCTAGCAAACCCCGAAACCTAGATTAGTATTGGAATTATTTATTATTTTACAATATGAACATACATGTTAATGTGCGGTTGGTTTAACACAAAATGCCAAACTTATGGTAGGTAGAGAATGTAAAATATATCAGTACGAGGACTGTGTCTTCTCAATTGCTTTGAAACTCTAAATGTGATCCCATGTGACAAGAATTAATAAGGTTGTTAGCATCTCATTTTGTGTGAAAATATACAAGTTTAGTTGTGAATATATGATATAACTAATGTGTGATTTAGTATCGGAATTTATTATTATTCATTTAATGAAAGAAAATGTTAGAGAGGAGAGCCATTAGAGTTTCTTTTTGCATCAAGTCTTACACGTGAATTTTTTTTTTTTTTAATAAATGAGTGGAAATGAGATTCAACACAGATAAGAGATAATTAACAAAACACCGAGGTGTCATCTCCACGGCTCCACCCAATCTATATTATACTATTATACTATACTATTATATAAAGCAGCAGTACCTTTCAGTAATTATTTTTGGTCCGCCAATTTTTTTCTTCTTTTTTTTTTTACTTTCTATCTCATCTCTCCTTTTACACGTTCTTTTTTTTTCTCTACCCGCCCCTCTCGATTCTCTTTTATCTCTCAATAATACTCAATATTATTTTTTAATGTCTTTCTAATTTTTTTTAATTTTAAATTATTTAATTTTAACTTATTATAATTTTATAAAACTATTAAAAATAATTAAAAAATATTCTGAGAGTAAAAAAATTAGTATTATTAAATTAAATATTTTTTATTATGCACAAGCATTGAGTGTGCCAGCAGTACTAATTCGTAAAATCAGTTTGACACATTCAAAATAAAGTTTTATTGAAGTCTATGAATTGAGTAAATAATGAATTTCATTGCAATTAATATATGTTCAAGTGGCTATTAACATAATGAACCTTTCGCGCTGATTGTCAAAGTTCGTGAAACAGAAATAACCATTATATAATGTCTGGTTTGGGATAGTCCTCTCAAGTCTCAAACATATAACCACTACAAAACACAATCTCCAATCTTTTCTCAGTGTGTGTTGTCCTGTGTGTGAAAAGAGAGATCAGAGATATATGGCTTATGTGCTCTTGTTTCACTTATGGATACGCTTGAGCTGATTGTGCACTCTGATCGCTTTCAGTTCTTTAATGTGAAACAATATGTCCTCACTCTTTACCAAAAAGTTCGGTTCCTGCAGATATTGTTTCAAGATTCTCCCCAAAAGAGCAGTGAAGATGAAATGATCTTATTCGAAACCCGAATCAAAGATGCAGCATACGTAATTGAAGACATGTTTGAGTTCAGCACCCTAGAACAGATCATCTCGATCCTGAAAGTTTATTGCAAGTTTCGATTCCGGGCCTGAAGACAACTCTTCAGGCCAGGAGTATCAAATCTTGGAAGAAGCAACAATGGAAATCGATTCCCTTGTGGAGGAGTTGTTTGAAGGATAGAGGTGGCTTGAAAGGTTTGCTGCCGGCAAATACATTTGCCTGTCGTTGGTGTCCTCAAGACCTGCTAGCAGTAGCAAGAATGCGATGGTGGGGTTCGATGAAGATGTGATCGAGTTGAAGGACCGTACTCTTCGGACGGGGATCTAAGCTCCAGAACCATCCCGATCGTTGGGATGGGAGGAATGGGTAAGACCCACTCATCGCCAGAAATCGGTATGATCATTCCATTATAAAAACAACACTTGATTGTTCGTGCTTGGGTGACTATATCTCAGCATATCTTGGGCACGATATCTTCGAGATGCTGGAATTGCCAAGAATGAACAAGAGGGGGAAAGAGTACTCTCGAGATTATCCACATAATTTGTTACAAATGTTTGAGGGTCGGAGGTATTTAATAGTGTTGGATGATATTTGGAGTACGGAAGCTTGGGGGAGAAATTAAGGTGGATATTTCCGGACGACGCTAATTGGGAGTCGAATCATGTTAACTCACTAGATTAATGGACATGCTCCTCATCAGATGCGGTTGTTGGACCATAATAAAAGTGGGACCTGCTTCGTTGGGAGGTGTTTGCGCAAAAAGGTTACCCTTCTGAATTCAAGGACTTGGAGGGGCACAGGGAAGATGATTGCGCGAAATTGGCAAAGGGCTGCCACTAGCCACTAGGTGTAGATCGGTGGGCTTCTAGCAAAGTCAAGCATGACTCGAGAATTCTGGCAGTATGTTGCTCAAATGTGAACTCAATCGCCATCAAACAGACGAGGCATTGCTCGAGTTATTATCTTTGAGCTACAACCATTTGTCTCATCATCTCCAACCATGCTTCCTATATTTCAGCATTTTCCCAGAAGATTATGAGATTCCAGTCACGAAGCTCATCAGATTATGGATTGCAGAGGGACTTATGAAACCAATCAGATCAAAAAGCTTGGAAGAGACTGCAGAGGACTTACAAGATCTCATCAACAGAAATCTTGTTTTTGCTCGTAGAAGGGGATCCAATGGAAAAATAAAACATGTGGCATACATGATCTTTTAAGAGACTTGTGCATAAAAGAAGCTCAAAAGGAGAATCTTGTAAAAATCATCGAAAAGAATTTTCGGTTTTCTCCTGATGACATGAATAACCAGCATCGTCGCTTGACCATGCATCTAGATATTCCGGAAGATAGTGACATTACCGATGAATTATGTAAATTGATCGAATCGGCGGCACCCGCCACTCGTTCCCTGTTGTGCACCGGTCGTATTCTCTCCGTGTTCCCATTCTACCAACATCTTGCATTTCTCAGGACATTGGAACTTTCTGGCACGGAATTTGAAGAATTCCCTTGTGAAATTCTAGCACTATCTAACTTAAGGTACCTTGCTTTCAGTTTCAGAAAGTTTCCAAGTCTCCCCCCTCTAATATCCTTACTTTGGAAACTCCAAATCTTGATTATTGTGGATCATCAGAATCTGTTAAATCGCGAGTTTTTTCCATATTTTAAGTCCTATTGTCAAGTAGACATGCCATCAGAAATCTTCCAGATAGAAAACTTAAGACATGTACAGATGACAGAATTGTTCCTGCCTAATCCGATCGATCAAAACAACAATTCTGTCACCCTGAAAGACCTCGAAACACTGTCCACCGTAGCTAACTTCAAATGTACAGATGAGGTTCTCAAGAAATTTCCGAACCTGAAGAAATTGGGCATTTATTATTACGCTGCCCATATAGAAAACTGGTCTGAATACCATCTCGATAATCTTGTCTGTTTCTCCAAACTCAAGAACCTGAAATGCATCTTTAACTGGCCCCCGAACAACAATTTGTCGGCGTGCCTTGTTTTCCCACAGAGCCTTAGAAAGTTAACTTTGAGCGGCAGCAAGATACATTGGAAAGAATACATTGGAAAGTTAACTTTGAGCCTTGAAGTGCTCAAACTAAAAGAATACGCCTTTGTTGGGGTTGTTTGGGAGCCGGTTGAAGGGGAATTTCTTCATCTCAAATTTATGCAGATTCAGAGGACGAATTTGGTGCGGTGGATGGCTGAAGATTCACACTTTCCCAGGCTTGAGCATCTCGTGATTAGGCAGTGCTTTGATCTGGAGGAGATCCCTTCTGGTATTGGAGATATAGAAACACTGAAAATGATTGAGATTGATAATTGCAGCTCTTCTGCTTTGACTTCAGTTGAACAAATTGTAGAGGAGCAACAAAGCATAGGGAATTTCGACATTCAAGCTCGTGTCTATCGCGATTAAGATTCAAGGATTCAAGGACGAATAATATTAGTTCCTATACCCTTCGAATAATGTTAGTTATTTTCTTGATTGCCAGATTGAAGGATGAAGCCATGAATTTTATTTAAATGCACGGGATAAAGGTCATTCTCATCATGTCCCTTCTCATTTCTTCTTTGCAGAGCTGTCATAAAGGCCATATACTTAAGAAATTTCCTTTTCATTCTCTCTCTCTCTCTCTCTCTCTCTCTCTCTCTGTGCGTATATACGCACATTCTTAAGCATTTGTCTTGAATGAATCAGTTTAAGCATTTGCATTCATCCAAACTTTACCACCATATGATCTTTAGACAAAATTTTTTTACTATCTTCATATTGTAAAAGACCACCTAATCTGAAAGTTTAAGCTGTTGGAGTGGACAGTTACCAAATATTTATTATCTCCAACACATACTGAAACAGAAAATCTTGACTCCATGCAGGCACTGGAGGCACATCTTACCAGCAAGAAAGCAGAGAGAAGTTTGCATAGTCCATATTTCCAAATTCCTTGAATTTACTTATTTGTCTGAACCCTTATTTTATGTAAGCAGAGGAAGCATTTTCTTTTCTTCCGTTATCATTAAAGACCAATAGCACACTGCAGAGAGCACATCAAGTTCTGTTCCTATAGAATTTGTATTCAAATTTCAAGACGGAAAAGTGTTCCTGCTGTTGTTCAGCTCTTATAAATTAAGAGTAAACTTACAATGCCTATATTAGCACTCCTTGCTCCCCATTACTCTCTCTCTCTCTCTGTCTGAATTATTTTTCTCCTGAGTAGGCCCTTGCTCATGAAATAAATCCCAACATTGAAGTGAGGAACATTGTCGAATTTTAAAAGAATCCTGGCTAGCAATTCTAGTTATTGCGGCATCGGTAAATCCTCGTTAAAATCCAAACAAGACGGTAGATATTTTCAATGCTAACAAGAAGTTAGATTATCTTAGTTCATCAAAGCGATGCCAGAGCTCAACATAAATATCTTCGTTTTCAATTTATGAGGACATTAAACAAGTGTCATCATGGAAAATTCCCCCTCTTGTTTTCAACATCCCTGTGCAAAATTTGTAATTTGACCGACTTTGTTCTCTCCGGTTATAATGCAAAAATGACATTTTTAATACTACTATGAGAACTGTATTAATATTCTCTCCCTCTAGATATTTATAACAAGTATAGTATGGGATGAAAACATATTGGTGAGGCATTAGTAATATTAATTTGCACAATAAATTAATGTAGGGAAAATTATTTCAGGCTACTCACACAGGAGATCTGAGTGCCCTATATGAGTCATTTGGTGAAGACACTGCTATCCTTCAGAAATTGCACTCATGTGGGGCTTCAAACACACCTCTGCATACGCTGTTTTTTTCGTTGTCCCGAGGCTGCAATGGAGGTCACTGATAAAGGGGAGAGTGTTTTGCATCTGCAGTGAAACACCATTACTTTGAGGCTTTGAAATTTTTGATCAAGAAACTCAGATCATCCATGACGAACTTTCCGAATCTAGGCGATCGCGAGGGCAACACGTTTCCGCTTTGGCAACTGCCAGAAGTCAACTTCAGGCAAGTACTCCTAAAATGAAGGGGAAAAAATGTTCTCTTGCTTATCCTTCTTTTGAATTTTTTATTTGTTTTGGAAAAAATGCTAATGAAGTATGGGAATAATTACATCAACCCATGAGAAAGATAAAAAATTATGAGTTGTTCCCCTTCCCATTGTTCAAATTTCAATATAATATATAGTTAACTACCCTGAGGAATTTAGAGGGTGTTTGGCTAAAATTTGAGGTTATAAGCTCTACCTGAACTTTTAAGATGTTTTGGAGCGTATAAACTGTACTTTTGGTTGGTAAAAATACGAGCTTA
>CM047871.1:27587566-27680996 GCA_026212405.1 Petrea volubilis
CTTAAAGTATGATTATATGGGAACAAGTTTCCCAAGGACAGTGAGTTGAGCTTGACCAACATCTCTTTTCTTTTATTTACTTTTGTTTTTTTTTTATCACGGATTAGGCATTAATCAAGGAACTTGTTTATAGAAACAGAACACAGCTTGATTAAGCGGGATCAACATCCAGTACTATTATCTTGCTATTCTCTGCTTAACCACACATTCAGAGCTGTTGCTAGCAGCAGTAGTAATATCCAACTCACTTCACGGGTCCTGTTTCCATTAATTGCGGCTCGAGTGGCGCTTCCGCAGCACGAAACGGAAGGGATGGCTCGGAGATGCACAGCGAAAGTTCTCTTCTTTGCTTCAAATAAAGGGCTCCTCGGCCAGCTCAAATGTCATCCATAAGTTGAACCCTGCTGACGATCCAGTTCCCTACAATACAGCAAGGCTCTCTCGTTTGAAGATTCTCCTATGCATTTCGAGTGAATCCAGGTCAGAGAATTGTACGCCTTCATTTCAATCCGGCTCCATACAGAGGCTTTACAAGGTTCAAGGACCTGTTCACTGTTGAGGCTGGTCCTTTCACCTTGCTTAGCAACTTTAGTGCTTCCCTTACTGGGCATGATTGGTGTGAGTTCTTTTGTGAAGGAATACTGTATAAATATAGAAGAATATCAAGAATTAAACATAATTTTCTCTCCTGCAACCAGTCAATCACTGGATACGTATGCTTTCATAAATGGAATTGAGATTATCGGGATGCATGCCACTCTTTCTTACTTTCACAGAGGAGATCATATTGGAGTCCAGAGGTGGGAAGCCTCAGGTACTATATGTTGATAAACAGCACTGCTCTTGAAATAATCCGTCGTAAACATTAAACAGGATTATGTTTCATCAGCCGATAACATGTTTGGAATGGGGGAAATGTCAGTTCCCAAGCAACAAGCAAGCAAGATGAATGATAATATCACCTGGACAACGTATGTGGATGTGGGATTCAGGTACTTGATCAGGCTTTCATTTCTCCCGACAAGGAATCAAGATAGCAGAATTAGCGGCATCAGTTTTAATGTCTGGATTATGGAATGATTGCTAATACTGATGTTGACATTGTGAGAGAAAATAACATCCCCCGTTTTAAGGACTACTGGGTGATGATTAAAGGCAGCAAACAAGAGAGTAAACGGGATCTCTCAATCTGCATGCAATCGAGTGACGGATTCATGGATGGACATGGACCCTTCAAGGATTTGAAATAATGAAGTTGAGCAACCTTGATCATTGTCTTGCTAGTCCGAATCCCTTCCCCTCGGCACAAGATTCATCTACAGGATGATCCAGAATTCACATCTGATTCTTGGTCACAGAAATTTGGTTATAACTATTGCAATAACAGTACTTGCTCTGATAAACATCGTTGTTCATACGTTACGAGAAATCTGGGAAGCTAGCAGCACAGAAGAGGAAAACATGCCATCAGCCAGAGCTAAAGAGTTTGTCGCGGTTTTCACTAGCCCAGATCGAGTAGCCACTAGAAATTTCAGTGACGCACATCTTATTGGAAGGGTGGATTTGGAAAAGGTTACAAAGGGTCATTGATGATGGGCAAGAGACTGTGGCTATAAAGCGGCTAAAATCGAATTCCAGTCAAGGGGCCCGTGAATTTTTGACAGAGATTGAAACACTAACTGAGCTTCGACATGTTAACCTAGTCTCTCTGATTGGCTACTGCAACGAGCAGCGGGAATGATTCTTGTTTATGACTACATGGTCTATGGAACGCTGGCCGATCATCTTTTCAAACGGGCTAGGAATAGCGACATGGCTCATGTCTCACCTG
Source organism: Petrea volubilis (assembly GCA_026212405.1). Taxonomy (NCBI): domain Eukaryota; kingdom Viridiplantae; phylum Streptophyta; class Magnoliopsida; order Lamiales; family Verbenaceae; genus Petrea; species Petrea volubilis. The sequence goes on from CM047871.1 coordinate 27,589,398, forward strand.
GAAGCAATGCCTTAATATATGCATTGGAGCCGGTCGAGGGCTAGACTATCTTCACACTGCCACTCGCTCATACATCGTGATGGAAGGCTTCCAATATCCTGCTGGATGAAAATTACACAGCTAAGTTTCAAAATTTCAGATTTTGGCTTGGCAAACACTTAAGTGGAAGTAGGTTACGAAGCCATGTTAGCACAAAGTGCAGGGCACATTTTGGGTATTTCGACCCGAATTAGTTTACCACCGGTAAGTTAACCAGGTGAAGGAAGGGACAACATATGCTTCTTGGGGTGATGTTTGTTGGAAGTATTAAGCGGGAGAACCAGCAGTGGATCGAAGTGTTCCAGAGGATGAACCAGATTTCTGACCAAGTGGGCTCGTGAAAACATATTGCGAGGGAAAGGCCCAGAGCAGAGTGTCGCTCAAAACCTGCGGGGAGAAATATCAGAAGATAGCCTCAATGGACTTTGTCGAGGTTGCTGAATGATGCATACATGATGAACCACAGAAACGGCCACAAATGGCTCAAGTCGTGCTGCAACTGAGTGTTGCACTTGAGCAGCAGTGAGAGCTCCTAGTCTCCAACGACCATATGGATGGTATGCATCTGTCTGGTGTGGAGACTAACTTATCAGTTAGTACTGGAAAAGTCACAGTGGACTTCACAAATGTGAAGAATCTGACACCCCTCTGAAAGAACAAACTTACCGAAAAGTGGATATTGCTGAGCCTTCATCTAGAAAAAAAGATGGGAGAAAGCTGCTGAAGTTCTTCGTTCGAGCCGCAGCAAACGTCCGAGGCTGCAAATCTTCAGCCTGATGATCAAAAGCCCGAAGATTAGCTTTTCTTGAAAGGAAGACGGATTAGCATCACTCGATGTGATAGGCAGAGGTGGCTGTGGAGTGGTCTACAAAGCTATTTTACCAGGCAGCAATGGCAAAGAAATCGCCATAAAGAAGATAATTCAACCCCCTCGTGATGCAGTGGAGCTCATAGAAGAAGACAGCAAACTTTTGAACAAAAAAATGAGGCAGATAAAACACGAAATTCAAACAGTGGGACACGAAATTCAAACAGTGGGCCAATCAGGCACAGGAATTTGCTTCCCCTGTTAGCCCATCTCCCTCGGCCCGATTGCCATTACCTAGTGTACGAGTACATGAGAAACGGCAGCTTGCAAGATTGCCTCCAACGAGTATCTGAAGGGAGGAGGCAGTTAGACTGGCCAGCCCGTTATAAAATCGCGCTGGGTACAGCGGCTGCGCTTGAGTATCTCCACATGAGCCTCACGCCGCGCATATTTCACCGGGACTTAAAGCCTGCAAACATCTTGTTGGACGACGAGATGGAGGCCCGCATTACGGATTTTGGGCTCGCCAGGGCCGTCCCAGACACTACACACACGTCACCACCTCGAACTTGGTGGGCACGGTGGGTTACGTCGCGCCCGAGTACTACCAGACGCTCAAGTTCACGGACAAGTGCGACATATACAGCTTCGGGTGATTTTGGCCGTGCTCGTGATGGGGAAGCTCCATCGGACGAGTTCTTCCAGCACACCGAGGAGATGAGCTTGGTGAAGTGGATGGGGAACATGATGACCTCGGAGGATCCGGAGCAGGCCATCGACCCGAACCTGCTGGGGGAACGGGTACGAGGAGCAGATGCTGTTGGTGCTCAAAGTTGCTTTTTTTTGTACTGTGGACAATCCTGAGAAGAGGCTAATAGTAAGGAAGCCAGGGCAATGTTGTCTCAGATCAAGCACTACTAGTTGTGTGCAAGAAAGTTGATGATTTGTGTGCTGTTTTTTCTTGTTTTGGATGTTGTGTGTTTGTTGTATAGAAAAAGGGTCTATATAGATGCTAATGTCTTAATTTGAATGAAGTATAATGAAGTTGTCTTTCGAGTTTTGTTAAAATATATTGTCGTCCGGTATTTTTGGGGATCAAGATTCTTCTCTCAATCTACCTTTGTTGGGCATTATTCATTGCCTCCTTTTGAGAGATCCATGTTTATTATATTTAGTTAGCCGCATTGCCGTGAAGGTAAAGGCTAGGTTCGTGCATAAAATTTTATGCTTATCAAATAATCAAAATATACAAATTCAAGCATTCCCCCTTCCCAAAACAAAGTAAACTAATATATTAAATTAAACATTCTAGTCCCAATTTGGTAATGATTTGAACTAACAATAATCAACAAGTGCACACTCGATACGTGTACAAAATAAAATTAAAATATAATTAAAGTATGTATTGAAATTATTTATAGAATATAAATTTTCATCACAATAATTATAAAAAAAAATCAAATAAAACTAAATTATACAATAAAGTATATATGAAAGAGAAAATATAGGTTTAGGTTAATAGTGGAAATTAGGGAGGGGAGAATAGGAGAGAGAAAAGATGAGAGAGATTAAATAGTAATTCATCGGCCACTCGTTTCACTGAGATGTATTGTATTTTCGCTTTTTATGTGAAACAGTTAAAAGTCAAACACTGAATTTATGCAAACAAGCCCCTATAGCTCAGTGGTAGAGCGTCAGTCTTGTAAACTGAAGGTCTGTAGTTCGATCCTGCATGGGGCAATTTCTTTTATTTTTTTATTTTTTAAAGTGAATTTCTTTTAAGTTGGGTTGGGCCCTTAAAGTAATACTCTGTGTTTCTTTAAGTGGGCCTAAAATGCTATTGGAGTAATTACATTATGGGCCGCAACAAGGAGCTAGTTCGGTGCATTCCGCGTACACAAAGGCTATTGGGCGGATCCTAATCCAAGTTCGATTTGAATTTTAGCATATTTTAACACATTAAATCATTACATGGGATGATATAATGCACGAACACTCATAATATTAGAGCATGCAGTGTCGGATACTGTGTCAGATAAGATACTCCTTTAACACGTGTCTGGTCAATTTCCTTTCTGTTTTTTCACAAAAAAAATCTACCAAACTCAGCCTAATGTTATAACAATTTTAATTTGTCGCTAAGACAAGGCTTCATTGGGTGAATGTTTTTTTTTTTTTAAGTGTTTCATTCGTATTAATATCACAAACATAACATTTTGATTATAAGACACATTTATACGTGATGCTGCTCTTAAATCATTTTTCACGAGAGCTAAGGTCTGATTTTTTTTATTTTTTTTTCTCTTTCACCCTAAAATTTTGCTAAGGCAAATGATTAGTCATTAATCCAACATAATCCAATTTAGTGTAGCATTAAGCATGCATTTAATGATCTAAAGCAAGCAGCTCGGATACTCTATTGCATAATTGTGTTGCATCTTCTATTATACTCATCAATACACGTCAAGTGTATTGGTAAGCGGTCGAGACAAGGAAAAAGAATTTTTCATATCATCAAGTTTTCTCATTCTTTATCTCGATCGCTCACCAATACACATGGCGTGTATTGATGAGTGTAATAGAAGATACAATACGATTATACAATAGAAGATCCGAGTTGCTAATCCAAGAGGAATATTTGGGGAAAATCAATGGACAACAAGTATTTCCAAAAAACATACGAGTAGAAATCTTGTTGTTTTCATTAAAATAAGGGATAATTACTCACACTACCCCTGAAGTTTGACCTAATTACAAATAACACTCCCTTATATCGAAAATTATCGATACCCCCCTGAATGTTGTGGATTTATTGGTAAAATAGACAAAAGTGGTACAATGTCCATCTTACCCCTTAAATATTTGAAATATTTTTTATTTAAAAAAAATAAAAAAATTGGAATATTACTAAATGGACCAAAATACCCCTCTTTAATATTTTTGGGGAAAAGTTATCATTTTCTTCCAACAAAACCCTACCCCCCCCATACCCCCACCACCACCACCAAACCGCCGCCACACTTCACTCCACCGCCGCCGCCACTGCCTCTCTCCATCACTCACACCACTACCGCGGCCCCCCACCCCAACATTCCTCTTCCTCTTTCTTTTTTTTTTTTTCCCTCTCTTTTTTTTCCTTCTTTTTTCTCAGATTTGGATCTGAGATTGCTCTCTCTCACTTTCTCTCTCTCTCTCTAGTGGCGGCGGGTGGAGATGGCGAGCGGTGGGAGGCGGCTGCGGCGGAGGGACGGGCGGAGCGGTGGTTTCTCTTCCCCCTCTCCCTCTCTCAACCTCCACCCTCGTCTGTATCTCTCTCCCTCCCTCTCTCTCTCTCTTCCTCTCACTATAGATCGGACGGTGGGTGACGGTAGTGGCGGAGGCGGATGGAGGCGGATGGAGGCGTTGGAGGGGCGGGCACAGATGACGGTGGAGGTACCGCCTTTAGTTGTATCTCTCTCTCTCTCCTCTCTCTCTCTCTCTCTCTCTCTCTCTCTCTCTCTCTCCCCTTTCCCTCTGTATCGCTCTCTCTCGTCTCCCTCTGTCTTCAGCGGACGTAGGCGGTGGAGGCCGGCGGAGGCGGTGGACGGCGGGCGCAGATGCGGTGGAGGAGGTACCCCTCACTCCTTTCCCTCTGTATCTCTGTCTCTTGTCTCCCTCTGTCTCCGGCCGACGGCGGTGACGGAGGCCGGCAGCGGCAGCCGCGCCGTCTGTTTGTGTGTATATATATTTATAAATAATTTTCGTATTTTAATGTTTTGTATATTATGTTTATATATTTATATTATGTATATAAATTTGAAAAAATGTGCAAATATATTTATATAAATATATTATGTGTAAATATGTTTGTATATATATATATATAGACATTATAAATAAAATGTTAAATATATGTTTTCTATTTATTCAATATAAATATAAAAGTAGCCATAAGATGAAAAGTGTCCATTTATCAATTGGTCAAATATATTTTTGCCTTCAAAGACAATTTTTGAAAGTTCACTTGGATTTACAAACGTTGACCGTTAGTCAATCTAACGAAAGTTGGAATTGAAAGACGGAAATAAAACCAGGGGGTATCGTATATTTCCGATACAGGGGGTGTTATTTGTAATTAGGCTAAACCATCAGGGGTAGCGGGAGTAATGATCCCTTAAAATAATCATGCCAATCTGCTAAAAGATACGGTTGATTTGCATTAAGCATATATTAATGGTGGATTAGTTATATGATAATATACTTAATCCTATCCTATACAATTCTGGTGCATGCATGTGATATAATGAATCATATATTGGTTATGGATATCAAGATTCAAGAAATTAACTAAATTAATATACTCCACTAGTCCTGGTTCATGCGGCAATTTGAAACCTGTTCAAAGGGAGAACACACACACACACACACACACATATATGTATATATATATATATATTTATATATAAATTTCATGTCTTCCTATACTGTTTGTATTTAATTTTTTGCGTTTAACTTAATAAACTATATATATTCATGATAACATCCCCACTTTTCTCATATAATTTTGTTTTATATATATATATATATATATATATATAATTCCGTCACAAATAAATAATATACATGATGAATCTTGAACGAAATACTACTAAATTTGAAGAAAATTAAACATGTTAGTGATGGAGTCGCAACGGTTTTGTGATAATTTTATATCGTTGTCACCAATCTATCACAAGCATTAAATTTGTCATCAATTTCATAAATTTTTTGTATGATTTTGTAACGAGAATACTTATTTATTCTGTCACAAATTTGACTATGTGACAATTTTTTTTTCTTTTCTCTCACAAACTGTTAATTGACAGGAATATATTGGGCCAATGGTAGCTTTGTGTTGGAGCAAAATCGGTCACAGAATATGGTTTGTGACGGATTTTCACCGTATTTTGTAATGGATTTTACTAAATATGTGGTTAATGTTTCCTTTAACGAAGGAGTGTTATCATATATTATTAGTTTCTGATATTTAAGACACTACAAGAAAAAGTATACAAATGACAAGATATAAAAGTAACAATATAAAAGTTAGTACCAATAATTTTATTGATTGACAACACGTCACATTTTATTATATTTTGTCACTAATTTAGTTTATTTGGTGACAACAACTTTGATCTTGTCATAATATTCATCCAATATGACAAGAATTAATGTTTATAGTGACAATTAGTAAACAATTAGTGATATATCTAAATAATGACTTGAAGACAAAAAAAAAAATTGTGATTTAGATTTTGTGACAAGATTTCATGGTCACTAAATTGTCATCATATGCGTTTCACTAATTCTCATTTTGCACTATATTATCACATTTTACACAATGTTGTCACCATTAATATTGTACAAATTATGTTTTGTGATAACATAATTTCGTTGTCACTAAATGCATCTATTAATGATAATTTTTTTCATTATTACTAGTAATATTTCCACTAATTTACTTATTTTCTTGATGGATTTTTTCTACAAGACAAGCACTTATTTTTTAAAAGGAAAAAAAAATCATGAAGAAATTGTGTTTGATTAATTTTTCTTTTTTAAATAGAAGCTAAGCTATTAAGAGTAGCCTCAAATAAAAATACTGTTAAAATACGTTTACTTACTGTATCCAAAATTTCAAAAGCAAAACTACTTAGTTAAAAAAAAATATTTACTCTAAAAAGCACGGTTCAAGAACTAGTTTTTAAACATATCTAAACAGAACCTTAATTATAAAGGGAAAAAAAATTCAAAAACATATTAAATTAAATGGTTTATATTCATTGAATATATTTTTCTAAGATATTTAACCAAATATTAGCAATTAGATCATTTTTTTTTTTCAAAACATCATCAAAAGTTATGGAAAAATAAATAAATAAGCAATTACACCCTCCTCGCTTCGTCCCACTTCTACGAAACCACCTTCTTTTCCAAGTTACTTAACTTTTTTCTTATATGAATGGGCAGATATACTTCATATATACATATATATATATTATAATATGATTACGTAAGCTCTTACGCATGTTAATGCAGAATTAAGTTAAATTTAAACTATGATTAAACAAAGATTAATATAATGTATAATTATAAAACATTCATATAGCTCCCACTTCTTTTGAAATCTGCAAGCTCGTGCTGGTTGTCTAGCTATTTGCTGACAAAAATCTCAACTTTTTCTGTTCTTTTATTTGCTATGAAACAAAAAAAAAAAAAGAAAAAGAAATCAACTTTTTGTAATTGTTAATTAATTGTTTTTAATATTGTTATTATATATAATTAAGAAGCATGTGAGGTCCCATTAAGAGAATTGTCCCTCAGCCTGCAGCAGACACAAGTCAAACGAGCTAGTGACATTGACAAATTAATGAATTGATGTTTTGCTAATCTTTTGTTTTATACAACCATCCAACTTTTATAAATTAGACAAACCACATTTTTCAAATTATAAATTGACTAATACATAATTTACTTTTCTTAATATCAATCATGAAGGACCATATCATCAAATATCAATAACTATTGATAACTATTATAATTATTAATAAATAACGAAATTAGAATAAGAACTGTCATGAAAGAAAAAAATACGAACCTACACAAGTTGGTGGGGAAAGATTTTCTTTTTCATTTCGTGTTTTTTCCCCTTGCGATAACATCTTTAACGTGCGCTTAATTGTTGTACTCTCATTGACACATATTCACTACAAAAAGACACCCTTGTAACTAATTTTAAAAAAAAATGTAATTGATAGGTTTTATTATAGTTATAAGATATTCATAATGGATTTATAATGAAATTCTATTAAAATAAAGCTCGATCAACAATTAGACACAAAATATTTATTAATAGATCTGTTACGAACAATATTCGCTATAAAATTATATATGTTACATATGAATTTCATTAAATGTGTAATGAATTGTTCTGTTACTGAAAATAGTGTTTTTTTGTAATGATTTATTGCGTTACAAATATGCGTGTCTACTACATACACACACACACATATATATATATATATATTATTAACAAAAATTAGGTGATAGCATACCAAAAAGAATAATTTAATTTTAATGATGGTCTGCACCACCTATAGCTTATTATTTATTTATTTTTTTGCACCTTTTGTTTGCGTTTGGTTCATTGGTGAATTAAAGATGTAATTAATTAAGATTAATATATAAATATAGCCTCCTTTTCTTGCACTTTCTGCGGGGACATGCAATGTATCTTGTGTTAATGATTGCAAAATTGAAGAATTCAATTAAAACCCCCCATATTTGTGGACAAGTGTACCCTATAAATTGTTATAATTATAAGTAGCTTCAATTTCATGATTCCATTATAGCTTAATACGAGGAAATTAAGACAATACAGGCCTATGTTGAAATGACAGCTCTTCACATGTTTCCATGATTTAAATTCCCACAAGATTTGTTTGATTAATTTAAATGTTTTGTCATCAAACCACCATAAGTCTTTGTCTAGGAGATACACATCAATGCCCTATATAACCAACGGTTGTTAATTCACATGTATACATCTATTTCAAACAGAATTTTATTTCTTATTTTAATATATGAATATATGTTCAGTGTAAAAATTTTCAATTAAATATATAATGAAGAAAGTAATTTATACAAATGATACGAATATAAAATATGATATAGGAGATGAAATACCATTTCACAATAAAAGATTTTATCCATTGTTAATTCCAATAGTTAGAGGCTTGGATCACTTGAGTAAGATCTCATAATCAAATTTTGTCTATGTCAAAAAAAATAATTGTTGGGAGAATAACTATTTGTACAGATTCCAACGACGCTTGCCCAGATTTAGTTGGGTTCCATCTCTACAAGAATATATCCATTTCAGTTGACAATCAAATCATTATAAATTTAGTTCATGTGACATATTTTGTCTATAACTAATACATTAGTAAATATCTTGTTACAGATTGCTTTTTTGATTTTATTTTATTTACATTGAATTCTGTCACTAATTCATTACAAATAACTTAAATCTGTAATAAAATCTCTTGGCCACAAATTTCTCATTGATGAAGATAGTGTTTTCTTACAGTGCATTGGGATGTTAAATATTGTAGTCCATGATTGAAACAACGGGAAAAAAAAAAAACTCCTTAAATATGCCCTCTTTGAAAAAAATGAAAACTAATATATAAATTAAATTTATATCAAAATGGTCGATGAGTACTTATATTAAATCTAAAGAATTCTTCTAAAAAATTTAGTATCCATTGCAAAATTTGTATAATTATTTAACGTTACTAGCACAAGTATTGCATGTAGTGAATTTACAGTACTGTATTTGTAATGACAATTTAGTGGGAAAAATATCCTAATTGGGTAATTTATAAGTATTCTCAACTGGAAACAATTCACGGCCTATTCAATTTGTAAAATTATTTATTGAAGTAGAGGAAAAATTAATTTCAATTATTAGTATATGTTGTGAGTGATATGTTTGACATTGTCACTCACAAATTAAAAAAAAAAATAGTTATAATATATGAACTGATAGTGCAAAAACTATCAATAATGATATATATTTAGTAGAAAAGATTTATTCATAACGATAACAACTTTTATCGGTTTAATATAGACATATATACTAGTGATACATTTCTAAAGGCAACCATAGTTTTATTAGTGTCACATTAATGTTTTTCTTTTTTTGGTTGGACAGACATTGCTCTCGCAATTTCGAGGAATGGAACATTAAATGTTACTCCTCCTCCCAACAAGTGCACTTCCCGGGATTTGGACTTAGTGTCACATTAAATTGTAATTAAGTTGATATTATAAATACACTGTCAATTTGTTAATAGTAACAATTGAACTTATTATTTAGTTCTTATCATGATAAAATTATGTTATAATAAAAAAGAAAAATTATTATGTTTTGACATAAATAAAAATTATTGCCACTTTATATATGCCAATGACAATTTTGAATATTAATTATTACTCAAATTCTCTTCTCATAGTGACTCAACATTGCCATCAATAAAATAGTTGAGGTGTCTCGAAACTATAAAAAGTGAGGGCAATTTTTTAATCAGCATTGCAATTAACCAATTAAATTGGCATAAAACATGTAGTCAAATAACTGAACAAATGATCATACAACAATGTGATATCACTAGACTACTAGAGCAATAAGCATGTGATAATAAAAAGTTTACATCCTATATCGAGAGAGAGAGAGAGAGAGAGAGAGAGTGGTAGTACTGATACTGACGAATGAGAATAATGCTAAATACTATGCAACAATTAAAACAATGAAATTTCTGAGGACATGATCAGAAATTCAGAATGGATATTTAATATAGTATTTATGAATAAACCTGATCAGATCACAAGTATATTTGCACATGATGATGAATTCATAAAATTTCGAGCACTTTTAAAAAGTAATAAACCTAAAACAAACAAAAAAAAAATTCATTCATTCTCATCAGAAAATCATAACTTTTCCGGGCCCTGTGCTGGAAATAAGCTCGATCAAAAATTTCAAATGCAATTATTCAATATTCTTTTTGAACTATTTGCTCATAATCCGATTTCAGGGTATATTTAATGAGTTTGGAGGCAATTTTTACGCCCAATGTTGTTGAAATAAATGTAACCAATTGTCAAAATAAGATAAAATTTGGTCGCCATAAGTGAAAAATAAATTTAAATAATTAGGCACATTAATTTGAAATAAAAACATAATTGTTTTCTGAAAATAAAATACAAGTTTAAGAAATTGTAAAGTTATTTCCAATAATCATGATTGGGATTTTTCAAAAGACAGTTTCCGTTGGACTTTTATCGAGAAAAAAAAGGGTATAATTGGTTGCAAGAAATTTTCCGGTGGAGGGTTTCATCGGAAAAAAAGGGTATAACTGTCACAAACATCAAGAGGTGTAATGCTAATTAACTTTTGTGAAAATTACATTTTTCATTGTTACATCAAACTTCAAAACGTGACTGTAGTTTACCCTACTAACTAGCTTCTTCTAAAGGGAAAATTCTTGTCCAGACCCAGCTTGGCTGCACCCAACCAATCATATAGCAAGTGTTAATACACTTGTCATGTGATTGGTTACTCTCCCTAAACTGTACACCAATCACATGGCAAGTGTAAAACACTCAACACCTAATTAGTCATAGTGTGGGCGAATCCGGTGCGGGTAAGAATTTCCCCTTCTAAAGAATGAAATTGATGCTAATTATTACTTTGAAAACCATAAACAAAGTCAATCTTCGGGCATCCAAATGAGCAGAACTCCTAATTACTCTATATATGAATATATATATATATATATATATATATATATATAAATTTGATCAAAAAAGTACATGCGTTGAACGTGAAAATGAATTCATGAATTCCCTCTACCAGAAACGGAACCAGTGAAAATGAATTCATGAATATCACTTCCCTCTACCAGAAACTGAACCAAAACAAACATCAATCCCTGTCAATATCAGAACTAATAACAACTTTCCAGGCCCTGATTTCCCCATCCAGGCTCCCACTAAAAACTGTCAAACTATCCTCCAAATCTCCTCCAGGAACAACCACCAGGGCCTTGACAGGCTTACAATGCCCCTTCAAAACTCCCAAACAAACCCCCAAACCCTTCCCATATCTCCAAATCCTCAGAGTCCCGTCCGACGAGCCGCTGATTATCACACCGTTTACACACACTAAACTCATAATCGCGCCCCTGTGCCCCCTCAGGGAGCACGAAACAAACATGTCGCGATCGACATCCTCCCTCTCCCAGACATGAATAACCCCGTCGCCACCACCGGAACACAGCCACCCGTCCCGTGTCAGTGCCAGGGCATTGACACTGGACTCGTGTTGTTTCCTCAAGGTTGATGGCGATAACATGATCTGCTTCTGTTTCGCGTCGCGCGACGACAATGATGGTCTCCAGACCTTGATGTCCCCGTCTGCGGAGCCCGTGTAGACCGTCCCGTCCAAGGGACTGACGGCGACAGCATTGACGGCGTCGGAGTGGGCCCTGATCGACTCGATGCAGCGCATTTCGCCCGAGGTTGATGCTCTCCATATCTTGAGGCACTTGTCCCACGAAACAGAGTACATCATCCCGGCACGCTCGTCCACCGCCAGCCCCGAGACCGTGTCTGCGTGCTCGATCCAGAGCTTCTGCTTGTGCCGCCGCACCTGCACGTAGTTCTTCGCCAACATCGACTTGAAAAACCTATCCTTCAGCATCGGGAGCGTCGAGACGAGCTGGTGGTGGTGGTGCTCCAGTTTTTCTTCATAATTATTCGATTTCTTCGTGGTGTTCGCCCGGCGCCAGGCCCGAATCTTGCAGTCCTGATGGGCCGTGAAGATTTTCTTTCCACTGAATGCGATGGATTTAACCAGGCCCCAGCCCGAACCGAACGTGTCGACGAGCTCGAACGTTGTTAAATCGAACACATTATGTCCTTGATCGATGCTGCGTAGAGGTTGTTGTTTTGCACGGCGAGACAGCTGATCTGTAGGGTGGTTGTTTTGATCACAGCAATGCATAAATGGGATAGAGACGGCTTTGAGACTGAACAAGCAGTGGATTTGAGACTGTTGAAGCTCGAATCCTCACACAGTGTGGGTGTGCTGTGTGTTTCTTGGCTTGAAGTTGTGGCAGTGGATGATGATAGAGATGGAGATTCTGAGAAGATGGGGATTTGATTATAATTATTATTATTGTTATAGCCATTTTTGTGGAGCCATGTTTGGATTTGATTATCCTCCATTGATGATGCTATGGAAGAAGGAAGGAAAACACACATTCACACACACAGTGAGGGTGTAAATTGTAATTGAGGGGAAAATTTGAATGTGTTGCATATGGAGATTTGGAGATTAAGTGGGAGATGGGGTGTTAATATAGGACTTAGGGAATGGAGAATTGACATTTGGACTTAATTGAAAATTTTGGTTTTATTTGGTCCTTTCTTTAGTCTTTGTTGCGGGCCAATTGTAGTGCAATGTTTGATTGGGTGCCTAACATTTGTCAATGTGGGACATTTTTTTAGTGTTAATATACTTAATTAAGGCTAATTAAAATAATATAGATTGCAATATGCTGCTTCTAATTAAATATTATTTGTTGGACATTCTATTTTTGAAAAAATGTTTGAAGCTGATTTGGTGGTTTGTTCAATCTCACTTTCTTGATTCAACCTCTCTTTTTTGACAATCTCAGGAAAAGAATATATATATATATATATATAAAGAAAACTTTTTATTTCGAATTAAGTTTGAGCACCTAAGAGGGTGTTTAGCTAATCTTATCTTAAAGAGTTTATAAGCTCGTAAAATTTATAAAATATTTTTAGAGCTTATAAGCTCTTATATTTTATTTCAACAATAAATTGTCAAAGTGTTTGGATAAAATAAGATCTTGAAGCTCATAAGATATTTTTTGAGTTTATAAGTTATCATTTTGTTAGTAAAAATGAGAGCTTATAAATTATTTTAAATGTAATGATGACAAAAAAAATAATTATGTAAAATTAATTTCATATAAATAAATATTTTTTGAAATAGTAGAAATGTTATATTGAAAGTATAAAGATATCGATGCTATTTTATATTTTCGTGCTAAAAATAATGTAAAAAGTTGGAGAGAGCCTATTTTATCTTTTTTGGCCTTATAAGCTTATAACAACTTATTTTTTTGAGCTTATAAACCCCTTTGTTTAAAAAATTACCAAACAAATTTTAATAGCTTATAAGTTTTCAAACATACTATAAGATATTTTAAGGAGTTATAAGTTTAGCCACATACTCTCTAAGTTAATTATACTTGACATATGATTGATCATTCATATTAAAACACACACCCTATATATTGAGACACCATAAAATATTATTAAACCATATATCATCACACTTTTAATTTGAGTCACCAGCCAACAGTGTCGCTTAATTAAGTGTCACAAATGCTTTCTTTTGATATTTCATAATTTTCATAAAAATATATTTTAATAAAAAATTTAGTATAATATATATATTGAGACACCTCTCCTGAAATATCACAATTAGTCATAGCCAAGCCAATTTTTTTAAGGGTGTCATGCAATTAAATATCACAATGATATCTTTTAATAATTCATAATATCATAAAAATACAATTTGATCAAAAATTTGATATAGTTTTTTTATGAAGTGCTACAATTAGTTAATAGAAATACTTTTTAAAGGTATAATATATTAAATTATATTTGTTTATATATATATATATATATATATTAAGTATCACAAGAATATCCATACATAAAAAGTAACTTATACATAAATCGCCCAAAATATATGCCATATCAAATAAATAAACATACTATATTGATCAAAGCCAATTAATTACTATTGTGGCCGTTCAAGTTAGACTTTCTTTGAGTTAGGGTTAAGGTATATATGCGAACCTTCATTGCTACTCCATATAAAACATATGCATAATTATATGGCAAACATTCTTATCACGTGGATTCAGAAAATTTTATTGGGCAAAGGTCCACCAATGAGGTCTACTTTTTAATTTTTACGGATTTGCCCCAAAAAGTACTTTGTTTTTTCATATTTTGTATTTTAGTACAAAATGTTGTTAAAAACCTTCCTTTTGATATGCAAAATTAGATTAATATGAATTATTTAGTATCATAAACTTGCTCCCAACCACTCACACACATATGAAATTAAAATTGCTAATTCTAGATCATTGTGTGATTATATTATACTTGTATGAAAATATAACAAACGTACTGTAAGGCTGATCGATTATTTTTTTTAATGAACAAATAACATGGTAAATGTAATTTATTCATAGAATGAAATATAAATATTCACAACATTTTTCTTTATTCGGATTATTTTTTGACCTTGACCAAGAAGCAATAGCATGCCTTCCATTAGTTAATTTTCTTTATTAAAATGTGGGACACAAACAAAGGAGTATATAGTCTATAATTCTTTTTTCTTTTTTTTTTTTTGAATAAATAAATTAAATAACATGATTAGAGTATATTTAATTACTTGGGTCGATGTATGTGTGGTGTGGAATTTAAGAATATTCTAATTTCTCTATCGTATAATGACGATGAGGTATCTATCATTTCTATTCTATTATTTAATGTCTTTGTTTCTTTTTGGGTTGTCAACATGATAGATTTTAATCCGTCAAAATATCCAATGAATTAGAGATTTGATTATAAATGTTTTTTCGTTTAAAATAAATAAATTGGATATAGAATCTAGCAATTTGATTTACTAAAAGTCTAAATCCTTTTTAATATCACTTTCATTACATTGATAATTATATATATATATATATATATAACATTAATATAGAATTTCAAACAGAATGCAATATACGTGGTTATATTACTAATAATGCGCTATTATTTCTTTTACTGAGTTATTATTTGAATCTAAACCATTTTTTTAGTCACTTTTTTTTTTATAAAAAAAGAGGTACAATACATTTCGAAGAATTATATCAATTAGGTGTGATCGAAGTGATTATGGGTTCGATTCCCACATATATAGGTTTTATTATATTGTGTAGCAGTGTTTGTTTTCATATATTATTTAGTTGTCATTTGAATCGATAATTGATTATGAAATGTAATAATTGTCCTTGATTTGGATCACTAAAGTTAATGGTATGCAATAATTATACTTAATTAATTTGGATCATTAATCATCACGGGTCTCCTTCTTGCCATGAGGTCAAGGAATCCTTGACAGATCCGAACCATTGACCACCCTAATTTTTGTTCTTTCCTTAAATTTAAAATAGAACTTGGTTGCTAAATCTAATAAAAGAGACTAACACCAATTGTCAGCTGGTCCAATGAGATAAAATGCTAGATCCCTTAAATAATGTACTGAATTTAAATTTTGTTGTTGTGAATTGAGCAATTGGATTGGGAGGATGGTCACCTCCATAAAGAATTTCTATAATACCCAATCCAAATTAGTCAATCAATTAATCGAAATTGGATTGCTAATACCCAAACAAAAAAAAAAAAAAAAAACGAGAAACGAGACTAGCAATTTCCGCGGGTGACCACAATGATGACCCATTCCTAGCCTGTGGGCCCAATCTTATTTACACTTTCAT
This sequence comes from Petrea volubilis, assembly GCA_026212405.1. Taxonomy (NCBI): domain Eukaryota; kingdom Viridiplantae; phylum Streptophyta; class Magnoliopsida; order Lamiales; family Verbenaceae; genus Petrea; species Petrea volubilis. Next base: position 27,605,424 of record CM047871.1, read on the forward strand.
GTTTCCGATGGATCATAACTTGAAAAATTGTAGCCCAATTAAAATATTTAGTTTGCATCCTATTCTTTTTTGGTCCCTCAAATTTCATTAATGATCCTTATCAAGAAAGACCTATTTCAATCATGCCTCAAATAAATAGTTGTTCGGTGTAGTAAATAGTAACATTATCATAAAATGACAAAATAATGAGACTTAATTAAAAATAAAAAATAAATAAAAATTTTATTGATTGTTTTTTCTATCGATCACATCCAAATAACGACACTGAAAATAATGGAAAATTTATAATGCATGTATTACTAATTAGTTGAAAATGATCAATTAAGGCCTCGCAAATAATTAATTTAAGGATCCACTTGGATTTATTTTAAAAGATAAATATTTGTCGAGTTCTACTTTCTATAGTAATCTTTAAAAAAAAAATCAAGATATTTTATTGTTGGATAGCGTATTTTGAAAAATGTATTAAAATGTATTTTTATTGAAAGTTACCCGTGATAGTTCGAAAAAAAAATCACTTTCAGCCTTTTTATCTTGCTTTTATTTTTCTAAAAAAGAACTTAGCTAGGCAATAATCTTTTCTATTTATTTAGAAAAAAACGTACTTCTCTCGTAAGGAAAAAAAAAAAAATCCACCCAAACAAATCTAGACTAATTACTCGTGGATTTAAATTAATTAGTCATTTTATTTTTAATAATTTTATTTAATTATTTTTTTTCCAAAAAAAATTGAATTAACAAGATCCGAGGTATGAACATCCGAATCTGCCTTTAATTGCTTCACTTAAATTAAATATACATAATCTTCTTGGTTATAGTGAGATTTTACTTCATCGAAGCAGTGTCTTCAATATTTCCAACACATTCCCCATTTCCCAATTATAGAATAACTATCGTGACAATGGAAGAGATTAATTAATTAATTAATTAATTATGTAGTTGGTGTTGGTTTTAAGTTGATTTAAATTTTAAATTCCTGTCCATTTTGAAACAATATACCTCTAAATAATATTTTATATTACGTTTGCTATTCTAAACTACAAAATATAACAAATTCAACCCTCAATTATAAATATTAGGAACTGATTTGTTATATCTTACCATTATGAGGGACTAATCTGTTATACTTTTATCATTACGAGGGATTTAAAAGAACAAATGTGATATAATGTATAATTCAAGAATGCGAAATATATATAATTAGCCCTAAGCTTCAATAGAAATAAACTTAGTTTTGCACTCGATTAATATATTAAATGTAAATATCATAAATTTGACTCATCGAGCAACTTATCAATTTGACCTATGTATTTAAACAAAAAACAATAAACAAAATTCTCCAACGCAAGCATAGTGAACTTTTGAACGTCGAGAGAATTTTTCATACCGTATACGCGCACGCGCACACATACATATATATATATATATATATGTATATATATATACACCTCGAGAAATATATACATATCTAGAATTAAACTCCAATACATAATTGGGTAAAAATTATGTTCGAATTTTTCATTACATAACAGCTAAATCCAAGTTCCATATTAACGAGCCTAGCTAGACCACAAACTATTAGCTATATAACTAGCTAACATGAAATTATTTATTTGTTCATGACTTTAATTATCATAAACTAATGGACTTTTCTTAATTAAATAAAAGTGAAATTAGATGCAACACAAAAGAATAAGTGGCCACTTAAAATATTTAGGACAACTTTTGTGGGGATCGAAATTTTTTTTAAGCGATTCAATGCTCCAAGATTTATTGAGAATTGAATTAAATATATATACATATATATATATATATATATAAATTAATAAGGATTATATTGTGGAACAATTAAAATGGTGGACACAAGAACAAATATTCTAAGATGGCCACCATGTGAAGCTACATTGATTTGCAAATCCCCACAAAAACCAGCTCACAAGTCTTGAATTTTGTGTTAATATATGATTTTTTTTAAATCTTATATAGTTTGAGTATGAATTTGTGATTTTTTTTTCCTTCAAAATTTTAGATAGATCGAGTAAGAAAATTATGAACTGAAATATGATCATAAATCGGCATTATGTTTCTCTCTCTCTCTCTCTCTCTATATATATATATATATATATTCAAAATAATATTAAGACTTTGTGATAATAATTGCTACTAATATTACTATAGCTACAACCACTACAACTAATGATAAAATTATAGTATAATTAAACCGCAATACAAAGACACGTTTGCTATTTTGGATATGATTGGATATGATTCATTAACTATGGATTATTAATGAATAAATTGTATCAAATCCTTAGTAATTTTTTATTTGTTAACTTATTTGTTCATTTTAGATATCCTATACTTTTACTAGTTTATTGTTTAATTGTATAAATTTACTATGCTGGACTAAATGTAAAAATACTTTATTGTCCTCTCATTTTTAAGAGTTTCCCGTATTCATTCTAAAAATTTATAGTACTATTTAAATTATGAACTTACTTAGCCATTGTTTCACTTGTAAAATTATCATCCACCTCTTCATATGATTTATTTGATTAATTTGATTTTAGTTAGTAAAATTATTCTTATAAGTCATAACATTGTAAACATTCACTTTTGATAATTAACAATATATTTCAACTTTGTGTTATCTAAAATTTGTATTTATTAAGACAAATATTTAAATATTGAATATTATTTTTTTACCGTTTATAAAAGATGCCATTATTTATTTAAAAAATAGTAAAATTTTCTTTCCAAATTTATTAAAGGAAAAAATAAAAGAATGAAAAACATATCACATCCTTTTAGGTGTGATTTGTAATTAATTAAATCTGTCAAATAGATCTCGGGCTCTTGTATAATCACGTGCTTAAAATTTTACAAGTAAATGACAAATTATATGGATAAATGTATTTATCTAATTCAATCAAGAATAGCAAACATACCCTTAATAATAAGACATTCATTTCATAATATTAGTCATTTAGTATTATTTCATACAGATTAAGGAGAACATCAAACTCTACTTCACATAATTAATTCCTACTTAATGTCTAAAGATATGTCTTGAAAATATAAATTGTATAATAATTATGAGAATATATGAGCGCTACATGATGGCAAATTGCAGAAAAATATATTAAATACTATTTTCTTATTTTCATAACAAATATTTTGAAATAGAAATAAGATCATAAAAGAATTAATAATATACAAGGAAGGTAATAAATTAAAACATTAATTGCTTTATTTTTTCTAGAACGAGAGAAATACAAAATGAGAGAGAGAGAGAGAGAGAGAATTAGACATGTGCCTTCTTCCAATGAACAGTGCAAGTATCAAAAGCTGGTCACGTTATCATACTCTCTACTCCTCTCTGAGTCCCTGTCTTCTTCTCTACAATTCTCTCTCCTCTCTCTCTCTCTCTCACTCACACACACACACGCACGCACGCACGCACTTACACACACAAGTACATATCTGCAACAAATACACACAGCTGCAGTAGTGTTTATTACCTACAGAGGGAAGAAAAGGAAAAGAGTAGAGAGAGATGGGTGGTGTGAAGTCATCAATGGCGGCAAAGCTTGCGTTTTTCCCGCCAAACCCACCGAGCTACAAGCTGATTAAGGAGGCCGCCACCGGTTTGCTGCTTCTGCATCCATTCCCACACCGTGAAAACGTCGACGTTTTGAAGCTTCCGACGCGGCGGGGCACCGAAATCGTGGCGGTTTATGTGCGGCATCCCATGGCGACCTCGACCTTGTTGTACTCGCATGGCAACGCCGCGGATATTGGGCAGATGTACGAGCTGTTTATCGAGCTCAGCATTAATCTCAGAGTTAATCTCTTGGGGTAATTCTCATTTTCTGTTCTCTTTATATGAATAGATTGTTTGAATTTATATGTTTTTTTTTTTCTTTTGGGCGTGTGGGAGGGGGACTCTCTCTCTCTGTGCATATATGTGTGTGTGTGTGTGTGAGAGAGAGAGAGAGAGAGAGAGAGTTCATGGGTTGTTTTTTCTCACTCGTATAGCTTGGAGCTGCCATATTTTAATAGTTTTACATTCTTTTATTTGTTTGGACATGATTGATACTGTGTACATGCCATATTGTACTGTGGGAAGTGATAATTTTGAATAAATGGGAGTTTGTAACTATTGAAAAGGACGCATTTTTATACATGCCCATATGTATGTATGAGTTGTTCGCTTTGTTGGATCAGAGGTGGTGTTTGTTTTCTTTGTGCCCTTTGGAGTAACACGTTAACATACATTATTCTTAGAGATGCTATATATATATATATATTAACACGCACAGACACACAGTTCTTTATTGGGTGGGTGAGGTCCGTGAGGATAGGAAGTTAGTTTGACTGTGGAAAGGTGGTTGAAAAAGAAGAAAAAGAAAGAAAAGAAAAGAAAAGAAAAGAAAATTCTTTGGAAGTTTGGGAAATGATACAAACTTGGTTATTGCAATTGGGGAGTTATGAACTATGAATTGAAATTTGGAAATTTTTTTGCTGATTGCTGCTTCAGTCGTCTTCAAAATTTCGTTTGATGAATCACTTTGATGCATTGTCCTGAATAAATAAAACTTCTCGTGGATGGTCAATGAATGCTGTTATATTTATATGGGGGTGGGTGCGAATGACCATGAGTGAATCATAATTGATATCCAACATAAAATATTTATCAAATTGGTATGACATAGAGAATCATTGACTTGTTAAAGAACAGAATTTTCCTTTTTTCGATTCAAGTTGAATATATATAAAGGAATTCTGCTGGTCATAGGGGACCGGGGGGTGGGCGGGGTGGGGAGGGTTGGCTGCTTTTTAATAAGTTACTTAAGAGGTATGTGTAATTTTGAAACCAACCGGGGATATCTGTGTAATTGTACATAGTTAAAAGGGAGGGCTCTGTGAGTAACGCGGCTCTCTCTCTCTCTCTGGGGCGTGGCGGGGTGTTTGGGGAGGGAAATGTATTAATAAACACAGAATAGTCCTGTTTACATAGTGGATGAAGCTTTATGCATGTCATAACTCATAATCCAATTTAAATTGCTCTAATTATTTTTGTTACTATCCTTCATTGCCACTCTCTTGCTAAAGAAATTCATACTCAAAAGTGTCTTGTGCTCATTCTGCGTGCAGGTATGACTACTCTGGTTATGGCCAATCATCTGGAAAGGTTAGCCAAAGTGACTTATCCTGAAAAGTCTCTTTTTTTCTACTAAGTGAATGAACATATAAGACAGTCCGGATCTTTTGTAACATTTTCGTATAATATCTTATGTTACACTTACCAATACACGTCACATTGTAGATGAGCAGTTAAGATAGGAAAATAGTTCTGCAGTTTTTTTCTTTTTCCTTATGATAATTTTTGTCTTTCTTAATCTCAACCGCTGGCGTGTATTAGTGAGAGTAACAGAATGTGTTACACGAAAAGTGTTACTGAAGATCTGAAGTGTGCATAAGAGCTTCTACCAAGTTAGTATATTTGCTTTAATGCAGCCAAGCGAGCATAATACATATGCGGACATTGAAGCTGCATACAAATGTCTTGAAGAGAATTATGGGGCTAAGCAAGAAGACATTATCTTATATGGCCAATCGGTTGGTAGTGGCCCCACTGCAGATCTTGCAGCTCGTTTGCCTCGACTAAGGGCTGTAGTTTTGCACAGTCCTATTCTGTCTGGCTTGAGAGTCATGTATCCAGTGAAGCGTACATATTGGTTTGACATCTATAAGGTAAAACACTTGATAATTGAATTCTAAAACTCTGTTTAATTATATACCTTTGATATTGCTCTGAACATAACTTTATGTTCATGTCATGCAGAACATTGACAAAATCCCCTTCGTGAAGTGCCCTGTTCTGATTATTCATGTAAGTTCGCACCACCCCCCCACCCCACCCTCCCCCCCACACACACCTTCTATGTATATATAGTTAATTTAAAATAATCCCTCGAGGTTAGGTTCGTTTTTACAAGACCCTCCATGATATAAAAAATTACAAATACCCCCTAATGTTTGGTTCAATGTTACAAATACTCCTCTTACTACAGTGGGGTTTGTAGTAGATAGCCAAATATAGGAGGTAATTGTAATTTTTCATGCCACAGGAAGTTTTGTGCAAACAGGGCAAACTTCAGTGTTTTTTTTTGGGTAATTAACCTTATATATGTGTATTTAACAGTTGCATAGAACAATCTCCTATATTATGCATGCGTCGTCCCTGTATGTATTTTTGGTTCATGGAAATATTTGTACATCTCATTGAAAAAAATGTATCTATAGACGGCATGTGTCATGGGCTTTATTGGAAGTTGGAACAGTTTTACCGCATGCAACTAGTTAATTTGTAAATTTGCATATTAAGTGACCATGTCTGTCATAATAGGCACACTGCATTGGTATTGGTGAACTAACAATTACAATTTTAGAAGTTACGTTCAAACAAACTGTCACTTATATTTTGAAAAATTTGATGACGATAATTGCTACATGCTGTGGCGTTATTCAGGGCACTGTGGATGATGTTGTTGACTGGTCTCACGGTAAACTGCTCTTTGAACTATGCCAAGAGAAATACGAACCGTTATGGATCAAGGGGGGAAACCACTGTGACTTAGAACAATATCCTGAGTATATTAAGCACCTTAAGAAATTTGTCTCTACAGTCGAAAAACGACAAATCTCAAAGAGAAGCATAGACCTCCCAGAACATTCCGGAAGCAGTGCCGACTGTATTGTAGCTCCAAGGAACAGCATCGACAGGAGAGATAAACTAAAGACTTACAAATACAAATTTATTAATGATGACAAGTTTTCCAAGATGAGAGTATCTCTTGATCAAATGGAAAGATCTAGAAGAAGTGTAGAATTTCACGAGAAGCCCCGAATGAGTGTTGACATTCAACTAGAGAAAGCAAGGATGAGTGTGGACTGGCTGGACAGGCTACCAGCTTCATGAATCTGTGTGTATGTGTGTGTGTATGTTTGTGTTGTGAGAAAAGAAATGGGGTGGGGGTATAGCATGATAAAAGTCATTGCTCTCTGAGAATTGCTGCTTATTTTCTCATTGTTGAAAGACATGCCTGTATAAAAAGCCATGCTATTTTGTATACAAAAACATTGTTTGTATGTCAGAGTTGCATTTATTTACTTTCACTTGTTCGAAAACCAGTAAAGTGATCTCGAGGACTCAAAGCAACCCTGTGGCAAGTGAAATTGCGATTGCCATGTAATGTGCCAGTCGTCTTGGAGTGCCAACTAATCTCATGGCTTGTTTAGATGATATGTTGTATCTGTGGCATATGTTCTGAGTTTTAGAGTTCTTTTGTGAATTTTAGCAGTAAGGAATTGTGCTTTTGTACTATGCTAACTCTGTTTTAAGCATGTGAAGCATAATTGGCCCTAAAGAAACACACACACACACACACACTCCGTTATTACCATTTTTTAATGTCTATTCTAGTACTGTCAGATATCTCTTCTTTTTGGTACTATCTGATACCACAACAGGTACTGAGGGAATCCTTGTGTCCTCTGCAGCATTTCCCTGTAATGTCTCCACTCAAAAGAAGATCACTGAGAGAATCAAGTACTTTAATCTCTTACAACACTGTTTTTTGTCTATACAAGGCTTTTTCACACACAGGCTTTTAGCACCAAAACATTGAAAGTGATATCTGTCATTTGTTTTCTCTTCTTCTTTGCCAGCACTCTTTTATCATATTATTTCAAGAGAGTATTGGAAAAGTTGGTCCCAAGAGTTGCATGAAAAAGATTAAGTTAGTAGTTTTGAGTTTGGTATCTGAAATCATATCATTTGAATAACATACATCTTTCTTATTCTTGTTTACACAGTTTGCCAATTTTTCTTATTATTTTTTCTTTTTTTTAAAGGTAATCATAAAGAATGGAGTCTCCAAATCAGCCACAGGTGCTTGTGTTACCTCCTCCACCTGAAATTGCCCCTAATGTTTTTCCCATCGAAATACAACCGCCGAAGGAACAATCTCCTATTTTGGACACAGCAAGCCCAAAAGTTGCCTCGACGATCACTCCTCGCCCGGGTTCTATAGGGAAAAGAGTATCCCTATTGACTAACCACCTCGAAGTTTCAGTTGCAAGTACTATTGGTGATTTCTATTACTATGATGTGAGTCCTTATGTAGCAAATTTTCTCTTTTGTTTTGAGTATGTTTGCACTAGAAAAATGACTGTTTTCTTGGTGCAGGTATCTATCTTTTACGAAGATGGCTCTGAAATTACTCAAAAAAGTACTAAGCGGGCTGTGATTGAAAAACTATGTGATGTATACAAGTCAGAGTTAGCTGGGAAAGCACTTATTTTGATGGAGTTAGAAGCTTATTCACAAATGGGCCACGGTCACAGAACAACCTGGAATTTAGAGTTTTGCTAAATTCAGTCTCAGCAAAAGGGTAAAATAAAATCTTTAGCTTTTTATGTTCTAAACTTTGCTGTATGTATACGTATACATATATAGATAGATAGACAGATAGATATTTGATATATAAATAATTCAGTTGTGGCAGCCTCAGCCCAAGTGGGAATGGTCAGAAGAGACAGAGGCTTGCGTCCCATTCGAAAATATTTAAAGTGCAGTTGAGATTTGTCTCTCGAATATCAATCAAGTCCTTTAATGGGTCGAAATGTGGAGTGGACCCAAGATGCTTGAGAGTCCTGGATATGATTCTGCAGCAACAAGCATTAAAACAGTATGTATGAAATTAATATGATGATTTGAAAATCATTGGCTCTGGCATTGAAAAAACAGTATATTTACCTGTCCAGGGGATGCCTTGTTGTCCACCAATCGTTCTTTCTCAACGAGCCAAGAAAATTCACAGACTTAGGTGGTGGTATACTTGGATGCAGAGGGTCCTTCTCAAGCTTTAGAGTTCTTCAAGGTGGCTTGTATTTGAACCAGGGTAATTAACTTCTTTTCCTCCTAGGAGAAATAATGACAAAACCCACTTCCTTTTCTCTTAGTCCGTCTACCTCTTCATTTGAGACAAGGAATTTTGTGTTTCGTGTTTCATCAACTTTTGCACAGATGTATCTACAACAGTAATCATACAGCCAGGTCCGGTGGTCGATTTTCTTATCAGCTACCAAAATGTGAAAAGTCCCTTCAAAATTGACTGGACTAAGGTAAGAAAAAAGGGGGAGAAAAAGGGACTTTCTTTCTAAGCTGAACTACTTCTTGGAGCCCTTTTTTTTTTTTTTTTCCTCTCCCCTTCGTAAATTGTATTTATTTACTCTCTGATTGATTTTTTTAGGCTAGCCAAACATTGAAAAATTTGAGGATCAGGGTGAAACACTTACGTCGTGAATTCAAAATCTTTGGATTGAGTAGAAGTTCTTGCAAAGAACAGAAGTGAGTCTATACTCCATGCCGTTTAACATCTACATTGAATTCAAATTCATCAACATATTCATTTTTTTTTTCCATCAATGTTTGGTAGATTTTCTCTTAGACTGGGAAAAGCAAGTGATGGGAGTGGTGGCAACAGAAGTATTGAGACAACAGTTTATGAATATTTTGTCACCACACGTGGCATTGAATTGAGTTTTAGTGCAAACTTACCTTGCATCAATGCCGGGAGCCATTGTTGTCCGATTTTGTTTCCAATTGAGGTGATATAATTTGTTTTACCTCTGTTATTGTAAGCTACTAAAGTTTTACAACAACAGAGAAGCTGATCTTTATCTCTTGTTGTTGTGATCTATGCAGCTTTGTTATCTGGTTCCTTTACAGCGCTATATGAACGGATTAAATGTTTATCAGAGATCTGCAATGATAAGAAAATCCATACAAAAACCAGAGGAATTGATTAAGTTCTTGACTGATGTAAATACATGCACTTGTCAAATTGGAACATTTAAATTTTTTCCCATAAAATATATATAGATTTACTCGAAATACGGCGCTTTTTTAATAGGATGTAAGAAGAGTTAAGCATGAGGTGGGACCATTATTGCAATCTTGTGGCATTTCAATTAACAGTTTTGTTCAAGTTGAAGGTCGCATTCTTTCTGCCCCTCGGGTATTGTACTATGCTCCTTTTTTTTGTGTGTGTGTGTGTGTGTGCTATTTGCTTTCTGCATTTCTATTGAATTTGTAATTACTTTTTGGATAATGTTTTACAGTTGAAAATGGGAAATGAAGAACATATCATTCCCAGAAATGCCTGCTGGAGCATCAAAGATAAGGTGATAGATATAATTTACTATTTTTTTCTTGAATTTGTCAATTTTTACAGATGTTAAATCTCATGCAGAGACTCCTGGAGCCAAAAGGACTCGAAAGTTGGGCTATAGTGAACTTCTCTACTTGCTGTGATGTACACAATATGTGTGCAGAGTTGGCCAAAGTTGGCTCTGCGAAAGGAATGGTGAGATTTTTCTTTAATAGGTAATAAATAAAATTGATGCTATTATACCACTTACTCCCTGAATTTACAAAATGCTCTCAGGTAATAAATCCTCCTTTACATGTTTTTCAAGAAAATCCTCACTATAGAAAGAAACCGCCGTCCGTCAGAGTCGAGATGATGTTCCAACAAGTACGATCGAAATTTCGACAAGACCCACCGAAATTCGTTCTTTGCCTTCTTTCTGATAAGAAGTTCTCTGACTTATACGGTTCGTGCATAGCTAGACTCAAACATACGAGTCAAGTAGTGTCCCCCCCCCCTCCTCCCCGCTCTCTCTCTCTCTCTCTCTCTCCGTGACTACCTAATTACATGATTCATTTTATAAGGTCCATGGAAAAGGAAGACAATTATAGAGTTCGGAATTTGTGATCAATGCCTTTCCAGCAACAAGGTTGATGAGCTCTATCTGACAAACGTTTTGTTAAAGATAAATGTGAAGCTTGGTGGGCTTAATCATACACTCTTCTCTGAATTAACACGAAGCATTCCTTTCGTTAGTAAGATCCCTACAATGATATTCGGGGTCTACGTCTCTCACACTGCCCCCGGATGAGCAGACACAGCTTCCATTGCTTCAGTATGCACTCTTAGTCATTTTTCGGTCCTAATAACCTTATGGGTTTCTTTGTAATTTCAAAACAAGAGGGACTCATTCTCTAACAGTTTAAGCTGATTCTCAATATGCACTTGGTGTTTTTAGGTAGTCGGCTCAAGAGAGTGGCCAAGAATTTCGAGTTATCGAGCATCTCTTCGTGCACTCCCACCGAAAGTTCAAACGATAGATTCGCTTTTTAAGCCAATGTCTCAACACGAGGATGCAGGCATAATAAGGTAGCATATATTTATCTTCGGCTGCTAGAGACCATGCTATTGTTTACTGTACAGACACGGCGTACAAAGTTGAAAAAAGTCTAACTTCAGATACTTCATGATTCTATTTCTGCGAAGTTACGTATAAGCCTTCTTATGATAAACATACATATTACTTTAAATTCAAGGGAGTTGCTGTGCGAGTTCTACTCAAGCTCTGGCCAGAAAAAGCCGTCTCAAATTATAATATTTAGGTCAGTGTTTGCCTTCATCCTCCTTGTTGAAACTAGTTTTAGCAGAGCATATTAAATGTAGTCTCTCTCTCTCTCTCTTATTTGTTTATTTTTAACTTAGGAATGGATTGAGCACATCTCAGTTTAAGCAAGTCTTGAATGTAGAAATGGATCTGATTCTTAAGGTCTGTTGTCTTCTGTATCTGTCTTTATTTAAGCAAACCATCAAGTAATTCATTGTGAAACATATACATGATCAAATCGTTTATCATTCTTGTTTACTAAATGCATTCTAGGCCTGTGATTTCCTTGAGAAGAATTGGCGTCCCAAATTCACTTTGATCGTCTCCCAGAGACGACACCACACGAAATTCTTTGATGCTAAGTCAGGCGGTAACGTTCTTCCAGGTAAGCGTGAATCCCCGGGAGACGGGAGAGATATTAATTCTCAAGAACTTTCGGATTGCTTATTAATTCTAACTTACATATGCAGGGACTATTGTTGACAACAAAGTTTGTGATCTTCAGTGCAATAATTTCTACGTGTCCCCTCATAATGCAAGGATTGTAAGTAGAATCTCAAATATCCCTTTCTTTTCTTGAATTCTGTACTTAATTGTTGTAGTGGATTGTTGTGGGTACTTCTTGTTAATATCATCCTCTTGACTCGAGAGAACGTAACTAGATGAGGGCTGCCCCCCCCCCCCCTCTGAAACACACACACATGCGTGCGCACACTCACACACACCAAATATTAATGATTCTTGTGGTTTCGTTTTTTAGGGGACTTCAAGGCCGACACATTACCATGTCGCGCTAGATGAAATAGGTTTCTCACCTGATGATCTGCAGGAGCTTATTCATTCTCTATCCTATGTGTAAGCGATTTAATCCGTTGCAAATTCGCAGAAACTTATCCAACTCTATACTTAAAAATATTTTTTACTCCAATGCAGGTTTCAAAGAAGCAACAGTACAATCTCCGAAGGTAATGCATGTCTTATCACAACATTTTCTAACTGAAAAAATAACTCAGATTTTCGTGTTTTAAACTCAAAATCTGCTTTGCTTGTTGCAGTAGCTCCTGTACGGTATGCACGATTAGCTGCTGCTAAGATGTCACAAGTAATCAAACATGATATATCAAAAAGTCTAGGAGGTTATCAACTGCCAATGCTGCACAAGAAAGTGTCGTCTTCAATGTTCTTCGTCTGATTTCTGTAAAATTAAAACGCAACTTTTAGTTCGCTATCTACTCTTAGAACAGGCTCGGTTCGAGTGCACTTTGTTACCGCTTTCATAGTACTAGAAACGGCGTGTTGCTCTGTAGTATGTTTTATGTATGACCTAGTGTCAAGCCCGTGAAAATTTGTCTGTGACTTACTCAAGATTCTCAGACATCCTTGTTTGTTTAAGAAAATCTATCGACGATTTACAAACATTTCAGGTTCACGATGATGCTGTTCTTTTATCAACAATACGATGATCTTTTCCTGTGTGAATTACTTAGAACGCACGACATGGTTAAGACCTTCATGATCGCGCCCCATTTTAGTGCCTCAGATTTGCGCGACGAAAAATAGAGAGGAGTTTATTTGTGTGTTTGAATATAGAAGGCAAAAACAAAGGTAGAAACTTCAATATTTTATCAAATTATACGCCATGAGCGCCTGCACGCACAGAGAGAGAGAGAGAGAGAGAGAGAGAGAGAGAGAGAGAGAGATGTCTGGATATATAAACACGATGTACAATGAGGCAATCCAGATACACCACCATGTACATACAAGGCAGATATTTGAATCTCAATACATAAATACATTCTTTAATCTTAACGAGCACACACCATACTCAAGAAGCTAAGCTACATTTTGAAAAATACAGACTTAATTCATGCATTACCAGACTCCAGTGTATGAACAAACTCAGCAAACTATACGGCTCACCTTCATGTATGAATCGTTACTTGGAGACTCAAACTTGAAGACCAAAGTTTCCCATGCTCTGTTGCTCCTCTAGTATCGAATTCGCTGATACAACGGAAGATGGGCTACAAAATTGCAAATCAATCAACTCAAGAGTCGGAATATCTCCAATGGCAGACAGGATCTCCTCCAGTCTAGCACACTTTCGAAGAGTCAGCCTCTCAAGTCTCGGTAAATGAGTATCTTCAGCATGCTGCTTCTCTAGTCCAGAGGACTCGAGCAAGAAGAATTTCAATCGACAGAACCCCCCATCAATCGGCAACCACTCCTTGCCACTCCCCATCACCGTCATATCTTCCCAAGGGATAACACTACCTCCGCTGAAGGTTAATTTTTTGAGCCTACGGGGGAAAACCTCGTAAGAAACTCCAATCTCTTTACATTAGGAATCCTTTCAAATAACTCCTTAGTGCATGTCGCAAAATTTTTTCTAACTTTTGTCTAATTTTATTAATGCGCTTAGCTTGTTTTTTAGCTTCAATTCCTCTGTTTCACATCACCACAAATTTAAAGTATTTATCACAAAACATTATTGACGAAAAAATAAATATATAAATAAATGGACTTCAAGCAATATTTCAGATAACATAGTGTTAATTTAGGTCAATTGGAGCTAAAGTTGCCATAATACATATACCAAAACTTCATCCAAAAATTCTCTTACGAAACAAGAAATATAATCCATTTTTCGATACAAACGCACGACATCTTCGGCAAACTATGTTAATAATAAATACATACTATTTTTCTTATGAGATTAAAGTAATTCATGAATCCAACAGAGGCTGGAGAGCTTGTACGACGATGCTCATTCTTGGGCGGAAATCAGCTTCATATTGCACGCACGAGGCAACAACTGCAGCCATCTGTTTTAAGCAAAATCATCATAATCATGAAGCGCAACGCATTAGTATGGGTCCATGCTACTTGGTTCATCTCAAGAAACGAGTCATCATATATCGAACCAACAAACAAGCATCCAGTTTTAAATTGATTTTACCTCTGCAACAGCCTCTGGGGGGTAATTTCCCTTCAGTCCAGGATCGACACACTGCTTTGCCTTGTCTTCCCTGAGCTTTGGCAGTGCCTATACATGTAAGTGTGTGTGTGTGTGTATGAACTTTGTCAATTCTTAACTTATGCTGTGCATATAACAATTTGGAAATAACAAGAAAAACTGCATACCCAACACACAAGATTCTGCTGTTCTCTTCGCACTGTAGGATCTAGTGGTTTCCGGCCGGTCAGGAGTTCCAGAAGTAGCACGCCGAAGCTATAAATGTCGCTCTTCCAACTTCTCTTGCCAGTCATCCAGTATCTACAATCCGAAATAAAACAATTCACGCCTCATTAAAATGCAAAAATTCAAACTACTAGTTCTGTTCATCTCTAGGAAAGACTTAGAAAAGAGCATACTCGGGAGCCTCATAACCACGAACCCCTCTAACGAGACTGGTAGATGGAGCAAAAAGGTCAGGGGCTTGACTTAACAAATCAAAATTGATTTTGATCTTAGCAACATCATAGTCATCAAAGAGTAAAACATTGCCAGAGTTGACGTCACGATGAATCTGCTCCTTCTCATGCAAGTAATCTAATCCTTCTGCAGCCCCTACTGCAATTTTAACTCTTTGGGCCCATGACAAAGCCTGACCTGGCTCTGCACCTTTGACGCCTTTTCGTCCTGGAATAACAATGAGAATAATTAGCTGCGTGGACACTTGAAATCAGAGAAGCAACAAGAAGTCACAGTTGGTGAAAGCACTGAAGATTGTATGACAAGGCACTTGTCATAAACTAAAACCAAGTAATATAGGATCTATTATCAGCGATCAAAAGTTCATTTCCGAAACAATTCCAGAACCACTAGGCATATACCCTTGATAGGTCAATGCTACTGCTACTGCATTCGAACCAACAAATTAAGGAAAAATATACAATCCTTGAGGCAAAAACAAAAGAAAAAAAAAAAAGAGGTATATGTGAAAAGGAGTAGCCTCACTACAATAAATTAAGATGAACTCACCATGAAGGATGTTATGTAGAGATCCATTCGGAGCATATTCATAAGCCATGGCTCGTAGACCACCATCCAGACAATAGCCAAGTAGCTCAACCACATTTTTGTGCTTTAGGTTGGATAACGTTATAACCTGCAAAACCATACACAAAAAAATCTTTAGCAAGTGCTACACTCCATACGGCTTTATCAACACACTTAGTGTTATGGCCCCAACCTGTGCTAGAAATTCTTGTTCTGCCAGCAAGCTAAACTCTAGCTTTTTAATTGCTGCAGCTTGTCCACTTTTCAGGACTCCACGGTATACATATTCATCCAAATCCTCACAAATAAGAAGTGCAGAACTAAAATTATCTGTGATGTCCTGTAATTCGCCAAGTGGAATGGCAGGGATAGTGGTCGGCTGCATATTAATAGTCTGTTCGTCCTTTTGCTCTGTTCCCGTGGCAGGAATTCCTGCAGGATTGCCCAAAGAAAATCTATCATAATTTTAATTACGGTATCTACAAAATGTGTAAACTTTGATCAAGATGACAACCAAAGAATGAGCAGAGAAATTCAACAACAAAGAACAACTTGGCGATAAATATTCAAGTACGCATTGGCAGTATATATAAAAAGAATTGGGCTTGATTACAAAGGATTCCACTTGAGCTTCTCATTTCTGAAAAATTCTACACATTCCTAAAAAGTATTACAAGCAACTATAAAATTGCGTTAATTATGAAAGTTTGAACATCAAGGTACGAATAGGAGATGTTGCTTAATTTTGTTGTGGCTATACACACTCATACCTGATAATAACAATTCACCCTTGCTAGATGGTTTAAATATGTTCAAAAGCGCATCCCATGGCCAACGTCGTGTTGGTTTATGAGTTGAGGTTTTTCTCCCATCTTTTTTTCGAGATGAAGGCTCAGCATTAACCACTTTCCTTAGAAGGGGTGTAGTAAAGACCACCGTGGGTTGTCCAGTGCTAATTGATAAGTTAGTTTCCTCATCAGATGGATGGAAACCATCAATATTGCTTGTTATCCTGTTTGGTACTGAAGGCTTTGAGCTCTCCTGGTGCTCAAGTGCAAACTCAAGTTGCAGCACAACTTGAGCCATTGTTGGCCGCTTCTTTGAGTCATCATGTAAGCATCTTTCGGCAATCTCCACAAATGCCTTGAGGCTATCCTCTGATATTTCGCCCCTCAGATTTGAAGCTACAATCTGTTCAGATTTTCCTTTTCTAATGTTTTCTCGAGCCCACTTGGTTAGAACCTGCTCATCCTCTGGAACACTTGAATCCAGTGCTGGCCTTCCACTCACTACTTCCAACAACACAACCCCAAAGGCATATGTATCGCTCTTCTTGGTTAGTTTACCTGTGGTGAAATAATTTGGATCGAAGTACCCAAACGTGCCTTTGATTTTGGTGGTAATATGGCTCTGTAACTTGCTTTGGCTTAAATGTTTGGCCAAGCCAAAATCCGCAACCTTAGCCGTGAAATTTTCATCCAGCAGGATATTCGAAGCTTTTACATCGCGATGTACGAGTGAGTGGCCAGTGTGAAGATAATCCAGCCCTCGACCTGCTCCAATGCATATATTAACTAACTGCTTCCAGGTGAGAGAGAAGGCATTATCACTGTTCCTTGCCAGTTTGAAAAGGTGGTCAGCCAGCGTCCCACAGGCCATGTACTCATAAACAAGAATCATTTCCCCCTGCTCATTGCAGTAGCCAACCAAAGAGACTAGATTAACATGTCGAAGCTCAGTTAGTGTTTCAATCTCTGTCAAAAATTCGCGGGCCCCTTGCTTTGAATTTGATTTCAGCCGCTTTATGGCCACAGTCTCTTCCCCATTATCAATGACACCTTTGTAAACTTTTCCATATCCACCCCTTCCAATAAGTTCTGCATGACTAAAATTCCTGGTGGCTAATTTGATCTCAGCTAGTGAAAACCGGCGACAAACTCGTTTAGCCCTGGTTGATAGCATGTTTTCCTCTGTACCGCTAGCTTCCCAAATTTCTCGCAATGTATAAACAATGATGTTTATTAGAGCAAGTACTACTATTGCAACAGTCACAACCAAATTTCTGGGAGCAAGAACTTGGAGAAAATTGTGGATCACTCGGAATGATGAACCTTGAGCTGAGGGCAAGGGATTTGGACTTGCAAGACTGTTGTCAGGATTGCTCAACTTCACTATTTCAATTCCTTTAAGGGGTCCATGTCCATCCAAGAATTCATCATTTGATTGAATGCAAATCAAGAGGTCCCGTTTACCCTCTCGTTTGCTCCCTTTCATCATCACCATGTAGTCCCTAAACCAGGGGATGTTATTTTCATGATCCCTTTCTTTGGCAATGTCAATACCAGTGTTAACAATCATCCCATTAACCCAGACACTAAAACTAACACCACCAATCTCTGCTATCTTGAATCCTAGTGGGGAGAAATGAAGCCTGACCAAGTACCTGAATCCCACATCCACGGGTATTTTCCAGGTAATATCATTCATCTTACTTGCTTGTCGCTTGGGAACCATTTCCCCCATACCGAACATGTTACCAGTAACATCAGCTGATGAAACAGAATCCCGTTTAATATTTATCTGACGGATTATTTCAAGTGCAGTGCCATCATCAACATAGACCAGAGACTTGCCGACCTCCTGGACCCCAATATATCCTCTTTGAAAGTAAGAAAGACCGGGAGACATTGAGATAATCTCAATGCCATTTATGAAAGCATATGTGTCTAGTGTTTGACTACTTTCAGGAGTGAAAATTATGTTGAATTGTTGACTTTCTTCTATGATTACATAGTACTCTTTTGAGAAAGAACTCACTCCAAGAGCATCAGCAGTAAGGGAAGCGCTAAAGTTGCTAAGCAGAGTAAAACGACCGGCTTCAACAGTGAATAAGTCCTTGAAACTTTTAAAGCCTTTGTAAGGTGCCGGATTAAAGTGAAGGCGGAGAACTTTCGGACCTGGGTTGATGTGAAATGCAAAAGAGAATCGAGAACGAGAGAGTCGTGCTGTTTTGTAGGGAACTGGATCATCAGCAGGGATCAACTTATGAATGACACTTGAGCTGGTCGACGTGCCCTTTATTTGAAGCAAAGAAGAGAACTTTCGCTGTGCATCTCCAAGCCATTCCCTTCCGTTTCGTGCTGCAGGGGCACCACTTGCTCCACAATTAATGGAAACATCATCTGTGAAGGAAGTTGGATTAGTGCTAGCAGCTATGAATATGTTCACAAAGCAGAGAAAAAGCACTGGAATTGTAACAGGATACATATTCATGCTTCAAGCTGTTTTCAGTATTAAACAAGAAAAACGATTTCTGATGGCTTTACATATCCCGAGGTTGTTGGCCCATTCATAACAATGGAATTAACAGACAAAAACAGAAGTTGACTTCGTAAAGTCATTGCTGAACCATTCCTACACTCTTCTTTATCTTTTTTTTTTCCCCAGTCCTTTTCACTTCAGCAAATGAGCAAACTGTTGAGAAATTTCCTGATAAATGCTGGGGCACAGGATATTGAAAATTAACAGGCTATTTAGTTGACACTTAACGTCATATGGCTTTGTTCATGATCACAATTTACAAATCACCCTTAATCCAGATTAATCAACAGTCAATACAGATCGTAATTAAAACTCGGACCTACAGCAGATACGTCTCTCTCTCCTCCGCCGTGGCCTCTTCAGGAGCCGCTCCAATCCGTCAGGCCGACGAGTTTCATCCGGCCACGAAAGCCTCCCGGAAGAAACTCCGATCCCTGTTTCCCGCCACCGGATTTGGGAACACGGCGGCGATTATATCTTCAGCCACACACACGGCCAGGTCCTGCATCTCCGGCCCAGCTCCGAAGAGACGAATGCCGTTCTCCAGCATTGTAAAGCTGAGAAACACTAACGAATTGAGCTTAACGGATTTAAACCCTAACCAATTGCCCAGAAGCGCCCTCTTTACAGCTTCCATTTTCTACATTATCCACTTTAGTCACGGACACCGTGTTATTCAAGGTTATTTTCAAAGGCACAAAAATAGAGGGAAACTTCGAGATTTCAGGTTGTCATAAGATGATATCCCTCATGCTTTTCTCGAATTTAATCGGGCTCTAATAAAATATTAGATACATAAGGTAAATGTTGGCATGCTCGTTCTGAATTTAGTCGAGGCCTAATAAGTGTCGGATACTAAAGGTAAATGTGTGCACCACAATTTAATTTTTTATAATTGTTATTATTGTTTAATATTATATTTTATACTTATATTAATTATAATTGAGAATTTTAATTACCATGAATGCTTGGTTATTATAAATTCATTCAAGACGAAAGTTTCTGTTAGATACGTCATCCGTTCTCTTTTATTTGCCGTTTGAGATTTTTGCATGAGGATTAAGGTGCACCATTAGTAGTCATAATTTTATATTAATGAGACTAAAATGCCTTTTTAGTTAATTACTCTAATTAATGAGTTGTTGAGAATTTTTAGGAATTTACTAGTCTCAGTATAAATCATTTTAGCATTTTATTTATATTTCAAAATATTTATCATTTTACAAAAATAAGGCAATATTTAATGACTTTTTCCAACTCCGCCCCCACATAAATTAGCTCATTAGCATCTTTAATTATTACCTCTATTTTCAAAATTTGCTTTTTTTCTCAAGACACATTCAAAGAAATTAGAACACCTTACACTTATTCACGTTCTTCAATACTATTATATTGAATGTTTAAGGATCATATGAACACTGTAATTTTCAAATTGGTGGACTCTAAATACAAATTAATGGGAGTTTAAACATGTGATTAATGTTTGGGATAGTTTCAATAAATTATTAATAAGGGTAAAATTGTCAGCTATAATACATTGTGAACTTTTTTTTTTTTAATACAATCATCTCGGGACACAATGATTGACAAATAAAAGAGTACGAATGGGCTATAGAGTAAGGAGGGAATTGAAATCACACAATGGTTGCCAATAGTTGGGAAATTCTACCGTTAGTCACAGTTCGTAGGCGACTAATGTTAGTCACCTTTAATTATAGCCATTAGATGCGTGATATTTAATCTTAACCATTAATCTTTATATGACCTGCTACTTGTTATGCAGGTAAATTGAAAAGGCTACCTGCTATACCGGTTAGCAAGGAATTTTTTATACAACTATTATTATAGTAAACCATTTATGGTCCACTAAATATTAACCAATTAAAATTTTATTTTTAAAATAAAAAAGGAAACCATGGTACTCATTATAATTTTTTTATTTTCTGAATATCATTATATCATTATAATATTGTGGTACCACTATAATCAGTTAATTTTTTTTTTATGTTTTAATACCATGGTACCATTATTTTTATTTTTAAATTATAAATACCATAGTACTTTTTATAACTTGTTTTTTTATTTCAGAAATGTGTATTAACAAGGATAATTAATTGAAAATTATGATAAAAAAAAATTAAAATTCTAAGTTGATACCATAATAAATATTATTTATAACTCAAAAATTTGACTATATGTTAATAGTTGATAAAATCTACATTTAATTTAATTTTTTAACATATTTCAAAAATGTGTCACATTCATTATGAATTATTTTAAGAATATACATAGAATATGAACATCTATTTTTTAAAAAAGAAAAAAAATTATAAAATGTGGGTATCATTATTAAGTAAACTGTTTATATTATCCATAGATTTACTTCAAAATGATTGCTTTGTAGTGATATTGAATAATGTATTTTTAAAACCAAATTGTATGTATAAAATACAAAGAGAGGAACACAACAAGCATTAGTTGGTAAAAGAAAATGTGATTTGATTATTAATGGAGGTATGCTATGAAACACAGTAATAATAATAATACTATAAAAATCGTTTATGGATTTGAATAGTTATGGTTAATATGTATACTGAAATATTATTTGCACATAGTTTGTTTGACTTATTTAAAATAAACAAAATAAATGTAAATAGTTTATTTGAATTTATTTATTTTTCCTAAAATTTGTATTTTATATGTACGTCTATGAATTCATATAATATTTTTTATACTAGCGAGTCAATATTTTTAATGATAACTTGGAGAAAATATATGTACTTATATGATTTAATGTCGAATATTATTCGCCCCTTATAATAATAATAATAATAATAATAATAATAATAATAATAATAATAATAACAATAACAATAATTTTAGTTAAATTCATCCATGTGAACACTTAAAAGAGAATAATAATATTATTATCTGTAAGTAATGAAATAAATTATGATGCAATTTTTATTTAATTGAAGCTAAATATTTAAATTGTAGTAGAAATAATTTATCCTAAAAAGTCTTAATAATTAAGGAATTTTTTGCTTAAAGTTAATAATTAAATGAATGATTTGAGAAAGAGATAGATCGAATATGGAACGTTAGAGAGAAAGAGAGAGAGAGAGAGAGAAATTAGGAAATATGGAGAGAGAGGGGGAGGAGAGAGAAATTTTGACTTATGATAGCGAGTTGTTCAAAAATTAAAAAAACCTATAACTTATTAAAATATTTTAAAATTATACACATGTCATTTTTATAGAGGGTGACTAAAATTAGTCACCTACGATTGTGATTAATCATAGAACTCCCCGCAATAGTTTCCTAGAGGCCATGTGCAACTTGCTTGAAATGATAAACTATCCAAGATTTATAGAGATTTTCTTGTGGTCCGTTGCGAAATTCTAAATAAGTGGCGCTGGCAAAAATAGTTCAACGGGTGAGGTTGAACACCAACATCTAGTGTCTATCCCACAATAATTAGTATGTATTTTCAACGACTTTTATTTGAATAGAATTTAAAATGTAATGTTCAATGGGCCAACTAATCCAGAATGAATGGCACTAATTTCAAACGCACCCTTAAAAGAGTGTATAGAATGAGACCAAGGGATTTCAATTTGTTCCTCCCACTGCACAGATGAATGATTTTAAGCGAAGGCGATAGTGTCTTGTACAACTTTCCATAAAGCAAGTTACTCATATCTTCAAATCAAGATTCTTTTAATATTTATATTCGCAAGATAAGGTCACGTAAAGTTCTACGGGGATACACATGATAAGACTACAAAAACAAATCGTGGTTGGTAAACTTTTGAAGATTCCAAGAAGGCAGGGCTTTCCTAATCAATATTTGAAAGGACAAATAATAAGATAAAAGGCCAACAACTCAATTAAGATATTAGTTAAAATTCTAAATATTGATAAACTAGTTAACTTTTTAAAGAAAAACTCAATTTCAATTAGGGGTGAGTATAAATTTTTAAAAATCGTCCGAACCGCATCAAATCGCACTATTTTTATCAATTTTTTGAAAATATTATAGTTCAACAATTAAGTTCAAAACCGCACTATAAAATTAGTTTGGTTTTAATTTTCTCTGCAAACTGCACCGAATCGAACAACTCACATATATTAAATATATATATATATATATATCTAAATTTATCTATTTTTTAACTTAAACTCTTCAATGTATAAGATAAATTCACTAATCACACTTTAAATTATTTCAAATTTCATTAGTTATTACTTTAATTATTCAATATTTCAAATACATCTAAACATTCATTATTAAATTATGCATGGAATAAAACTTTAGTATGTTATATTAACCAAAATCTTAAGAAGTTGCGTAGTTTAAATACGCAAATGCGCATTACATCTGTTAGTTTTATGGACTCTATACATTTAGTCTTTATACTTTTTTATTATAAAAATTTTATTTTCATGCGTTGAATTATAAATATTAATTTATACATCTTATTGATATTAGAAGATAACATATTTTGTACTTTTATCTAATTATTTCTTTTTCTTGTTTAAAACTATGAAATCGCATCACACCGAACCGAACCACTTAAAACCGTGCACACTTTTGATTTTAATTTAAAAAACCGTAATTTAAAATATATTTTAGGAAAAAAATGCATATAGCAATTCAATTTTAAATATATTTAAAAAAAATCAAAATCGAACCGCGATCACCCCTAATATCAATCCTGGCCAAGAAACAATCATCTTATTTTGTCAATATTAAAGAATAGTGCAACTATATGCATATTATGATCCATCCTAGAACTTTCCTATTAACCAAACAGGCTGTTTTCCACTATATCCCACCCACCAACCCAAACGGGGCCAAATCGTTTGATTACGGATGGAGCCAGAGAGGAGCTGGAGAACCCCGCCCGTTTGTATCGAGATAAAATTTATATTTATATTTTTGAAAATTTAAATTCCCCTCCCCCCAAATCGTAGAAATATTTTTAATATTTTATACAAATTTTACCTCACCTTCAAACAAAAATTTTTGACTCCATCCCTACATATAATTGACAATAAAATATTTACTAGTTCCAAGTTCCAACTATTTTAATTAAGCAAATGAACCTACTATCCCTATTTACAAGGTATCTGAAGCTCACTACCAAGAAAATATTAGTTTTAGAGGCATATCAATTGTATACATGCATATATTTGCTTTTGAAAATGAGTTAAAAAGACTTTCAGCTTTTAATAGCTCTCATAGAGATATACAAATTTTTAGAGCCAAACTAGACATGTCTCCAAATATTGTAAATGGCGACAATTTTCATAAATGGCCTCCATATTTTTTTCGATCCCAACTATGGGAGCCATTTTTTTAAAAGCCTCAGTAAATATTAATCCAGTCCTTTTGAATCAAATCTAAATTAATTCCTTCATGATCCGAAATTTCTCTTTCATACTGATTAATCAAGAGATCAATTAAGAGACTAAATATCAAATTAAAACATAATACAAATCTTAATTAAACTCAGACCCAAACTAGAAATGCCGTTTTCTCCTCCACCGTGGCCTACTCATATGCGCACATCATCCACACACACGAACATTGTCAAGATTTGAACCAAACGATTTAATTGAATGTTCCGACAATAAAATTTATAATCAAATTGTCAATAACTAAATTATTTAAATTTTAAGTTTTAACTATAGAAGTAAAATGTGAGGGTGCTGTTTTCATATGATTTTGTGTTAGTATTTCCACATTAATGTACTTATCAAGACCTAAAAATGGCAACTGTTGTTTCTTTGGGTTAATTATTCGGATACACAAGTTTAATGGGATTCAATTAATTAAATAAGAAGCAAAATTGTAATTGTTATGTAATTGTTTTTTTTTGTTGAATTTTACTTGAATTATAATACACTTATCGTATAATTAAATTTGAGTGCAACCAAACTTATTCAAAAACTTTTCATTTTCACGACTTTTGACTCGCATATTAATTCCAAACTATTGTTGACAACAAAGTTGGTGATCTTCATTGCAATAATTTCAATGTATCTCCTCATAATGCAAGGATTGTAATAGAATCTCAAATACCCCTTTCTTTTCTTGAATTCTATATTTAGCGCGAAAACACACACACACACACACAAAAATATTGATGATTCTTGTGGTTTCGCTTTTTAGGGGACTTCAAGGCCGACACATTACCATGTCGCGCTAGATGAAATAGGTTTCTCGTCTGATGATCTGCAGGAGCTTATTCATTCTCTATCCTATGTGTAAGTGATTTAAACCGTTGCTAATCCGCAGGAACTTATCCAACTCTAGGCTCAAAATTTTTAACTCCAATGCAGGTTTCAAAGAAGCAACAGTGCAATATCCGAAGGTAATTCATGTCTTATCACAACATTTTCAAACTGAAAAAATAACTCAGATTTTCGTGTTTTCGACTCAAAATCTGGTCTCTTCTTGCAGTGGCTCCTGTTCGATATGCAGGATTAGCTGCTGCTAAGATGTCACAAGTAATTAAACATGATATACCAGAAAGTTGAGGAGGTTATTAATAGTCTGTTTGTCCTTTTGTTCTGTTCCCGTGGCAAGATTGACCGCTGGATTGCCTAAAGAAAATCTATCACAAGCTTAATTGTGGTATCTAAGCAAACTTTAATCAAGAAGACAACCAAGGAATAAACAGAGAGAGATGCAACAAAAAGAACATGGTGATATATATTCAACCACACAGTTGCAGTATGTACAAAAAAAATTGGGCTTGACTACAAAAGGATTTCCCTAGAGCTTCCCACTATGAAAAATTATAGACATTCCAAAAATAATATTACAACTACTTATAAAATTCATAAATTATGATAAAACAAAAACACAATTACGAAAGCTTGAATGTCAAAGTATGAAAAGGAGAACTTTCTGAATTTTATTGTGGCTATACAATCTTGTACCTGATAATGACAATTCATTTTTGCCGGATGGTTTGAATATGTTCCGAAATGCATCCCATGACCAAAGTTGTGGTGGTTTATGAGTTGAGGTTTTTCTCCCGTCTTTTCTTCCAGACGGAGGTTTGCTATTAACCACTTTCCCATTTGTTTGTCCTTTCAGAGGGGATGTAAGATTCTTCACATTTGTGGAGGCCACTGTGAGTTGTCCACAGCTAGCTGATAAGTTACTTTCCTCATCAGAGGGATGGATACCATTTATATTGCTTGTTATCCTGTTTGGTACTGGAGATTTTGAGCTCTCCTGCTGCTCAAGTGCAAACTCAAGTTGCAGCACAACTTGAGCCATTGTTGGCTGTTTCTTTGGTTCATCATGCAAGCATCTTTCGGCGACCCCAACAAATGCCTTGAGGCTATCTTCTGATATTTCGTCCCTCAGATTTGAAGCTATAATATGCTCAGCTTTTCCCTTGCTAATGTTTTCCTGAGCCCACTTGGTCAGAACCTGCTCATACTCTGGAACACTTGAATCCAGTGCAGGTCTCCCACACACTACTTCCAACAACACAACCCCAAAGGCATATGTGTCACTCTTCTTAGTTAGTTTACCCGTGGTGCAATAATTTGGATCAAAGTACCCAAATGTGCCTTTGACTTTTGTGCTAGCATGGCTTTGTAGTTTGCTTCTGCTTAAATGTTTGGCCAAGCCAAAATCTGAAACCTTAGGTGTGAAATTTTCATCCAGCAGGATATTTGAAGCTTTGACATCGCGATGTACAAGTGAGTGGCCAGTGTGAAGATAGTCTAGCCCTCGACCTGCTCCAATGCATATATTAAGGCACTGCTTCCAGGTGAGAGAGAAGCCATTATCGCTTTTCCTTTCCAGTTTGAAAAGGCAGTCAGCCAGTGTCCCACAGGCCATGTACTCATAAACTAGAATCACTTCCCGCTGCTCATTGCAGTAGCCAATCAAGGAGACTAGATTCACATGTCGAAGCTCAGTTAGTGTTTCAATCTCTGTCAAAAACTCACGGGGACCTTGCTTGGAATTTGATTTTAGCCGCCTTATGGCCACAGTCTCTTGCCCATTATCGATGATGCCTTTGTAAACTTTTCCAGATCCTCCCCTTCCAATAAGATGTGCATCAATAAAATTCCTGGTGGCTAATGGCAT
Source organism: Petrea volubilis (assembly GCA_026212405.1). Taxonomy (NCBI): domain Eukaryota; kingdom Viridiplantae; phylum Streptophyta; class Magnoliopsida; order Lamiales; family Verbenaceae; genus Petrea; species Petrea volubilis. The sequence continues at coordinate 27,632,414 of CM047871.1, forward strand.
CTCAGCTAGTGAAAACTGGCGACAAACTCGTTTAGCTCTAGCTGATAGCATGTTTTCCTCCTCTGTACTGCTAGCTTCCCAAATTTCTCGCTCTGTATAAATAATGATGTTTATCAAAGCAAGTACTACTATTACAATAGTTACAGCCAAATTTCTGCAAGCAAGAAGTCGGAAAAAGTTTGGATCACACGGAATGATGAATCTTGTGCTGAGGGCAAGGGATTTGGACTTGCAAGACTGTTGTCAGGATTGCTCAACTTCACTATTTCAAATCCTTTAAGGGGTCCATGCCCATCCAAGAATTCATCATTTGATTGCATGCAAATCAAGAGGTTCCGTTTACCCTCTCGTTTGCTCCCTTTCATCATCACCATGTAGTCCCCAAACCAGGGGGTGTTATTTTCATGATCCCTGTCTTTGGCAATGTCAATACCAGTATTAACAATCATCCCATTAACCCAGACACTAAAACTAACACCACCAATCTCTGCTATCTTGAATCCTAATTGGGAGAAATGAAGCCTGACCACATACCTGAATCCCACATCCACAGATATTTTCCAGGTAATATCATTCATCTTACTTGCTCGTCGCTTGGGAACCATTTCCCCCATCCCAAACATGTTACCAGTGACATCAGCTGATGAAACAGAATCCTGTTTAATATTTATTTGATGGATTATTTCAAGTGCAGTGCCATCATCAACATAGATCAGAGACTTCCCGACCTCCTGAACTCCAATATATCCTCTGTGAAAAGTAAGAAAGACTGGGAGACATTGAGATAATCTCAATGCCATTTATGAAAGCATATGTGTCTAGTGTTTTGACTACTTTCAGGAGAGAAAATTATGGTGAATTGTTGACTTTCTTCTATGTTTATATAGTATTCTTTTGCAAAAGAGTTCACTCCAAGAGCATCAGCTGTAAGGGAAGCGCTAAAGTTGCTAAGCAGGGTGAAAGGACCAGCTTCAACAGTGAATAAGTCCTTGAACCTTTGTAAGCCTTTATATGGAGCCGGATTAAAGTGAAGGCGGAAAAATTTCTGACCTGGACTCACTTGAAATGAATAAGAGAATTGGGAACGAGAGAGTCGTTCTGTTTTGTAGGGAACTGGATCATCAGCAGGGATCAACTTATGGATGACACTTGAGCTGGCTAATGAGCCCTTTATCCGTAGGGGAGAAGAACGTTTTGACTGTATGTCTCCAAGCCATTCCCTCCGGTTTTGTGCTGCAGAAGCACCACCTGACCCACAATTAATTGCAACATCACCTGTGAAGTGAGTTGGATTACTAGCAGCAGCTTTGAATGTGATGAGAAAGCAGAGAAACAGGAAGATTATTGAAACTGGATACAGATTCATGCTTCAAACTGTGTTCTTTGGTAAACCAGAAAAATGTTATGTGTGACTTTCTTTTCCCAAGGTTATTGGCCCAGTAATAACAATAGAACTGTAGTAAATTAAAAATAGAATAAAAACTAGTTGACTCAACTCAGATTTCATTTTCAATTTCTCGAAGACGTCACTGAACCAATCCATAGCTTGATCTTCAGTTGATCAAGTTCCTGACTTTTTCAAGGTTTCATTTAATACTCATTCATTAGAGGTTTTAAGAACTCTTAAAATATGCAGAACAAACAGAACCTAGAAAACACTGAAAAAGAGAGGTGAATCTGATTTTCTTCGAAATTTCAGCAAAATTTTTCAGAAATTTCAAAGAACTGCAGCGACATGGATGTGGATAATCTGTCCCAGAACTTTTTTCCACCTAATTGACCCAAGAATTAGCATCACTGTGGCAATAATCCCCAATCTTATTCTTCAAGTAATCCAGATTAATTAAGATAAAATTCAATACATATCACAAATCTTAATGAAAATCCTGACCTACACCAGATATGCCTTTATCTCCTCCGCCGTCGGTTCTGATCCATCAATTTTCACCGTCCCCTTCAGTTTAAGCTGGTAGCTAATCTCTAAACCTCCATTAAGGCTGAGAACCCTAACCAATTGAGCTTAACAGATTTGAACATGAAGAAATAAAGCAGCTCAAAAAATGGGGGGAAAATTGAAAGTTCTTGTAAAATGGTACCTCGATTTATTTATTATTTATTTATACAAATTTATTTAAAGAATTTGAGCAAAAACAACTTTATTATTAAAAAAAACATTCATTAAATTTTTTGAATCTAAAAGTGAAGGGTAATTTAGTCACAAAGATTAGGTACGATTAAAAATTCATGAATTTTTAGGTTCAAAAATTCATTTTTGAGGGTTTTTTTTAGTATATTATTTTCAATAAAAAAATGGTTATGTTTGAATTATTCGAGTTAAAATACGGATTTTAAGTACGAAAAATAGAAATATATTTATTTTGTGAAGTTTTTTTGCATTGGATACATGCTTTTTTAATGAAAGTATACTTTATTTGTTATATATTAATATACTTTTCTCAACTTTTAAGTGATTTTAAGTTAAGATAATTGCTGAACGGAGTTAATAAAATGGTGTCATAACACTTACCTTCTCTATTTACAGAAACTTATACTACCTTCATTTCACAATATCTCATTTAAAAAAATTTCACACAAATTCAGGAGAATTTAAAATTGTATCATAGTTGAAAACTTTATCAATATTAATGGCTTTGAAATTCTAACAATTCTAAATAAATACATTAAATGTTGACTTAAATAAATTATATGAGTATTATTTATGTAAAGACCGATTTGAAAAAATAATAAATTTAATGTTGCCTTATTTTTGTAAAATGATAAATATTTTGAAACAAAATTAAAATACCAAAACGACAGATATTTTAAGACGGAGTTAATGCAACTACAAATGATTTTTACTAGTACACCTTCAGGGGAAGTAACAACACAATAGTAACGGATGTTTACTCTTTCAAGTTTTTGGCTCACGATCAGCCACATTGCAACTCTAGAAACTGAAAAATAACTGCATTTCCTTGTTCCCATTTAGCTTCAAATGTTTTGCCTAAAGTTTCCTTGCTTCTTGCAGTAGCTCCCATTCGCTATGCACGACGCGTCGATAGCCGGAATAAGCCAAGACAACCACGAAAACTCGCACGGACGAGAACTTTTTCATCCTTTCTTCATCGCATTGCCCTTAGCTCCCTTGTTTCAGCGAAACTACAAGAAGATAATAACTTCCAAGTATATTTGATTCCCAGAGCGTCGAGTGGAGAGCAAAAGCGTATACGGGTTAATTTAATGTTCGGATAGGAGGCTCAAATTGAGTATTCAACAGAGGTCGGAGAGCTTTTACTACGATGCTCATGCTTGGACGGGCATTAGCTTCACATCGCACGCACAGGGCAGCAACTGTTAAAAGAGCATACTCAGGGAGGGTCAAGATGAGCCGCAGAGGCAGAAAGCCGAGTGGTAAGCAAGCAACGGGTGTGCATCTCCGAGCCATTCCCTTCCGTTTCGTGCTGCAGAAGGGCCACTTGCGCCACAATTAATCGAAACTCCATCCGTGAAGGGAGTTGGATCACTGTTACCAACTATGAATATGTTCACAAAGCAGAGAAAGAGCACTGGAATTGTAACAGGACACAGATTCATGTTTGAAGCTGTTTTCAGTAGTAAACCAGAAAACGATTTCTGATGACTTTACATTTCCCAAGGTTATTGGCCCATTCATAAAAATGGAATTAACAGATAAAAAACAGAAGTTGACTTTGTAAAGTCATTGCTGAACCATTCCTATACTATTGCTCGATCTTTTTCCCAGTCCTTTTCACTTCAGCAAACTGTTGAGAAATTTGTTTATCCAAAAAAAAAAAAATGAACTGCCGAGAAATTTCCTGAAAAATGCTGCGGCAAAGGGTGTTGAAAATTAACTGGCTATTTACTTGACACTTAAGGTGCTCCAAATTGATGAGAATTCAAGTGACACATGGACAAATTCGATGAAATTATATGGTTGATTCATTTCTTGTTACATACAAATGATTAAATATAACGATCAGGAATAATGGTATTTTAACTAATTTGTATTCGCCGATGAGGTCTTGCGTTCGATTCCACCGAAACGCGTGAGCCTTTATTCTACGTTCATGGTAGTATTTATTCTACTTTCATAGTAGTTTGATTATTTATTCATAATTGCAATAGTTGTCAATATTGGTTGATATTTTACCTAGTAATTCATGATGATATTTATAGTTATGTGATGATAATATAAATGATATACTCAAAAATTATTTCTTATCCATTATTTGATCCATAAAACACCTACTTATCTTATCACCAAAAATTTAGTTAGTAAAATTTTATTGCATGAAAGAGTATATGAAGGATATAAAAACAATAATATTAGAATTTATAGTAACTATATATGATCTTACAATGTCTACATACAATCGAAAGAATTTCGAGAACTACTATATAGTAACATATCACATTTCAATATAGTTGATCTTACAAATGTATAATCTTTTTTCTTACGGATTTGTATGCAAATTATGAAAAATAATTAGAATACTAATATTGAAGAAAAAAATATTAAAAAACTAAGAAATAAATATATATATATATATATATATACTTATTCTTAGGGGTAAACTTCATTTTAGTCCCGATTTTGCAGCTAAAAAGTAAATTAGTTCTGGAGTTTTTAATTTTTTTTTAATTTTATCCCTTCAATTATTTTCATAGGGGAAGTTTCCATTAGAAAACACAAATTGTCCGAAATACCCCTAAAAAACTTTTACCTATGTTCAAGAATTCAAAATTATCATCAACCTTTTACACGAATTTTCCAATCAACTGTTTTTTCCTTTTCAATTTAGTTCTCCAAATTTCAATCAAAATCTAAAATTTAATTTCTAAAGGATGAATACTTAATTTAAAACAATCACCATTGGATATTTATATATATATATATATATATATATATATATTCCAATTGTATGCTCTATGATTGTACTTTTAGCCTCTATTATTTATATAAGGGGAAATTCCTTATTTTTATTAATATGTTATTACATGTGAATTTGTATTTATCATAATTTGAGATTTTAGATGATGATGATGATGATGATGATGATGATGATGATGATGATAATCATAATAATAATATATACAAGTGCTTTAACGGGAATAACTAGGAAAATATTTTTATGATGACCTAGAGTTTTTCAAGAAAATAACATATTTAATTATATTTTAATTAAAAACTTCCATTTTGATTCTAAAAGTAAAAGAACAACAAAATTGTGACATATATAAACATTATATCAATTGTTTCCTATAAAAGATTTTCTTTTTAAAAAGAAAAGAAAAAGTGGTAACCATTTTTTGTTCACAAATCAGAAGATTAAAATCAAGATTACTCCAAAATGTTTTAAAAAATTATGGTTTATTTCTTTTATGGAAAAATTTGCAAAATAGTGTTTAATTGGTGAAAGTGTTAGAAAATAGAAGAGGAATGAAATTAAAGGTAATTGACAAATAATTGGATGAACTTATCCATGAATTAATAACTTACTTAAGGACTAAAATGAATTTTGCTCTTTTCACTTTTTGGTTATTTAATTATTATAAAGGTGGACCTACTAATATACCCTTAAATTGAAGGAAGAAAGCTACCAAAATATAGCTAAAGAAATGAACTTTAGGAAATTTGAAAAGTGAGGGATTAATTTGCTTTTGAGGTGAAAAGTTAGGGATGACAAATGGATTTTACTCCTTATTCTTATGTAACATAGATATTAATAAATATGTGGGTTTGCCGAATGTTTGTACATCTCTATATATGTGAATGTAAATACTGAAAGTAAGTAAAAGTTGTTGTCAAGTATAGTTAGAAATAGAATTGCTAGAAACATATATATATATATATATATATATATATATATATATATATTTTACCATATTCAATATTTTATTTACCATATTTTTAGTTTGCTATATTTAGTAACTTACTTTAAGGTTTTGTTTTTTGTTTTTTTTAGTTTGAATATGAAATCCTAGCTTAATATTTTAAGGCATTTGAAAGTGTTACATATTATTACCGTTTTATGTTTTTAGGTCTTTTGAGCTGAATATCATTCATATTTGAACAATTGTAGTTGAAATTTGAGCAAAAAAATATCTGTTAATTAGGAATTTAATATGCTATGTTCATAATGAAATTTGTTGATAATTGCATCGTTGTGAAGCGCAAAAATAGATGTGGGACGTTCCGACAAAAAAAGAAATGGCGTGACTTACATAATTAGATCACATGTGATGGTGGGTTAATGTGAATTGAATGATGGAAGATCTATAATAGATTTATATCATAACCATAGAGTAAATATTTAAGTTAATTTTCATTTTAGTGTTTACAACTTCAAATCCCATTCCATCAACCGTCTCTGTATCTTTCTCTAATTTTGTACTGGATTAACATAACAAATGATTTTTTGCCAAAATTTGTCCCAAAACAAACATCAATGCGTCGTTTGATTTTCACATTTTCATATCTAAGGTAAGACACATGTATTTATTCACAAATATCTTCAAAGATCTAACAATAAAGCATCCAATAGCAAAGAAACTCAGATGTCGAATCAGGTGACAAACAAATAAAGCTTCATCCACAACAGTGCAATATTTTCAGAGTTCATCTTAACAGAACAAGTGCAACATTTATTCAGACAGCATCGATTTGAACAAAGGTCTCCATGAATCAGACATCCTCCCTAAGTCTCTTCGGCAGCCTTGCACAAATCACGAGTCATTAACACTTAAACACAATGTCATAGAAGTGTGACTATTGGAACTCTGTTTTGCTGCAGTCACAGAGCAACTATGGTTATCATATGGTGCATGTAATACCAAAGAGACTACAGAAATAGTGACTAAGAAATTAAACATCATCTTGTGAATTTTGAAATAAAGCAACAATATTGCGCAATATTGTTGAGCAACACAATTATACATGGGCAAATTCTACGTGACAGGAAAGCTTTAAAGTGGAAATGCAATTAACAACACAAAATATAGGAACACAAATCATAAGGAAGGGCATTCTGAAGGTCTTACATAGCTGTCGGGGGCGGGTGATCATTCATCAGGAGGAAAAATTAAGAGCTTGAATCCACCGACTTTAAGGTTCTCCTCTTTCTCCTTCTTTCGTTTTACATCAAGAATTCTCTTGGCTGAGGCAGCAGCAAGTCTACTACGGTACAGGTCCAACATTTGGAAGCTCGGAACATCAGCCAGCCCAAGTGGAATTTCTTGGAGGTCCGCACAATTGCGCAACTCAAGGGATCTAAGTCTTGGGAAGTGATGACCTGAAGCTATCCAAAAACATAAATCTGTGCGTCCAATTTGCAGGACTTCAAGATGGCGAAAAGCACCATCATCTGCCTCCCAGCGCTTCCCGATAAATGCTTTATCTTTTAGCTTGAGCACCTCAAGGTTCTCCAACAGTCCTAGGATAGACATAAAACTCCAACTAAGAAAAGTATCAGATAAAGTCAGCCTCCTCAATCTGGGTGGGAATTTATAGGCTGGAGGAAGACTATGCAACCTGCCATCCGAAGGTGGACTAGGAAACACATCGTTTAGTAGCTTCAACTTTTCAAGATTATGCAATTTTCTCAAACTATCAAATGATCCAATCTTGCCATCAAAAAGAAAGGCTAGTCGCCCACGAATGCCCAGCTCTTTTAAATTGTAGCACCCATCGAGAGCTTCTTCTGTGCAAAAATGTGGTGCAATTATACCAAGTGTTTGAAGCTTTTCATTTTTTTTACTACTGCTTGGCTTGGGTAAAGTAGTCATTGCATTTGCCTTTAAATGCCTCAATTGCATCATTTTCCAAATATCTGCTCTGATTTCAAGAGTACGAGACGTTGTATCAAGTATAATCGTTTGTATGTTCCAGAGCTTGGAGAAGGCTAAGGGAAGAATAGCTAAATTGAAGGAGAGAACCAGGTACCTCAAATGAACCAGCTGATACATATCAGTGGGAATTTTAGTAAATTTGATAGGCTTGGCATCTAAAACTCTTAGCAACTTGAAAGCACCAGGTATGGTAGAAATATGTTCCGCAGGCAACGGGATTTCTTCCTTGGAGAAACAAACAAAAGAGCGAACACGATGACCGTAAGGTTTTGAATAGATAAAGCTCCGGACATCGGAATGAATACAAAGGCGACGATAATTTTGCGGGTTAGAAATTTTAGGTTGGAGAACTCCAAAACTGTTGCTCTTTATTTCTTGAAAGAAATTCTCCCTTTGGTTTCCAGCTTCCTTTTTACAAAAATCACGTAGCATGTCATGAATCCGGCACGTTTTGACTCTACCATCAGTCCTCATTTTGTCAATTCTTACTAAGTTCCTATCGATAAGATCCTCCAAATAGTTCTCTGCAGTTTCCTCCAAGCTTATGGTGTCCTTTTGTTGAATGAATCCTTCTGCAATCCACATGCGGATCAATTTCCATACCGGGATCTCAAAGTCTTCAGGGAACATTCCTAGATAGAGAAAGCACGCTCTCAAGTGATAAGGTAATTTATCATAACTCAATGCCATAATTTTTTCCAGACGCCCATGTGGGTCCTCATTACGATACATGCTTACACTTCTGGACACATTTTCCCATGCTTCTCTTCTTGCAGCCGGATCATCTGTTACTGAAGATTTTTCGACAAGAATACCTCCTATGACCACTATCGCAAATGGAAGCCCATCACATTGGTCTGCAATTAATTTCCCAGTAATTTCCAAGTCCGAAGGGCAGTCCGGCTTACCGAAAACCTCCAAGCGAAGCAGCAACCAACTCTCGTCTTTAGTCAAGAATCGCAACCTATGGGGACATCTATTGAGATTAGCATGCTGGGCCACTTCCTGACTACGACTCGTGATCAAGACTTTACCCATCTTATTGCACTTCGGCAAAGCAGTCTGGAGTTTATCCCAATCCTCAGCCGTCCATACGTCGTCCATGACAAGCAAAAACTTTCCCGTCTCTAGTTGGGTAGCAACTAGTAGGGATAACTCATGATCGCTTTTATTACACATGTAATCAGTGATTCTTGTAAACTCTTTCAGAATGGCAAGAAACACATTCTTCTTTGTGAAGTCCTGAGAAACATAAACCCATATGCGAGTGGGGAATTCATATTCGATCTCTGGATCACGAAAAATCTTCCCTGCCAGAGTTGTCTTGCCAAGGCCGGGCATACCAACAATGGTAATGACATCAAGCTGTCCAGTACTTTCAGTGAGATATCCTTTTATCCGTGCTGCCTCATCTTCAAAACCAACCACATTCTCTTCTCTTACCAAGGGAGCCTGTTTGAAATTTTTAGCCGCAGGATTAATACAAAGCTTGTGCATTCACTGAAAAAGTCTTACAAAAGAAATCGAGGAACAAATGGAGGCAATGATGTAGTAATTTCCAAGCATTATACTATAAGCTTAATTCCTTGATAAATTTTGATGGCATCCATATTTTGAATTATTTTGAGTTTTTAAATATTTGAGATCTCCAACTGTATAAATATGGCGAGATCACTTCGTAATTTCTGGACAAGAAAAATTAAGTTTTCTACACGTTGAAAGGTATTAAATTGGGGAAATGTTTCATCAACCTTTTTTCCTAATCTATATTCTTTTGTCAGTAAATTTCATGAGTTATTTTCACTAAAGTCATCTCTATCTTACTCCAGCATACTTTGGCCAATCCGATTACAAATAATAATAAAAAAGAACAACAATAATAATTAATTAACAAAATCTAAGATAAATCAGCATTATAACATTTCATGTCAACATTATTCGAAATCTCACATAAAATTAATAGTCACACACTGTATGCATAAATTTACGTAATTTCAATAAAATATTATACTCAGTCCAACAATTTAATATTTCTATAACGTTTTCGCATATATTTTCACTTTCACATGAAAACTAGTGAACAATTAAAATCGGGTAATTGCATTTTTCATCCTACATGTTGGCCCCCTCTGATTTTTGGTTTCAGAGCCGTATCCAATTAGCCCATTTTTTCCAAAGGAGAAAAAAGAAGGGTCCAGAAGAGGATTCTGCTAGACTTTTAACTGCATAAACATTTGGCCTTTAAGTCAGAACCAAAATTGCAAATATCCTAAGTTATATAGAACCAAAATTGCATTTAAAAAAGTTAAAAGAGTTGAAAATAAAAACAACACCAAACGTACTTTGGAATCATATATCAACTGAAAAATAAAATATAAAGTAACTAATAAAATTTTAATAACTTTTCATTTTTTAGGTGGGTGGTGGTTATCTGCAAATCAGGTAGATGGATCGATATCATCAGTTAAAACATTAATACTTCAGCTATGTTGTACGGATTCGGACACAACAATATGAATACCTACAATACGGATACGGCAACACGAAATTTTCTAAAATTTTATGACAAGACATGTATTCAACACAACACTATCCATATAAATGTGCCTTTAATATTTTAGTGATAATATAATATAATATGCATATACATACATATATATTCGGTATGCTTATTTAATTATCAAGAACGTAGACAATAGGAATCTAGTGTTTTGCTCGTCACAAGAAACTTGTATTTATAACTATGGAGTATTTTTTGAGCTCTCAGGGCACATACAGCCAATGTTATCTGGGAACAAGTGATTTGAAAGAGCTGAATGCTTGTGTTAAATGTAAACCATATGTATATATTGATATAAGTACAAAAACGACGAAGTTCATATCAATGATGGTATCACAATTCTTTTTGTGTGATTTATGAACTACATATTCTAAATAGAAGAGAAAATTTCGATTTTCACAAAAAAATATGCTAAAAAATAAATTATTGAATGAAACAGCAACTTTTTTAATTAGTTTTCGAAAAGTTTTCTTCATAATGATCTATTTTATCATTGAAATATTCCCAAAAAAATTTGGAGAAAAACTTTACATGTCAAGAAAAGTGTTGGCCACGTTTATAGTTTGTTCAACACACCATAGGAAGTGTTTGCTTTATTTAATTTATAGATACACCACGTGGTGTATCAAACATACATCGGAGGAGTATATATCCAACATGATATTTGACGCTGCCCGATTCTAATTTTAAAGCGTTCGTATATTGTAATGCTTCAGGCATATGGTTGCTGATTCGTTTAGTTTGGTCATACTTTAAACAAAGAAAGATATTATTTATTAAAATCCCTTAACACAATAACTTGACTTCAGACGCGATTCCGTTTCTAAAATAACGCAGATGCAGTGATTATGACCGGATTTTTTTTTTATTTGAAAGGAGAAACGGGAATATGTTAATTATTGATTAAATCCTCATTACAGAGTTCACTAGAAAAGAAATTGAAAAAAAGTAAGAAATCTAGCCTCCAACCCTCTTTATGCAGTCTCGTATTTGAATTAAATCTTTAAGACTAATTATTTGAAGTTGGCGTAGCAGTGTTTCAATTAAGGCTAATGATAAATTCAGAACAAAATTCACAATACCAGAGCAAATTTTAATTAATCACTATTTTATCCTTTTTAGTCAATCACTATTGCATACCTCTTTTAATTCCTATTATATTAATGTCGTCTAATTTTACAAAAGTGAAAGAATCCTCTATTTCTCTTTTTTTTTTTTTAATTATTTCTTCTCTCAACCAATTAATTAACGGACTTCTTTTTCTTCTTGAAATATCTAGTATTACTAAAAGATTTAATTTCATCTATTTTTATATTAGCCCTTTTAAACTTTTAAATTTTGCTATTTTTATTAATAAGCACTTTGACTGTTGAATACGAAAACTCGTCTAGTTATTTTTATATTACAAATATTGACTAAATTTATTATATTTATTTGCTCTTTTCTTTGTTGTATAATATTTTAACTACAAAGTTTGGATGTTTTTATATATCTTTCAATTGCTCAAATTATTTACAAGATCTATAATTTCTCTAATCATTAATATTAGCGATAAAATTAAATTCCCCCAAGATAATGGTACAATTGAACCGATTTTGTAGTAGCTAATTGAATCTTATATCCTTTTTTTTCCACAGTTTTTTGTGGTATTTTTTAAGATTTCGATTTTATAGGAGATTATTTATACATATAGAATTCAAATTTTCATTATTTAATGAAAGAAATTCATTGTCGAACAATTTAATTTAACATTGCAATGTCAAGAGTAATTAGATTATAAGATAATCTTTTTCCTATTTCTTTTCAACATTCATATTACATCCAATTATTTTATTAATTTTTTTTTTAATTTTATAAAAGAACACAAATATTGAAGGACTTATTCAATAAAGTGGCCCACAAGTAAGAATGTAGAGAGATAGTATAGAAAGAATCTTTATCATTTACATTAATTATGCTAGCCAGTATATTAGGAAGTAAAGTTTAGTATAATTTATTGGCCATTGAGGGTGTAAAAGATATTTAAACAAGAGTTGCTCTGACATTATAGATTTTGTTCTAAATTTATCACTAGCCTTCAATTAATAATATTTATTTTTGATTTGATAGTATATTTAAGTATCAAAAAGAAGATCTGATAATATATTTACCAGATCGGCAATTCAATAACAATTTACTTTTCAAAATCTGAAGCTATTAAAGATTTTTATTATTAGTTACTTTGTTTTTCAATTTTTTGATTATGTATGACTCCCACATATTTTGTTGATGTCATTTCATTCTTTATTTTTCAATGCTTATCTGCCTTTAAAAAAACTAATGGAATCCCTTTTCGGGGACCAAAATTGAATGTCAAGTAATAATAATAATAAATAATAATGGATTTGTTAAAATGTAATATAGCAGCAGGTCAAAATTGGGGACCAAAAGTCAGAACGAGTAAACACTGGATTAAAAATAGGCTTGATTACATTTTTAAGACAATCAAGATGCCATTTTTCACATTGAGAATACATTTTATTGGGAAAGAAACTTTATTTTCTTTTGTAATGTTAGGACTCCGACCAATTTTCCGGCCATTTTTGTTGAAAAATGACACGTGGCACACACATCGTCACTGAAAAATAACATGGTGCACACATATATGCATTTTTTGTGATGATGTATGCGCCACGTGTCATTTTCCAGCAAAAATGGCCGGAAAATTAGCCGAAGTTCTAACATTGCCAAAAAAAAAAAAAAGTTCTATCCCACATTTGCCACCCCTAATAAAATGTGACCAATGAGATCTTAATTGTCCTAAAAATAGAAAAGCATATATTAACTTTTTTGAGCTATTAAAGTCAATTTCAGAATTTCTTACAACAATTTGGTCATCTCGCTTAAATTTATTCATAATATCCAAGATTATATCAAAATTATCAAACAAGTGGCTTTGTTGTTCATGTCAATGATCTCAACTTCATGGTTTCTTACTTGTACTTCTTAAGTATACTAATTAATGCAAAATTTCTAAAAGTAACCTACAATCTAGACACTATAAAAAGTATTTATAAAACTACTTATAATTATTATTCATGGCTTTTGCTATTATTCAAAATAGAGAACCAAAAAAAAAAAAAAACAACAATATCGATTATGCTAGTTGAAAATTCGATAACAAAAAACATAAAAAGCAGTGAAACCAAATACACGCATCTCAAACTGAAAAGTCAAGTGCAAATAAGAAAACGATAATGCAGCCATGGTATACAATAAATATAGCTTGTGTATATAAGCCAAACATACTTAGATTATTAAAATTTCATAAAATCAAATTCCAAAATTCAGTAATATTCAATTAAAAATGTCAATTCTTTAGTATTTCCTTCTTTAGTAACATTCTTTAGTTTTGAAAAAATTGTTCATTATTGAATGATCACAAAACAAGATAGCAATGCATATTTTCCTTCGTTCTTGTTGAGTTGGTATAGATATCGAAATTATTGATGAAATTGAAAAAAAATGTTGAAGACAAACAAAAGTTTGCACATTCATTAATAGAAAAATGCCCAACAAAAAGCGCCATAAAAAAAGATCAAAAAAGAAGAATAAAAGATTATGTATCTATATTTGAAGTATAAGTTGGTTTATCGTCAATAAGTTTCATTTCGAAATCAATGAAATGAAATTTGTTAATATTCAATTTCAAAAGTATGTCTAGTTTAGTTTTAGTGCTTTCCTTTCTCTAAAAGATTACAAAACCACTATCTATGATCATCAAATATAGGATCATTTTGCCAAAGGTATCCTACAAACATATCATTTCAATAATAGGAAAGGATGGGGCTTAGTTACTTGCAACGCACATGCTTCATGCTAGTATATTTAGAAAATTGTCAAAATTTACAACCTTGAAATTTTTCTTTGTTTTTATGATATCTCTCTACGCTTATCTTTCAAATATGGTATTTATGATATTTGTTCTTGCCGGAAAGGATGTCTAGTTAAATACCAACTAATTATATAACCATTATAATTTCCAAACTAGATTGACTTTGAAACTAACACTTTCAAACTAAATATAATGCCCAAACTAAAATTTCCAATTCAAGGGATAATAGCATGTGAATTCCACTTTCCCCCTCTTAAATACATTGTTATATTAATCTGCCACTTCAAATTATGAAAATAAGCACTTTGCCCCCTCTATTTAAGATAATATTATTTTTTTTCCAATTCTACACCTCTTTCCAAAATATTTAAAAAGGTAATAAAAATATTAATTTTAATTTTTTATAGATCAACAAGTTCAAACAAACCCACCCAGAAAATGACACATGTTGATTTGTTACTTAATTTATTATACAAAACATTAATTTTATATAACAAAATAATTATGATAACTATCATAAGTTCTCACAAAATAATCGTCCTTTACCTAACTCTAGTGGTTTTGATAAAAAGTACCCCTTTCATTTAAATCTCAAAACTCCAAGCTAGAATTTACATTAATATATAACACATATTAATAATTGAAGACTGATTTAAATAATATATAAATATAAATACGTAATTACCCTTCTCTCAAAAATTTGAATGTTTATTGATTTATCATGCACAAAAAGGCACCATATACACCATATAAGATGCATAAAAATATGCAAAACATACAAGTGTATAAAAGCTTAAAATTATGTATCTCGTATCAGGAAAATTAAATAAAATGAAAGGCTTAGTTTTACAGCTCTCTAATTCAAACAAATGTTAAGGGTTTTAATATTTTCAAAAAATTAAGAAGAGGGGTAAAATTTTAATATTTTTCAAAATTAAGAAAAAAGGGGTAAAAGTGGAAGAAAAATCACAAGATTTCAATTGGAAGGCACAAAGTGCATATTTCCACCAAGGGCAAAATGACACCCAACATTAAAATTGAAGCATTTCAGATCTTTTATTTCGAAATCATGTTTTATGTCCTCTTTCACTATATAGATACACAATAAGAATAAAGATTTCAAATCAAGTGAATGAATAAAAAAATCATTTTAAAATAGCATATATTTATCTGTCAATTGGAGGGAGTGAGATGAAATTCATCCAAATTAGTATATCAGAGAGTCTTTTTTTTTTTTTTTGTTTTTTTGATGGTTAATGTATATCAGAGAGTCAACCCCATAGTCTTCCCCCCAACATATCATCAATTCCAATTCCAATTCCAATTCCAGTTTCGAGGCAACCAAATTAAAAGAATGAAATATAGAAGGGTCAACATAAATCAGGATAACTCAATTACGAGATCCGAATAAAAAATCATCACCTGAGTCTTTTCAAGGCCTGCATCTACGGCGACATCGAGGCTGGCGACATCGAGGCGGGCCTTGTCCCTGTAGATATTCCTGACCTTAGCCCCGACGGCCTCGACATCTCTGGCGATGGCCTCGACATCTCTGGCGATGCTGTGGAGGTTGACCGGCTCCCGAAAGACCTTCCTGAAGTAGCTCTTCGACTTGGTGTCGGCTGCCTGTGTGACGAAAGCGTCGACGACGTCCTCAGCCTCGTCCACGACGTCGCGGATCTGGCGGACCAGCTCCCGGAGCGTCTCGTCCTTGCGGCGCTTCTTGGTGGAGTCCTTGAGGAACGCCTTGAAGAGCCGGAGATCCTCTTCAAGCTTCGCGACTTGGTTTTTGGCGTCCTTGATTAGATCGGTGCGGTAGAGGAGTAGCTGCTGGAGGTTCTCCAGCAGGAACTCCACTGCGGCGTCCGCCATCCCTGCTCTCTCTCTCTCGATTTTCTCTGTCTAGGTTTTCTCTCTATCTGTATGAACAATTGAGAGCTAGTGATCGGTCACTTTTTGTATCTATAGATATGTTTCTCTCTATGCACTATGCAGTTAATAAAGTGGGAAAATTGCAATATCGGTCCCATAGGTTAGGAGGTTGGGTAAGTTTGGTCCCATGCTTTTAGCAATCAAGCAAATTTAGTCCAACAAGTTAATAAAAGGTTGCCTAAGTCGTCCCACTGTTACAATTTGAATGAAGAATGCCCACGTGGATAGGGATGGCCATGAATGCGGGCTAGATATATTTTTTATTCATCGATGGATATGAATTTCTAAAATCTATATTTATATTCATATATAAGCATATATATTAAAAAAAATAGTCACATAAAAAGAATTATATAACATTATTAAATAAGTTATGATTTTATAATATGTCAATAAATATGTGATAAAGATATTTAATTTTTCAAAAATTAAAATATGATCACAGAATTTATAAATAATTAATATTTTAGCAATACTATTTTGACATCACATATTTTTTGATTACTAACAATTTTCAAACAAATTTTATCGTGTGAGTTCAAATGTGGTGTTGATTATTAGTACTCA
This sequence comes from Petrea volubilis, assembly GCA_026212405.1. Classification (NCBI taxonomy): domain Eukaryota; kingdom Viridiplantae; phylum Streptophyta; class Magnoliopsida; order Lamiales; family Verbenaceae; genus Petrea; species Petrea volubilis. The sequence continues at coordinate 27,649,216 of CM047871.1, forward strand.
AAGAGAGAAATTGAAAATTTTATTTGGTATTGATTTCAAATGATGAAAATAAAAAGTGCTAGTATATATTACCACACCGAACTTAAGAAGGCTCGTAAGCAAAGTATTATTGAAGTATGGGTGGTATTTGGCTAAAGTAGGAGTACTTAAACAAATCATATTAAAGTTGAAAGTAAACTACTTGTGAGATGTGCCACCACAAAATATGTTAAGGATTCGTTCGGTTGGGGAGATTATGCAGTGGTGGAAAATTTTGAGATCGTAGATTATGAGAGACAATCCAAAGTTTAATAACTTGTTTAGTTGGCAATTTCGTTACCTTTCTTGTAGTGTGGATTTATTGTGTCTTGTGTTTGGTTGGTTAGATTACATTCTATTAGTCTAGATGGTCCGATGAAATTACCAAATTAACCTTGAACCTATTCCAGTGATATTTATTATAGTTGAGCGCTTAAAAAATGGCAATAAGGAGTTAGCAACAAAGAACTCATGTGTTGCATGGCCTAAAAATCTAATATTAAGAAGTACGAAATATCGTTGTTCTGAAATTGTTATTAGGGTTCTTTGGATTCATCCTCACTTTGCTTTAAGGGTTTTTCCCTCCTTCGTTGCTCTGCTGCTCTGTTTTTCTCCTTCGTTGCAGCACTGCTCTGTTTTGGACCGTAAGGCTGTGAAAGGTAAGTTGTCTCATATATTGTGATTTTTTTATTTCATTATATTATTTGTTGCCAAGTATTTTTTTATGTAGCTTAACTCCTGATGTTGTGCGCCTTGTGAGTATGTTACGATTTTGTGAGTTAAGCGTATCGGCAAGGTGTTTATTTCATGTGTTCTTAAGCATCACCTAATTTACCTATAAGTTCTTCGATTTTTTAAAAGTTTGTCATTGTATTGGTTATTTCCCACGAAACAGAATTTGTAATTTACTATGGTGTAATATCACCAATTTAGGCAAATTCGTCATATCTAGTTGCAACTTATTTAATGGTTTAATATAGGTTGGAACTCTATTACACAATTCTTGTATTCTTTTCTTTACCCTTTTATTTCTCCTTGTTTGTTATCCTATGTAAGTAGCTGTCGAATTGCATGTAGTGGTACCCATTTTTTTGTCATTTGGGTAAAAAGTAGGAGTGGCAAGGCTCCAATTAACCCGATCATAAAACAATATCTTCTCCACGGCGTGATACTTCCCGTGTTGCATATCTAACGTACAATACGGGCATGACCAAATGCGAAGAACGTCTGCTCATAGTCCTTCTACATGACTTCGTGAAGGACAACCCAGTGTCCGAGCCCCTGTGTATGTTGAATGGCACACGTACTATTGCACAGGATCTCTCGTCACGACTGGAGTTGAGCTTTAGTTGCGGCCTTGTGATGACTAAAATAATACAACTTCGAAATGTGTATTTGCGATTTCTTAAGTTCCTGACTCTCCCAGGTGTTGAATATGATTCACTGCAGAACAAAGTGACTGTCGGGCCAGAGTATATTGCAACGTACGGCCTCCAGGTATGGGAACAATTTAATGTCCACCCACTCTTTGTATACATAAATTTGTATGTTGCACTATTCTGACAAATTTGTTTGCATAGACCAAGTTGATAGTGTCTATGCCCATAGCAGAATATACGAACGATGGCATACTGATAATTAATCCCCATTCTTGATTTTTGAAATTTAATAGGAGACGAGGGAGCATCGAAGATTCCATGTGAACGGCCTTTACTATTGGGATGAGTTGCACTACATATTTCAAAAAAGACGTGCAACATTATACGCTATTGAGCCTAACTACAACTTTGTTGATCCGAACGTGTATTCAGACTCCGACGAGGGCGATACTTAAATTGGTTTCTAGTGGGATTTAGATACTTCATAGCAGACGAAATGCAATGGATATTTCTCCCGTAATTGAGCTTTATTTATGCAACTTTGTTTTTACATATTACTACAATCCAACACTCATTTTTGGGAGGCAATTAGTAATGAAATATAGTGTGTCTTACGTTGTGGTGCAATATTGTTTTCATGTAACCTACCTTCCATCGAACGAAGACTCTGTCATAGTCGGTTGTGTTCCAATTTGTGATTCTGGTGTCCATTTTGAGTCATGGTATTCAGGCTGTCCTCGTCATGAATTATGCTCAGCCCAAACTAATTGTTTGCACATTTTTGTAAGGGAATTGTGTTCAAGACCTCTTTATATTTTTTACAATGGCATTAAAAGATGCAATTAAAATCTGGCAAATGAACCTTAAGGAAATGTTTGGTTCACACTTTCATTTACTAGTTGATGTGAAGTTGTGTCATTTTGATTAGTTTGTCTTTGGGAGACTTTACAAACAATATTCATCTGTTACAAAAATGATGTCAGCACATGTAATTGAACTAGTGAATATTTTGAAATATACATACGCATGAATAAAGCAACATGGTATCTATATATTTAACAAGAACAAGTTTAAGGCTTCTGCGATATATGTAGTTTTCTAGATTGGTGACATTCCAAAAGTGATTTCATGAAGAAGAGGGCCTTTTCATTTTCTGGAAACGTTGCGCGAAAAAACGAAATAAGTTGTGCACATATCATTTAGGGATGATATATCTAAGAAATATAAACCCAAATACCAGGAGGGTAAATTTGCTCCCACTAATCTTGAGATATATGCACTAATTCAAGGTGTTTTGCCTGAACTAAAAGAGGTCATCACCCCATCAGATTTTCGATATCACGAATGGAATGCCTACTTGGAAAGTTCATGGACTTCTTCAATTTACATTAGGTGCTTTGAGTCTTTGGACTCAAGGTTCTCCGATTGCACCATGTGTATTGTTTCTTCAATGTCTCCATTCAGAAACATTGTCTTTATGTCCATTTGATGCAGCTCTAGATCATAATGAGCCACAAGTGCCACAGCAATTTTAAGAGAGTCTTTTGTCTAAACCGACGAGAAAGCATCTTTAAAATCAATGCCTTCCTTATGAGTAAATCCATTGGCATATTTTTTATCTTTTAATGTTACCATTTGAATTCCGTTTAGTTTTGAAATTATATTTATAACCAATGAATTTCATTCACGATGGTAACTCGATAAGATCCTAAATACCATTGCCCCTAATGGATTTCATCTCCTCATTCATGGCCATGATCCATGCATCAGAATTCAAACACAATTTTAATTTAACTTAAAGATGTAGGACCATCTTGCAATATCATATCAAATTTGTGTTCATGGAGATAGATGATACAATCATTTGAAATCATTTTTCTTCTTTATCTGATGGATCTCCTTATTGGTACTCTAGGTTTGAGGTTTTTGGGGTTCATCAGCTTTAATAGATGATAATTTCCTACTTGATTAGTGGGAATTTCAAATATAGCCGTGTTTTACGTAATGTCCTAATTGATAAGAGTACTATGATAGACTATCCAACCCATTTCAATTGTAATCTTAGTGGGAATGCTAACATATTCATCTTCAAAGACAACCTTCCTATTTTGACTTCTCCCACTATAACCAACAATCTCTATTTACTTGGCATTTCCTATTTCGAAAAAGGACATATATGAGGGATCATAGAATTTAAAGTCCCTCGATTTTGAGTATCCTACAAAGTAGTAACTATTGTTCTTTAGTCCCGTTTATTCTTATTTAGGCCTGTGAGGCATAACCTCAGCTGGACATCCCTGGACATGCAAGTATCTAATACTAGACTTCTTGTCCATCTACAACCTGTATGGGATTTCGTTACTGTTTTGCTTAGAACTCCCCTTATTATATTAACTGTAGACTTTAGTGTCCCACCTAGAAGTTATTTTCGAAGATTACGACTACTCAGTAATCAAATACAAATAACCACATAGGAGTAATCACCAATAAGTTGATATCAATTGTTATCCATTCCATGATTCCATATGGAATGGTCTACAAAAGTCTACAAGTATCAACTCTAGAGATTCTTTACTCCTATTTGCATTTGTTTTTGTTAAATATATATATACATATATATATATATATATATATATATGTTCTTCATACATTCTATACAGATTTTTCAAGTCTAAAAGAACAAGAACATCAAGAATTCCCTTTCATATAAGCATATTTATTCTCTATTCAGAGAAATTACCTAATTATTTATATTATCATACAAATGAATTTTTATTATCTAATTTGGCTTTAGTACCAAAGTTACTTTTAAAAGGTGTCTTTCATTTCTGTTAAAATTGTTGGTATCTAATGTTCACAATATAATAAACTAGAATACAACTTCCATTAATATTTAAATTTAGAGAAATACTGAAAATATTATTTCCAAAAGGACAAGTGGGTCAGGATTTGTCCATATAAGAAATAGGAATTAAATTCCATGTCATTGATGGCATAATCAAAATTTTTCTCTAAATTCAAACATAAACTAGTATTTAGGTGAATATTATAAACACCAATAGCCTTCCACAAAGCCTTGTTGTCATTTCCATATAGATGTACCTTTTAACACCAATTGGCACTAGACACCTTAATTAATCCTGAAGTATGACACTAATGTGAATGGTTCGTCCCTCATCCATCCACTAGGTGTCAATAAGTACTAAAACCAAATCAATAAAATAAATAAAATTGAGAATTCAATATTCTTCACACACCCATTGACCTATTTGGGACAATATTTCTTTATGTAACCAACTTTCTTTCAAAAGTAACAAATAATTATTCAATTGTGTTTTTTTTTTTTTTTTTTTGCACTTTATGTTGGAATATCACAAGTTCTGCAGTTTCTTTAATATAAGTCCTTCTTCATTTCTTAATGTCAATAATTTATTGAGAAATTATTGTCAAATTAGTACTTCGTCCATTTTCTTGATAAAAAACTAGGTCAACAAGAATGTCTTTGGACATTCAAACCTTAAGGACCTTCATATTTATTACAAGATTGGATTATTCCTTGATGTACTTTTTATGTTTCCTTTGCATTATTTATACCACACTGAAATGAGCTTTCTAAGGATAATGCCCATTTCGACCTTTTTGCTGGAACGAATCGGTCTTCTATCTTTGCTTTTGGAAACTTTGGCATTTTATTTCTCAAAATACGACCCCTTATAGATACTGGGAGTTTAAATGTTGCATGACTATTAGACTAATATAATTTATTGATCCTATTTCACATATGCGGCTTTCTATCAATAGTACTAATACTAATGATTAGATTCGCAGGACTATCATATCCTAATGTATAGTCAAGTCTATGCAACCAAGCACATCATAAGTGCATTTTTCTAATTTTCAAGATTTGTGTTATTAAGCACATGGGATGTTATTCATGATAGCAAATATTACGAACACTATAAAAAAAATTAAATATGTTCAAAGTAAATCAACCGTATTAAGCATGCACAAGTGTGAATAATAAATATATCAAACACATTACATGCAAGTCGGCCCATCTCAAGATACCTAGCACAACATTGTTATTTAGTCTTTTGACATAAATAACAACTTGTAAGTGGTACTTTTGTCCATAATTCATGAATATTGATAGTTTCCTAAGATACTCAACACGACACTGTTATTTAGTCTTTGGACAAAAATAACAACTCGTAATCGTATCACACAATTCATAAATATTTCATAATTGAAAAACGACCTAGCAATATGCCTTTCTTTAGACTAACAAATTGCCAGCATGTTAACCAAGATAATTTTAATATCTATGACTATCATTTGTCTTGCCAAAATAGTCTTCCTTTGGGCCGACTATCTCGCATAGACAAATAACACAAAATTCATATATTCATGAATAAACCATCTAGCCAAAATAATCTTCCTTTGAGCCGATTATTTTGCATAGATGAAGCTAATAGGACAACTTACATATTTATGAATATCACATCTGGCCAAAATAATCTTCCTTTGGGCCGATTATTTCGCATAGATAAAACAGAATGAACAACACATTCATAAATATTAACCATCTGGCCAAAATAATCTTCCTTTGGGCCAATTATTTTGCATAGATGAAACATGCCTATATTTTCAAAACTGATAAATTTTACCTAATAGAGGTTGCTTTGGCAACATATTAGTTCAATCTATACAATTTCAAAATAGGCAAAATAACTAAATCCCAAATGCACTACTTAAAAGGAAACTTTATATATAAAGCTAAATACACAAACTATATTGTAATAGCAATATGGTCAAGTAGTGTGCATACTATATACAATAATTTTTTTGAATTTAAATTGTACATGGCGTTGTTATACCATGACAAGAGTCATCAAAGATAGCTCTTTTCGTCTGGCCGTCCGGGTTTCCAGCCGATATACCGTTCTAGTTCAAGTTCTACAAGCATCGCTTGTGAGGAGCATTGCAAGATAATCCAAAACATAAATAGCTATAATAATAAAATATTGCAACAATAAGCACAAAATTGCATTATGGATAGTCTCCTCTACTGCATTTTGATCAAAAAAAATGCACGTCGTTATAAATAAAACAAAGTGCTAAAGGGATGCAGTGGTCTGCCGCACTTCTGCCCCATTGCACACGTAGGTTTGAGTTTCGTGAACTGCCCCCTTTTTTTTTTTTTTTTTTGCTTACAGATCCTGAGATCGAAAAAATACAAAAAATAAGCAACAAAAATACCAAAGAGGGCAATAGCCCAGCGGTCTAAAACGTGTGGCCTTTCCTCATGGTCTCCTGTTCAAACCTTACTGGTCACATAAGAATAGGGGGGCTTTTTTTTCTGTGTTCCTGATGCAAATTCATAACATATAAGGTATAGAAGTACAACACTAAACAGAATTATAGCCTAGCGGCCTGGCATGCGTAGGCTTTATTGGTGGACTTGAGTTCGATTTCCGTCAGCAGCAGATATCACCATTTTTTTGTCTCACATGAGTTCGATCCCAGGTGCAAACATTGTATAATAATACAGGCACACAATAAGTTAGAGAGAACCGAACAAAGAGCCTACTGGTCGGCAGTGCCAATGCCTAGTCTTATGGTCTCGAGTTTGAGCCCTAGTGCGTGCAGCTGCCAACTTTCTGCCCTTTGTTTTTCCCCAAAACTTGGGTTCATTATAAGTTATGACAATGTTTTAAAAACAGGTTAACAGACCTTACTTAGTCCCAAGTTTTAACCAGCAATAGAAAACAAAAAATCATCCAAAACTTTATGGATGGATTTTTATAACCAATATTACATAATGACCTTGAATCAAACAAGACTTACGAATATGAGCATGCATCCACGATATATATTGTAAATTTAACTAAAGCATGCTCAAAAACATCTAATCGCAACCAAATAAATCAAAATAAAACATATTTGATTATTTAGTAATCCTGCTCTGATACCACTTGTAGAAAACTTCTCACAAGATATGGATTCAAACCGAATAATCCATAATATAAAACAAAAATACGATTCCTATAAATCGATTAATCATAGGATCTTTAGTAAACAATCAAATAATATTTTTAATCTAAATAACTAACCTCAATCCATGATAGATGCGGAAGAGAAGTGGATTTAGGATTAGTGGTCTTTTAAGCCAAGAAAGACGGCGTAATTTTTTCTGTATTCTCTCTCTTAAATGGGGCAGAAAGAAAAACGTCATTCTTTTCTGGCATAGGGTCCATACCCTAATATACCTAATACGTCACACTTTTATTATGGGCCTATCAAATATAATTAAAGTGTGACCGGGCTTCTACACATAAAAGACTCATACTTAATATAATATTTTTGTAAGCCCATTAAATTTATTTCTTAAATGGATCACATAATTGGGCTCATATTAATGAGATAGCAATGTACAACAAATTAATATGTTAGACCAACAAATTAGAGAAAAACCCAACACCGCCATCTTCTTCTAGACCTAGACCTCCATTTTTTTTTTCCGTTTCTTCTCACCCCCATCCACCATCTTCTTCTCCCTCCGCCCCCCCCCCCCCCCCACCTAACCACTCTTCTTTGCATCATTTTTCAGATTTGAGTGTCTCTCTCTCTCTCTCTCTCTCTCTCTCTCTTCCCAGATCTGGGTTTCTCTATTTTTTTTTAGATCTAAGTTTCTCTTTTTTTTTTTTTCAAATTTGAATTGTGCGTGCGTGTGTGCAGGTGCATGGGATTGTGTGTGTGTGTGTGTGTGTGTGAAGTTGTGTGTTTGTTTGTGTGTATAACTATTTTTATTATAAATTTTATTTAAGTATTATATTTTTTTAATATGTATTGTCTATTTTTTATATTATTTGACATAATTGTACTTACTAATTTATATTTATATTTTTAATAAGTATTTTATCTATTTTTTAATTTTTATTATACACTCATCAATGTTATGTCATGTGCCACATACTTAATAAACTGATGAAAAACGCCACATAGATTCGGTAGCCAGACACGTCATCCAATTTCATAACTTGGCTACAAAATTTTGGTTGGAGGGACTAAATGTGGCGAAAAAACCACTCCTACGGGACTAAATATGGCAAAACGACTCTAATGGGACTAAATGTGAAATTTGATATTTTCTATGGGACCAAAAATGAAATTGACTCTGCAAATTTATTACTATTCTGTTTTTTTTTTTATAATATACTAGTTTGATAGGTACACTTGATGCGTGTACGGAAAAATATATATATATATATATATAACTAAACAATTAATATTTCAATAGCATAAAATTAAATTTTATTAAATTCTCTATATTATATATAGCCTTCTAAACCATTTTTATTATTTTTACTGTCTTTGCAATTTTCATAATATGTAAACTAAATTTATGATAAAAAAAATTAAATAAAATTATTATTTTGATTAAAAATAAATAAAAATATAAATTATATAAAGAAAATTAAAAGAGGAATGTGAGAGAGGAGATAGATGAGAACATAAAAGAAAAAAAAACACGTTTTTAGAGGGATGACGGGGAGACAAAGGAATAGTACTTAAATATTAATGAGGATATTTTGAAAAACTCATAATTAAACAGACCAAAAGTAACTGGCATCAATGGTTGTTATTTTATATATAGTATAGATATACATCACTCATGCACGCACATTGTCAGGATTCGAACCAAATGATTTAATTGAATGCTTCAAAAATAAAATTTATAATCAAATTGTCAATAACTAAATCATTTAAAGTTTAAATTTTCACTGTAGAAGCAAACGAGAGGTTGCTGTTTTCATATGATTTTCTATAACCTTTTCCACGTTTATGCGCTTCTCAGGACACAAAATGGAAAATGTCTTTTTTTTTTTTGGGGGGGGGGGGTGGGTGGGGGTTGTTAATTCTTAGATACACAAGTTTGATGGGATTCAATCAATTACACAAGAAGTATTATTTTAATTGTTATATATTTGGTCAATTTTCTTTGAATTTACATAAATTATAATACACTCATTGTATAATTAGTTTTAATTCAAACAAACCTATTAAAAAACTTTTCATTTCGACCATTTTGATTAATCAAATTCATGTAAAAGTCAAGGGGTTCGTCAATCCCAGAGCTGTAGATTCTTAATAAATACAGATAAAGAATATCTTTTCCATTTTGAGGGGCAGAAGGTCGAATTTTGAGATACTTTTGATAAAAATACACAATAAAGAATTTGTATGGTTTTCACGATAAAAAATTTTGTTATGCATAATTATATTCACACAATACTTAAACCACACGTGGCTATAAAAAAAATGAAAAGAAAAAAAAAATCTTGGTCAGATGTATTAATTAATATATTTTATTCTCTTTGATTCATCATCATTTGTCATACCATAAAAGATAAATTAGTAAAAGGACTGAATATGAATTGCTATAATTTTGATGGCTAAATCCTGCATTAAGCTAAATTATATTCAATTGATTATTTAACTGGTTCTTTAGTTTAAGCTAAAAACTCTTTAAAATATTTTAAACAAATAAATTTATAAAAAAAATAGAAGAGTATATATAAAGTTAGAATTTGGAGTATTTGTGTAAGATATAATACATAAATTTGGAATATAGTAGATATGTAAGAGAAGTTTACGGAAAGCTCCTTTGTAAATGCTAAAAAACTTTTATTAACCATTAGAATTTTTGAATTTTGATTGTTTATTTAAGATTTACAACCAACAAAGTTTGGAGAATTCAAATTGAGAAAACAATTTCTCTTCAACGTTCTGTATTTTGTTTTTTTTTTTTTTTTTTTTTGAATTCATATCATCAGATTACATTAGTAATTCTTTAAGTACAAATCAAACTATTACATCATATTTCAAACTAAAATCATTCACAAACTATGACAATAAACTATTATTAAAATAAGATAACAAATTACCATGAAAATAGAAATAAAATTCACATATTTATTGGTGAACATCGAACCCAAGACTTTTAAAATCTTTAAAATTCTGTTGTTTTGAGCTCTTTATACGAGCGTACTTTATATATCTAATACCTTTTTATTTATATTATGCCTTAAAATTTTATAATTGTAGACCTTCGAAAATAACTATACATGTAGTACTTTTTCAGTACCTTCAAACATACATACAACACAAAACCAATGAACATCACCAGAATTTCAACCATAGTATCATTATTTTGATCCAACACCAAAGCACATCTTAGCCACGAAGCTCAAAAGTCGAATTGCATAGCACACAAATAATTAACCATTCACAACAGTGCATAATAAAGGAGTTCAGCATAAAGAAAAAAAACGAAGTGCAACATTTATTCAAGCAACATCGACTTGAACAAAGGCGCATCAAACATCCTCTTTGAGTTCAACATAAAGAACAGAACAAGGTGCCAACACTTATTCAGACAACATCAAATTGAAAGAAGGTGCATCAAACATCCTCTCTAATCTCTTTCGCAGATTCACACGATACGCCTGCAACAAATCACGAGTCATTAGTTCTCACAGAAACACAACTTCAATTAGAAGTGCAGTTCAAAACGATTGACCACTAATTAGTGCATGCTCTCGAGGTTTCATTTCATCGAACAAAATGCCAAAGTTTCTTGCTTGCAGTTATTTATTCATTCTTCTTCACACACTGCACATTTCATTATAAAGCATTCTTCAAGTTCTTATATACCACGCTGTTGAGATCAAATCTGAGTATCATATAGAGCATATCTTACTAGTAAAGCTAGGAAAATAATGAACCAATATCATGTAAAGCTTGAAATAACTAAGGCATATTGACCAAAATTGTTATGCAACCACAATTATACATGGAGAAATCGGGAAAGCTTTAAAGCGGAAATGTGGTGTGCGAAGCAATTAAGATTAAACACAGGGGTATAAGTCCAAAGGAGTTATTTTGAAATTTAACAAAAAAATAACTCAAAACCCATAAAAAATGTTAAAATTCAAGGAACTCATTCCACAAATTTTTCATTCCGAGGGACCACATTTTCAGACAAAATTACCATGAGTTTCTTACATTAATCTTTTAATATTTAATTATCAAATATTGATTTAATATTTTTATTTAATGGTTTCATTAAAATTAAAAATTTCGTTAATTATGTTTGATTTATCTTGGAACTTAAGAAAATATTTTTATAATTTATACAACTTAAATTTATTTAGTACTTTTTTCTAAAGTTTTACTTACCTGTCTGGCAAGAGTAAGGGTCGGTGATCACTCATCGGGAGGAAAAATTGTGAGCTTGAATCCTTTGACTTGGGCATTAATTTGGGTATCTTGATCAGCTTGCTTATTTTTGATCACTTCATGAATTTTCTTGGCTGAGGCAGCTGCATATTTAGAACGATACAAGTCCAACAATAGGAGGCTTGTTATATCTGCCAAACCAATTGGAATTTCTTTGAGTTCCTCACAGTTACGAAGCTCAAGGCGTCTAAGTCTAGGGAAGTGATGCGCCGAAGCCCGCCAAACAACTAAATCTGTTCGTCCGATGTGCAAGAATTCAAGACGCCGAAAACCACCATCAGCCGCCTCCCACCACTTTCCCTCGAATGCTTTGTCTTTCAGCTTGAGCACCTCGAGGTTGTCCAGCAATCCTATGATGGACATTTGACCCCAATCAAGGAAAGTATCAGCTAAAGTCAGGGTCCTCAGTTTTGGTGGAAACTGGTAGGGTGGAGGAAGGCCACTCAACCGTCCTTCGGAAGGCGGACTAGGAAACACATCATTCAGTAGCTTTAGCTTTTCAAGATTACGCAACCTTCCTAGGCTATCAAATGACCCGATATTGCCCTCCAACAGCAAGGCCAGTCGCCCGCGGACGCCCAATCTCTTCAAATTGCGGGCCTTATCGAAGACTTCCTTAGTGCAACTTTGAGGCGAAATTGTGCCGAGTGTTTGAAGTTTTTCACCTCCTTTACTGCTTTTTCCTGCCTTGGGCAAGGGTGGCGGACGCATTAGTCTTTAGATGTCTCAATTGAATCATCTGCCAAATATCTGCATGGATGTCAAGGGTACGAGTCGTCGTGTCGAGTACAAGGGTTTGTATGTTCCAGAGCTTGGCCAATGCCTTAGGAAGAATCGCCAAATTAAATGACAAGTGGATGTATCTCAAATGAACCAACTGATACATATCAGTGGGAATTTTAGTGAATTTTATAGGCTTGGCATCCAAAACTCTAAGCAACTTGAAAGCAGCAGGGATGGTAGAAATATGTTCCGCAGGCAACGGGATTTCTTCCTTGTAGAAACAAACAAAAGAGCGAACACGATGACCGTAAGGTTTTGAATAGATAAAGCTCAGGACATCGGAATGAATACAAAGGCGGCGATAATTTTGCGGGTTACAAATTTTAGGTTCGAGAACTCCAACACTGTTCCTCTTTATTTCTTGAAAGAAATTCTCCCTTTCGTTTCCAGCTTCCCTTTTACAAAAATCACGTAGCATGTCATGAATCCGGCACGTTTTGACTCTACCATCAGTCCTCATTTTGTCAATTCTTACTAAGTTCCTATTGATAAGATCCTCCAAATAGTTCTCTGCAGTTTCCTCCAAGCTTATGGTGTCCTTTTGTTGAATGAACCCTTCTGCAATCCACATGCGGATCAATTTCCATACCGGGATCTCAAAGTCTTCAGGGAACATTCCTAGATAGAGAAAGCATGCTCTCAAGTGATAAGGTAATTTATCATAACTCAATGCTATAATTTTTTCCATACGCCCTTGTGGGTCCTCCTCATTAAGATACGTGCTTACACTTCCGGACACATTTTCCCATGCTTTTCTCCTTGCAGACGGATCATCTGTTACTGAAGATTTTTTGACAAGAATACCTCCTATGACCACTATCGCAAGTGGGAGCCGATCACATTGGTCTACAATTAATTTCCCAGGAATTTCCAAGTCCGAAGGACAGTCCGGCTTACCGAAAACCTCCAAGCGAAGCAGCAACCAACTCTCGTCTTCTGTCAAGAATCGCAACTTATGGGGAAGTCTATCGAGATTAGCATGCTGGGCCACTTCCTGATGACGACTCGTGATCAAGACTTTACCCATCTTATTGCACTTCGGCAAAGCAGTCTGGAGTTTATCCCAATCCTCAGCTGTCCATATGTCATCCATGACAAGCAAGAACTTTCCCGTCTCTAGTTGGGTAGCAACTAGTCGGGCTAATTCCTGATCGCTCTTGCCACGAATGTCATCAGTGATTCTTGTAAACTCTTTCAGAATGGCAAGAAACACATTCTTCTTTGTGAAGTCCTGAGATACATAAACCCATATGCGAGTGGGGAATTCATATTGGATCTCTGGATCACGAAAAATCTTCCCTGCCAGAGTTGTCTTGCCAAGGCCGGGCATACCAACGATGGAAATGACATCAAGCTGTTGAGTTGCTTCAGTGAGATATCCTTTTATCTTTTCTGCCTCATCTTCAAAACCCACAACATTATCTTGCCTTACTATGGGAGCCTGTTTGAAAATTGTTAAGGGAAGAGTATAAGAATTAGAAAGCAAAAACAATTTACTAATTCTTTGCGATTTGTAACACATACATTTTTCTACCAGCTAAATATTATGTGAGCTATTTTCTATTAAGATCATTCATATATCAATCATGCCGTAAAGCCGAAACGTTATAGACAGATAGCAAGCTAATTTTTAGACTGTTGGCTTAATCATCTTAGTGTTCCTTGAAAACTTTTAAATTCTATCAGATGATTTTTAGGAATTAGATGAGAACCAACATTTTTTTTCCGTATATTTGGCCAAAATCTCTCTCTTTTTTTGTTCTTTTGATAGTAAACACATAATTTTCATCTATTCGGATCCTCCATTGCATAATCGTGCTACATCTTCTATTACGTTATTCTATTTCCTTACCTCAATCGCTCACCAATACACGTAACGTGTATTAATGAATTGAATAGAAGATGTAACATGATTATGAAATAGAGAATTCGCACTAAATTTTCATGAGACCCCACCCGTAACATTTATTGCTTTATACTCAAAAGACATCACTTACCCCCTCAAGTTGATTAATCAAAACAGTATATATTGAATTTGACAAAAATACCCTTAATTGTATTACATACATATTTTATCTTATTATTTCAATATCCAATTTTAAATAAGATATTATTCTAAATTTTTTTTCCTTAGTACATTAAATTTCAAGAGTGTCAAATAATTTTTTAAAAAATTTATAACATTTATTTTTCAAGTAAACCAAATTTATAAATATATATTTATAAGATGGGAGAATCAATAATTAAAATAAAACTCACACCAAATTTTTTTTTTCAAGATCATATATTTTGTAGGGGATCTAAAAAATGTTTGGAGAATAAGAGTAAGTTTACTCTTGTTTGTGGTTTACTGTAGATATGATTTTATGTAAAATTTATTGTCTAATTATTGATCTATCACATAATGATATTATTAAAAAAATATATAATTATAGTAATATAATAATATAAAAATAAATACTTCGAATAATAATTAAAGATGTAAACATATGATTTCTTGATTTAAATTATTAAATTATATTTTGGAGAAAGTAATATATTTTAAAGAAATAATTAAATCTATTTTGAGAATATTTTTCCCCAAATGAAACTAATACAAAGCCAAAAATACGCATACCATACGATCTATAGACCTGAGAGGGGGTGTGTTGACTTAAACATGACGAGACAACTCCAAAGTCTTCCCCAAGATTAACATCAAAATTAACATGCTTAATTAGCTCAAACCAGGATAGATCAATCAATAGACCAAGAATCACATTAAAAAGTTCAGAGAGAGAGAGATCAACAGGCTTAATGATTTCAAACCAGGGATATAACAATCAACAGACCAAGAATCACTCTACAAAGTAGCGAGAGATAGAGATAGAGATAAAGATACAGGGAGGGGGAGAGAGAGAGAGATTACCTCCGGCTCCTCGGGACCTGCATCTCCGGCGACATCGAGGCTGGCGAAATCGAGGCGGGTCTTATCCCCGTAGATATCCCTGACCTTAGCCCCGACGGCCTCGACATTTCTGGCGATGCTGTGGAGGTTGACCGGCTCCCGAAAGACCCTGTTGAAGTAGCTGATGGACTTGATCTCGGCGGCCTGTGTGACGAAGGCGTCGACCACGTCCTCGGCCTCGTAGACGACGTCGCGGATCTGGCGGACCAGCTCCCGGAGCTTCTCGTCCTTGCGGCGCTTCTTGGTGGAATCCTTGAGGAACGCCTTGAAGAGCCGGAGATCCTTTTCAAGCTTCGCGACTTGGTTTTTGGCGTCCTTGATTAGATGGGTGTGGTAGAGGAGTAGCTGCTGGAGGTTCTCCAGCAGGAACTCCACTGCGGCGTCCGCCATCCCTGCTCTCGCTCTCTCTCTCTAGATTCTCTCTCCCCCCCTCTCTCTCTCTCTCTCTCTCTCTCTCTCTCTCTCTCTAGATTCTCTGTCCCTGTGTGGACAATTGGAATCTAGTGAATCGGTCCTTTGGGACATGTAGATAAAGATATATTCGAAAATTTTTTTAAATTAACATATTTTTATAATTTTATATTCAAAATATCCTACTTTATAAATTTTTTTTACCCTTTTTAAATAGTAATTTTACTATTTAAATAATAATTTTACTATTTAAATTTTATTTATTTACTTTATTATCCAAAGTTTTTTAGAATTTTATCTTTAAGTTTATTTAAATTTAAAAGAAATAAGGTAAGTTTTATTTTTTATGATATATAAATTTTATTAAGTTTATTTTTTCTCAATTTTTAACCGTTATTAGAATATAATTTTCTATTATTCTTTTCATTTACCAAAGTTCTTGAATCTCTTTTTCTTTGTAGTCTAAATCTTCAACATAGTTATCAAGAAGTTCTTTATTAATACTTTTATTGATTAAATCAAGAACATAATCTTCTTTATCATTATATGTTGCAATAAGTATCCTTAAATCTTCTAATGTTTTTAGAATTATTATTCTATGTTTATAATCTTTTCTTCTTTTAAATTGATTCTTTATGATATTGAAATCTTTACCTGTATTTATATGCACAAAACAGTAAAATATATTCTCAAAATCATTATTAATAATGAAGTACTCTAAAACCATTTAAATTGATTCTATGTTTATAATTTTTTCTTCGTTTAAATTGATCCTTTATGATATTGTAATCTTTACCTATATTTATATGCATAAAACAGTAAAATATGTTCTCAAAATCATCATTAATAATGAAGTACTCTAAAATCATAAAAAGATAAAACTGACAACGCGTAAAGATAAAGGAAGATAAAACATGTTTCCAGCACATAGATATTATGACATCGGATGCCAAATAAAACTTTGAAGTCCGAATAGTGCAATTTTTTTTTCATAAATTGTGTTAGGATTTTCATTTCTAGATCATCGAAAGTTGAAACCGAAAAAATCAAGAGTTAAAAGTGAAAAAAAAAATCCAAGCAAGAAAAATCAGCTTTAGATAAATTTTTGTAAACCTTTTCTAAAGCATGATTGTATAAATCTACTTTGAAGGAAATAAAGCCATTTTATTTTCATAAATTTCAAGTGTTTGAGATTTTAATATAAGAATCTTTTATTCTTATATTTCTCCTTATTTTTCAAAATTCTCCAATCTTATGAAGGCCGCAGTGATTGCACCATTTGAAACAGTAACCGTTTGGAACTGTAAGTCCCATGAAGCCAAAAGGGCGTTTGGGCAAACACCAATCAGGCTTATCAAGGTGAAAGAAGACGAGTCCTAAGAGGATTAAAGAATTGAAGATCTAAACGAGGTAATATATTTTTAAAATATTTAGATAGTAAGATTTCTCTGCTTGATTTATGAAAATTTATGGTTTTAGAGTACTTCATTATTAATCATGATTTTGAGAATATATTTTACTGTTGTGTGCATATAAAATGGGTAAAGATTTCAACATCATAAAGAATCAATTTAAAAGAAGAAAAAATTATAAACATATAATAAAAATTCTAAAAACATTAGAAGACTTATCTGAAAATTTAAGGATATTTATTGCAACATATAATAATAAAGAAGATTATGTTCTTCATTTAATCAATAAAAGTATTAATAAAGAACTTCTTGATAACTATGTTGAAGATTTAGACCACAAAGAAAAGATATTCAAGAACTTTGGGAAATGAAAATAACAATAAAAAATTATATTCTAATAACTGTTAAAAATCAAAAAAGAATAAACTTAATAAAATTCATATATCATGAAAAATGGGAGTTACCTCATTTCTTTTAAACTTAAATAGATTTAAAGATAAAACTCTAAAAGGTTTTGGATAATAAAACAAATAACTAAATTTTAAATAGTGAAATTGCTATTTAAATAGTGAAATCACTATTTAAAAGGGGTAAAAAGAAAAGAATTTTATAAAGTAGGGTATTTTGAATATAAAATTATAAACCTAGGTTAATTTAATTTTTTTTCAAAAATTGTTTCTATATATTCACTCTATTTGTAATAATTAATTAGTATCTAGTGTTCAAGTCGCTACAAAAAAATCCCATTTAGTAATAAAAATTTTATAACAGATAAATTTTATCGTATATTTAAAATAAATATGATAGAACATTGATAGGAATTCAGTATAAATAAAATGAAAAAAATTAATGACAAGACATTTAGTAACGAAATTATTATTATTTTAATTTATATTAAAAATTAAATTTATAATGTATTGATTCTTCATTAAAAAATATTAATTCTTATAGCGTGGTATCCGTGGACTGAAAACAAAGTGATGAAAAAGTGATGGTTATGTTTCTTTTTTGTTTTTTTTTTAAATAGTATGTACACATTATTTATATATGTATATTATCAAGATTCAAATTTCTGACTCTAAATTTCTAAGCCTATGAAAATGAGGTACATGTTCATTAAATCAAATATCCATGAACAATTTTTTTTTCTGATATTTTATTTGATTGGAAAAGAGAAAGTTTTATTTTGTGTATTAATTATTGTTGAGAATGAAAGTGCCATTGGTTGAACAATATAGAAATATTTATAGAAAAACAAAACAGTATGAAAATGTTATATATAAAAATTAAAAACAATATTTACATGTGGAATATCAATTTGTATATTTCATTGTTAAGTTGAAAATACTATTTATTTTGCCATAGCAGCGATTTGTGAATTGTTAAATCAAATGAATTAAATAATTTTGAAATAAAGTATTATTCTCTAAATTAATAGGGTTGCACATGAATCAAATAAAATCAAATCGAATCAAATAAATTATTGTTCAACTTTGATTCGAATTTCTTATCAAATTTAAAATCTTATTTGAACTTCATTTGATTATTAACTGAATCGAGCTCAAATTAACATTAATTAGATCAAACTTGAGTCGAGTTCGAATAATTTGATATTTATATACATCTATTACCATATTGTAATTAATCGAGTCGAATTCAGGTCAAGACTTAATATTATCTCGAGTCCAGTTCAAGTTGGGCTTTAAATCTATCGAACGAAATAAATATTCTAATTTGATTTGTTAAATTTAATGAACCGAACAAAAATAATCTTTGTATAATCGATGTCAAATTAAATATTGTTTACTTTCAGTTATTTTTCAATCCTATGTGAATGTACATATAATTAGTATGTATGTAATTAATTAGCGGCTTGTAGTGGACTTGTGCCCGTGGACTTAAACGTGAAAACAAAATGATGAATATCTCGAATCTGTCCCACAGGCCAGTGCCAATAATTGACAGTAAATGGGCGGGTCGTTGTTGCTCCGATAAGTTTCTATGCGGATTTGGGTCGGACTTTGGAGCCCACTAATAAACATTTTTTTTTTTGACAAATTACGTCTATATTTTTTAAAATATGATATAATTATAAATTAATTTATTATATTTTAAAAATTATAAATATTTCCTTAAAATTTAAAATCTTCTTGTAAATATTAATCAAGATATCTATAAAATAACTCGCTTACAACAATAGTAGTCAACTTAGCTACAACAATAGTAGTCAACTTAGCTACTAAGAGACGCGCTTCGTCGAACCTCACAAAATCCCTCAATCAGTTTTGTTCTTCCACAAACCTTTGCAAAATACTTTCATTTATACCACCACAACCACCACAGGATATCACCATTTTATAACCTGATATTGTCACTACTTGTTCGTTGAAATTAACTTTATATATAACTTCTACATTCTGAATTCGTCAAGACCATACGAATTCAATCTAAAAATTTAGCCTGAAATGAAAGAAATACGACTCACAATTACATATCACCTTGATAAATAATGAATTTTGTTAAGTTAACATATACCTCAGAGCGGTATTTGTAGTTTTTAAAATAAAATAAACTAATTTATAAATATTTCACACCTCAAAAGGTGTAGACATGATTTATTTTTATTTTTATTTTTATTTTTATTTTGAGTTTTCAGTATGACTTTTTAGTCACTACTTCTTGTCCCTTTTAATTGTTGTTTAAAATTTTCAAATAGAGAATAAGAAAGACAATTTTAATTATAAATTTAGATAAAAATGATTAAAATACCTTTTAAGAGTTCTAATTTAATTAATGAGTTGTTTAGATTTTTTAACAATTCAAAATACATTTATTAAAATAAAATCACATAATAAGAAAAAATAATAATAAATTCATTCTTGAAAGTTGAGAATAATAAATATTTTGAAATCAAATTTATTTGCTAAGATGACAGTTAGAAAGGAATGAAGAGAGTTAAGTTATTTAAAGAATACTCATAATTAATGGCGATGTCCGACTCCAAAAAGCTGCAGTCCACTGGCCAGAAATTGTATATTCTTATGTCGTGAATTCCTACTCCGGTAGGTAATTAAAGACATTATTTTATTGAAAATGGAATATTAATCTGGCTAGCATTTTCTTTTGTTATTTAAACAATTTTTTTAATGAATTTTTTAAGGACTTACAGTTAATTAATAGAAGGAAAAAATATCCTTAGAAATTACGAATACGTATATATATATATATATATATATATATTGTTTGGCTCCATTTTAGAAATTTCACCCATCATTAGAAGCATATGTAAAGCGAAATCAAATATTATGAAGGTATATATAATTTTTTCTATCATTTTTTTTTTGGCGAAAACAATCCAAATTTCAAGTTTTTCTTTACTTTTTTCATAATCCACCGTTAAGTTATGCTAATTACACACACACACACATACATATAAGTGTATAAAGATATTGATTCCCTCGATGCTCCTCCAAAATGTGTACACAATGACTGTTGAGCGATTCTTGTGTCAACCTAACTCATACTTTTTTTTTTTTTTTGAATACATATCATCGGATTACATCAATGACTCTTCGAGTACAAATCAAACTATTACATCATATTTCAAACCATATCATTCACAAACTATAGATAAACTATTACAATAAACTACTATTAAAGTAGGATAATAAACTACCATAAAGGTAGAAATAAAGTCCACACATTCATCGGTGGGAATCGAACCCAAGACCTTTAGAATCTTGGGGCCTCAGCTTTGCCAGTTGAGCTAGGCCTCATCGGCAACCTAACTCATACTTGAGATGCTAGTTTCATTCACATATTTATCTTCAAAAAAAATTATACAAAACTTGCACATATAATAGTACTACAAGAATACATACTCTTGAATAACAAAATTATTCAATGAAAATATAGTACCCACAATGGATTTCATTTATAATAAATTCGTTATTAAATTTTTGTTACTGGATGTCTTTTTAAATTGTATCTGTATTGAATTTTGTTACTAATTCATTACATATACTTTAATTATATAATGGAATCTCTGGATTATATAACTTTCATAATGAATGGGGTGATTTTTTTAGTTGCAGGCTTATTGGCTCTATAATATTAAATTCTTTTTTTTAACATTAAAAGGACAAAATAACAAAATAAAGAAGAATCACTGCTACATTATATATACATTGGATGTGACAAATAAAACTATAAGCACTGGCAAGTTATTAATTAATTAACATATAAAAGGTGGTGGCATACTCATCCCCACTCACCTAACATGTGTAACAACCTAATATGAAATCCAAAAATATTACTCTTATCGACACACATCTCAATAATGGAGTGTATTCAAAAATTTTGATAGGCGACAAGAATGTCTCTACAAAGGGCAAAAGCTATTCCCTCCATTACTTGGAAGTGTTATATATATATATATATATATATATATATATATCGAAACGTTACCCATACAAACACCTCTAAAGAGAAAGGAAATAAGACAAAAAAAAAAAATTCAAATACAAGACCTTAACGGTGTCAAATTTCAACTCTTACCATTAGATTACATTTCCAATAGCTCCATTACTTGAAACACACAAAAGGGCAGAATTATTTTTTTTTCTATTTTTATTGAAAAAAACAATAATTGTGGTGTTTTATTTTTCTGTGTTTACTAAAAAAATTAAAATAAATTTTAAATAATTTTTAGACTTCTTTTTTCAATATCTAATTATTTTTTAAAAAAAAATCAACTATTACTTTTCAGTTTTTATTTTTTTTATAACTTTTGTTTCCACTTTAATTTTTTCAAACGGATAATCATTTGGGAACATTCAATTAGAATCTTACTTAGCAAAATAAAATGCTCAGCAAAATATAACATTAACGAAGCGAATACGTGAGAAATAAATATTATCAAGAATAATATGTGTTAAATAATAATATGTTTGATTATGTAATTAAAAATATTTATTAAGCGACAATGGTTTTTATATTTACAGAATTAGGCCAATGACAATAAAGAAATATTAAATTATTAAATTAACATTAATATTAAATATTGTAAAGTTAATTTGAATATTTTATTATTAGATTGGAAATAGTATTTATTTTGAGACAGTAGTGATTTGTGAATCCATAAAAGTTTTACATTACATCCATTAAATGATTTTTGGAATAAATATTACCGTTGAGTATATTATATATTATACTATAGAAGTAAAAATAAAATTTGTTTTTGCAAATAGTGAGATAAATACTAATATTTTTAATTAGAAAAATAATAGTTGGAATTCAAAAGAAAAAATAGAAAGAGGAAATAAAGTTGCAATCAATCACCCCATAAAGGTTCCTCCAACCTGTCCCACTTGTGACAATAATTGATGGATAAATTTGTGGCTTATGGATTTAGTTCGGATTCGACAACCCATTGTTGGTCATCCGATATCTAACACCAGTAAGTATCGATTAACTTCGAATTTGAGTTGAGTCTGTGAGTTGGATCATTTAGCTTTAAAACTTTATTTATCTAGTGAAGCTATACTATTTATATTAATAATATGCACGCTCAATATATGTACATAATAAAAAATAATTTAATTGAATGACTTACTAGCTGTTTTTTAATAGTATCAATACTATTAAAATATTTTTAATAGATTTATACAGTTAGTAATAAGCAAGCGCTTAACAAAAACTTAGTAATAAGTAAAAATAAGATAATTTAAAATAAAAAATTAAGAAAACAATTATAAAGAAATTTTTAAAAAATAATATTGAAAAGTATTGAAAGATAAAAGATAAGAGAGTGAGGGAGAGAAAATAAAAAGAACGTGTAAAAGGAGAAAAAAAAAAGAAAATTGATGGACTATAAAATAAACAAATCAAAAGTAATTACTAAAGGATACCGTCCCTTTATATAATAGTGCAGTATAAATTTTCAATTTTTTAAAGTTTGGATATATAATCCTATATTTTAATATTTTAAGTCATTTGAAAAACTGAAGTTTATATATCATTAAATTTTATGTTTTCAGGTCTTTTTAGACTTGAATGTTATTCATATCGTACAATTGTGGTTGGAATTTGAAAAAATATATGTTATTAGGAATTTAACATGATATGCGAAGCATAAAGTGGACGACGATATATTAAAAAAAAAGGGGTAAATTACATCTATATTTCTTAATGTATGATATAATTATAAATTAGTTCATTTTATTTTAAAAATTACAAACATCTATTTGAGGTTTAGAATCTTTTTGTAAATATTAATAGTTATATTCAAAGGATAACTTTTTTACCACCATAGTAGTCAACCTGACTAATAAAAGATGTGTTTCGTTGAGCCTGATAGAATCCCTCAATCAATTTTATTGCTCTACCAACTTTCTCAAATTAATTTTACTTTATACTACCACAACTACTACCGAGTATCACCATTTATAATTAATAACACTACTATATTTTTTTTTTAAGTTGACTTCATATATAGCTTCTACATCTTATACTTATCAAGATCATGTGAATCTTATTCAAAGCCCGGATGCAAACAATAGAAATACAACTCGTAATTATATATTGCATTGATGAATAATGACTTTTGTTAAATTAATACATACCTCAAAGGGTATTTATAATTTTTAAAACAAAAGAGATTAATTTATCATTGCACTATATTTCAAGGTGTGTAGACGTAATTTGTCCATAAAAACTAGTGTAATTTCATATTAATCATGGTTAGTGACGGAGCCAAAAGGGGGGGCTGGTGGTGGGAGTTGCCCCCCTCAATTCTTAAAAATTCCATTTTTTCAGTTTATATATTTATTAGAATTTCAACCCCCACACCCCACCCCCTCCCAAAAAAATAAATAAATAAATAAATAAAATTTTGACTTTTATAATAATTATATAATAAAAAAATTTAATTTTTCCTATTCTATTTTATTTTTGGTGATTTATTTGTATCCAATCTCATTTGCCACAATAATTAAATTATCTCCCTTTCTCTTTCCTCTCTTTCTTCTTATCTTCAAATTGAAATATTAAAAATTCTATTAGATTTTACTTTTTTCTTCTATTCCAATTAAAACATTAAAAATTCTATTATAATTTTTTTCTCTCACAAACCCTATAGTATTTAATTTTTTCTTCAAAAGTAATAAACAAGAAGGTATTGTGTACTAATTTTGAAATTTATAAATTTATTTATTTGTAATTGATTTTTCTGTAGAGTTTTAAATATTAGGATTGTTGATATGAATCTTGATATTTGTTCAATATTAAACTTAATAAATCTTGATATTCATTTGTTGGGCTATTGAACTTGAATGAACCTTACTAATTTGATCGAGACTTTATACGTAATTGGGAGTCATTTGAGAAATGACAGAGAAAAAAGAAAATATAGTTTTTGCGTTTCGAAGATATTTTTTTTATTGTGTGTGTGTGTGTGTGTGAGAGAGAGAGAGAGAGAGAGAGAGAGATTTTAATACTTTTTGAGTTTTGATTATATATCGTTATGTGGGTTTATATCAATTTTGTTGAATATTATTAAAAAAATTATTTGTTAAGTATTTTTAAAAATAATTCATTATCTATTGTATTTGCTTCTTTGAAATAAAGAATAACTTGTTATTTTTTAATACTATTTTTTATATATTATTTAGATTGTAACACTTTTTTTTTAATAGTAGCACTTATAATTGATTGTATGTGCATACATATAATAACTTTTGTTATTTTATATGTTAATCTTATATATAACTCTTATATTTATACATTTTAATAACTAATGATTTTCAAAAAATTTTTGCTCCCACTCTTTTAATTCAGAGTCCCTGATGGTGGTTAATTAATGTGAATTAAATAAATGTTAAAGTCATTTTCACTTTAGTATGCTTTATTTACTTAAAATCTTATTCCGAGAAGAATCTTTGTATCTTTCTATATTTTGTACCGACTTGACATAAAAGATTTTGCCAAAATTTCCCCAAACAACCGTATGATGCATAAAGAAAAAGGCAAAAAATAAATAAATAAATGAGATGCACCATTTGATAAAGATTTGGATTCGAATTTGAATAATTTGAGCCAAACCCATATAAGTTTCGAACTGAATTTGAACCAGGTAATTCATATTTGTAAACTCGCAAGCTTTCATTATTTTAATATTTATTTTTATTTATATATAATTATAAATAATATATTAATTTTTGAGAAAATTACATTTTTAATCCCATAAGTTGACCCACTTTTAATTTTGGTCCCAGTCTTTCAACATTACAGATATTGCATCCCGTAGGTCACTTTTTTTTTTTTTTTTGCAATTTTAGTCCCAAAAGGGGATTTTCGTTAAAATTTAACGGAAAATGGCAAAATTGACGTTAGCATAATTGCAATTTACCCCCTGTGTTCATCAAAATGTACAAAAACACCCCAATAGTTTACTTTTTTTTTTATTTTATACTAACCTTTGTTTAAAATAAACACACACACACACACACACATGTATATATGAATTATGAATATATTTATATATAAAATAATATACATATTCAAAAATATAATTATTTATAAATAATATTTATTTACTATGATTATACATTCATATATATAAATAAGTGCAAAAATATTAAATTTTTAAACAAAACTTAAGTAAATATTTATATTAATTTTTGAATTTATTTGTAATGAACACAACTATGCATCTATACATATACACAAAATGTTGGTGAAAATGAGGAAAAAGAAAGAGAAAAAGATTCGAGTGGTAAGCGGCTCGGTATCGCTTAAGCGGGGTCTCGATTTTGAACCCCAGTGTATGCAGAAATCCCCGTTGGGAGACTCACCCACCAATGCCAGGTGCGCGACCCGGGTCGGACCCGGACGTAGTCGTGGCAAAGCTCCGGTGAACCGGGTGGGCAACAAAAAAAAAAAGAAAAATATAGATTTAGCGAACAGTGATGGCGGCAATTGTGCATGGTTGTATTCACCATGGTGACCAGTGTTTGGTTTTCCTTGTTTGACGGCGGCGGTATCGACAACATGGTGTGGTGAGTGAGAATTGGAATGGTAGTATGGTGGTGGGGTGAGGGAAGATGATGAACAATTTTCTTTTTTTTTTTTTTTCCTAGTTCTTCTGTTTTGGGTTTCTTCATTTTTTTTAATTTTTCTAATTAGTTTTTTCTTTATTTTGAAATAAGCAAATATATTTGTTTTTATTCTTTTAAAATTGGATATAAACAAACTATTTCCTTTATTAATATATAAAATGAAATATAGATAAAGTATAAATATGTGTATAATACATCTTGTTATATTAAATATATAAATTGTTATATGTCTTATTTATGTATATTTTATATTGTATTAATTTAGTTTTAACATCATTTCATATGTGTATATATATATAAATGAAATTTTGTAAATATATTTATTTTTTATTTTTTTAATTTATTATTATACCTATATTATCTAGCTATTTATATATGTTTCTATATATTTTAAGTAAAAGTTAATACAAAATAAGAAAATAAAATTTTGGGGGAGTTCTGCACATTTTGATAATCACAGGGGATGTTTTTGTACATTCTAATGAATATAGGGGGTAAATTGCAATTATTCTAATGACTTCCATTAAAAGTTAATGGAAATCCCCTTTTAGGACTAAAATTACAAAAAAAAGTGACTTACGAGATGCAATATCTATGATGTTGAAAGACTATGACCAAAATTAAAAATGGATCAATTTATGGGACTAAAAATACAATTTTCTCTTAATTTTCGAATTCGAATAATTTATTTATAAATTCGAATCAAACAAGTTGAACTGACCTCAAACAAAACTCAAATCCAAACTCAAGCCCCTTTTTTCTTGACTCGTCAGGCTCGATTTTGATATGATTGATTCAAGCTCGCACGAGCCTAAAATTATGGTTAAGGCGTGACTCGTTTGCAACCCCGTAACTCGATTCAAATTATTACTTACTGAAAATTTACCAAAGTTTCAACAACAATGATGTAATTACTATGACCTAATTTTCTAGCCAAGAGACTCAAAAGCCAAAAGTCAAATCGTATAACAAACAAATAATTATTCATTCACAACAGTGTAATATCATGTCTTGGAGTTCAACATAACAAACAAAATGAAGTACAAAAATTTATTCAAACAACATTGACTGGAACAAAGGTTTCCATTCATCAGACATCCTCTTTAATCTCTTCAGTAGCTTTGCACCAAACTCCTGCACAAATCACGAGTCATTAGTTCTTTTGGAAACACAATGTTAGAAGTGTGAATATTGGAAGAGCCCATTTGACTGGACATTTTTCAGAGAAACGTTTTTTTTTTAAAGGTACTTTTGAGCAAAAAGATTGTGTATAGATGAATTTGTTAAAAAAGTAGAAGCAAGAAAAAAGCAAAAAATGGGTTTTTTTAGAAGCTACTTGAAATAATTTTAAATAAAAATATATTTTTAAAGCATTTTTTTTATGATTGCATTCAAGCTTAAAACTGCTTGGCTTAAAAAAAAAAACTCTAATATAAAAAGCACTGTTCGAGAAATTTTTTTTTAAAGCCATCCAAGCCTGCCCAACTCCGTATTATCACACCGTGAAAGAGCAATTCTGAATATCATACAGAGCATGTCGTACCAAAGAGAGACTACAAAAATAGTGATCAAGAAATTAACCGACATCTTGTGAAGCTTGAAATAAGGAAGGGACAATAGTGCGTAATATTGTTATGCAACCACAATTATACATGGGCACATTAATTCTGTGTGACATGAAAGCTTTAAGGAGGAAATACAAATATGCAAGGCAATTAATAGTAAACAAATAACACAAATCCTAAGAATGGTCTTTTTGAAAGTCTTACCTGCTGAGCTAGAATCAAAGGCGGGCGATCATTCATCAGGCGGAAAAATGGTGAGCTTGAATCCACTTTGCTCTTCCTTCTTTTGTTTTTCATCGCGAATTTTCTTGGCCGAGACAGCTGCAGGTTTACTGCGGTACAAGTCCAACAATTGGAAGCTTGGAATGTCGGCTAGCCCAAGTGGAATTTCGTGGAGTTTCTCACAGTTGTGCAGCTCAAGGCGTCTGAGTCTCGGGAAGTGATGAGCTGAAGCTACCCAAAAATTTAAATCCGTACGTCCAATGTGCAAGACTTCAAGATGGCGAAAACCGCCATCAGCTGCACCCCAGAACTCCCCAATGAATGCTTTCTCTTTTAGCTTGAGCACCTCAAGGTTCTCCAACAATCCTAAGATAGGCATATGACGCCAATCAAGAAAAGTATCAGATAAAGTCAGACTCTTCAGTTTCGATGGGAATTTATAGGCCGGAGGAAGGCCACGCAGCTTGCCCTCTGAAGCCGGATTAGGAAATACATCGTTTAGTAGCTTCAGCTTTTCAAGATTTTCCAACTTTCTCACACTATCAAATGATCCAATCTTGCCATCCAAAAGCAAGGCTAGTTGCCCACGAATACCCAACTTCTTTAAATTGCGGGCCCTGTCAAGAACTTCTTCCGTGCAACTTTGTGGTGAAATTGTACCAAGTGTTTGAAGCTTTTCGCCTTCTTTACTTTTTCCCGTCTTGGGCAAAGTAGTCGATGCATTTGCCTTCAAATGTCTCAACTGAACCATCTTCCAAATATCTGCTTTGATTTCAAGAGTACGGGAATTCGTATCAAGTATAAGTGTTTGTATGTTCCAGAGCTTGGAGAAGGCTGATGGAAGATTGTCTGAATTGAAGGAGAGAACTAGGTACCTCAAATGAACTAGATGGTACATGTCACTGGTAATTCTACTGAACTTAATGGGTTTGACGTCTAAAACTCTAAGCAGTTTGAAAGCAGCAGGGATGGCTGAAACATATTCTTTTGGCAATGTAAATTCTTCCTTGGAGAAACAAGCAAAAGAGCGGACACGAGGACCGTAAGGCTTTGAAGTAATAAAGCTCAAGACATTGGAATGGATACAGAGGCGACGAAACTTTTCTACCTCAGAAATCGAAGGTTCAAAAACACCATCACTAGTACTCTTCTTCATTTCTTGGAGGAAATTCTCCCTTTCGTTTCCACCTACCCTTTTGCAAAAATCACGTAGCATGTCATGAATGCGGCATGTTTTAACTCTACCATCGGACCTCCTCTTATCAACTCTTACTAAGTTCCTGCTGATAAGATCCTCCAAATAGTTTTCTGCAGTTTCCTCTAGGCTGATGCCGATCTTCTTTTGTATGAATCCTTCTGCAATCCACATACGAATCAATTTCCACACAGGTATCTCATAGTCTTCAGGGAACATCCCCAAATAAAGAAAGCATGCTCTCAAGTGATAAGGCAACTTATCATAGCTCAAAGATATTATATTCTCCATGCGGCTCTGTGGGTCCTCATCAGTAAGATGGTTGATCACGCTTCTAGACACTCTTTCCCACGCAATCTTCCTTGCCGTCATTACATCTGATGGTGAAAACTTTTTGACAAGAATGCCTCCAATGACCACTATTGCTAGTGGCAGCCCATCACACTGCTTAGCAATTAGTTTTCCATGAACTTCCAACTCTTGAGGGCACTCAGGCTTACCGAAAACCTCCAAGCGGAGCAACAACCAACTCTCATCTTGAGTTAAAAACTTCAAATGGTGGGGAGTTCTTAACAAATTAGCACAACGAGCCACTTCCTCATGACGACTAGTGATCAAGACTTTACCCGACTTGTTGCTCTTTGGCAAAGCGATTTGGAGTTTTCCCCAATCCTCAGCCGTCCACACATCATCCATCACAAGCAAGAACTTTCCTGTCGCCAGATTAGTAGCAACAAGCCCGGCCAACTCTTGATCACTCTTGTGGGACATGTCTTCAGTAAGCCTAGTGAACGCACTCAGAATGGAAAGAAAGACGTTCTTCTTTGTGAACTCTTGTGAAACATAAACCCATATACGGGTGGGGAATTCGTATTGGATATCCGAATCACGAAAAATTGTTCCTGCCAGAGTTGTCTTACCAAGACCAGGCATGCCAATGATGGAGATGACATCAAGCTGTTGGGTTTCTTCCTTGAGATATCGTTTTATTGTGTTTGCCTCTTCATCAAAACCAACCACGTTCTCTTGTCTAACCAAGGGTGCCTGTTTGAAAATTTTTATTGGCAATATCAATAAACAAAGCTTGTGCATTCTTGAAAAAGTTTTACAAAAGAAATCAAGGGAAAATGGACGTAATGATGTAGTAATTTCCGAGCATTATATTAATTATATGGTCAAATCCTTGGTAAATTTTTATGGCATCCATATTTTGAATTATTTTAAGTTTTGAAATATTTTTAAATAATATTTGAGATCTCCAACTGTATAAATATCATTTTGTTGACAAAAAACTTTAAGTCTTCCACACATTGGAAGGTACCGAGGCTATCACTACAAGAATGCACTTCCTTCAATGACGAATTAATACATTATTTAGTCTATGCAACGAATTTAATCTATAACAATTTTGTTAGTACAATGTTTTGTCACTAATTGTTTCTTGAATTCTATTTACATTGAATTATGTTATTAATCAATCCCAAATACCTTAAATTTTTGACAAAATCTCCCAATTACAAATTTTATGTTAGTGAAGGCGGTGCTTTCTTGTATAGTATATTCCGAGAAAATTTGGGAAAATAATTCATTATAATTTTTTGGGCAAATTACGCGTACACCCCTTAAGGTATGGTATAATTACAAATTAATCCCTCTTATTTCAAAATTTACAAATACCCCTCATGCTATGTGTTAACGTAACAAAATTCATCTTTATTAAGGTGAGACATAATTACAAGCTATATTTCTATCGTTTTAGGTGAAATTTTGAGATGAGATGAGATTCGTCTTGACAAGCTTAAGATGTAGGAGTTATATATGAAGTCAATTCAATAAAAAAATAAAGGCAAGATCGGATTATAGACATTGATGCCTGATGGTGGTATAAAGCAAAATTATTTCGTGAAGGTTGGTGGAATAACAAAATTGATTAAGGGGCTTTGTTAAACTAGATGAAATGTGTCTTTTGGTGGTTGGGTTGACTACTATGGTTATAGGATAGTTATTTTTTGAGTTAATCACAAGTTGCACCCCTAAAGTTTAACCCATATAACACTTACAATCCCCAACTTCACAACGTAACAAATCAACTCCTCGATTGACGTTCCATTAACCAAGCCATTTGTAAAGCTAACGTGGCCATTGACTTAATCAATATAAATGTTGCAGGACCATTTTGCCCTCATACTATTCACACACACACACATACATACATACATACATATATATTCACACACACACACACACATATTTTCACACACATATAAATATATTCGCACACATACATATACAAATATATATGTGCACGCACACACACACACACACAGAAACGAGGGGTGGGGGATGGATTGAAGAAAATTTGGGGGGGAGAAAGGGATGGAATGGGGAATTAGGGGTGGGGCAGGCAGCTTTTTTTTTGGGTGGGGGGGGG